>OZ010580.1:61670669-61723169 GCA_963932145.1 Acanthosepion lycidas
CTCATAGAATTTGGGTCTTGGAAGGAAATGGAACAATATCAGACCATTGCATCCTAATGTGGTTTAAACCTTTTTAAGAATGGTGACTTGTCATTTGAAATAAAGCCTAAACATGGATGATCATCAATTGTTTCTTATGATGTTTTAAATTGCTGACCACTAGCAGTTGAAAACTTTAAGAGCTCAGATCATCAAAAGATAGCATATGTCTCACTTAGTTAATTGATCATATCAATTAAAAAAAAAATTCTGCATGCTCATGTAGAGGGTGAGAAGGACATTGAAGACTGTTGTCCTGAAAAAGAGATTTTTGTATTGGTTGAAAAGTTTTTTCCTGAAAAGGAGAGTTTTGTATTGGTTGAAAGGTATTTGACAGTTTTGTATTTGGTGAAAACATATAATTATATATTTATAATTTTATGCATACATGTCTGATCCCAAGTCTAGACCCCCTTACTAAACCTTTTATCATAGGTTGTCATATATTGCAATTTCTATTGGCAGCTCTAACAAAAACATGAATATTTTTATATAGCGGTTCAAATATCCAAGGTAGCAGTCCATAGGTTTAAATTTGTTATCAAAATAAAGCTTAAGTAATCTGATGTTGCAATTTCTAATGGTATGGCATTATGTAAAAGCTCAAATATCAAAAGTAGCAGTAAATGTGTTAAAAATTGTACATCAGATCAGTTGGTAATTTGCTGCACATTTAACCATTCACAAGATTTGGTCTGTTTCGTTTTAAGAATTTAACCTTCTATATAATAATCTTTATTCTAATGCGCTTATTAAAATTGAATCCAGAAAATATATATCTTTGAGTCCCTTGTATGTTAATGTGTAACATGTGTAGTAGTTGATGAATGAAACACAAAAAACAAAGGCAATGATACATGGGTGGAGTTGCTCTGAAATGAAAACTTATTTTTTATATTGGCAGTATGTCAGAAGAAGCTGAAACATTCTTCTAATAACCCGTAATCTTTCTATCTCGTTACAAATAGACGCTGAGTGGTAGTTTGGCAAAATAGAATCTGACATGAAAATGCCTATGAAATAGAGGTGTACTATTGCTTCTATGCAGGAAAAATTTACATTCACTGATGCTAGTTGAATGGAGAACCAAAAGTTGACATGAGTAGAGTTAGGTGATTGGTAATTCTGTGAAAAAGTGGATCATTCTTGATAGTGCATACTTTTACAAGCACAGCATACAGGCTAATGGTTATTATTGGTTAAAAGACAAAAAAAATATTGTTTTGTAGCAAAAACATTTTATTTTCTAATTGTGTTATCGTGCTTTTAAAATTTATTGGAGTTTCTATGAAAATAGACAGGCGATATTACTTTCAAAGCATCCCTAGAGTATGGGTTTGATAACCCCTAAACAGTGGATGGACAGGCCTGCCTACAAAACTCTGGAGTTGAGATGCCGAAGGTAACATCAATCAGCTAAGTGACAAACTTTTACTTACATTAATCCTATATATATATATATATATATTAAAGAAAAACAGATCACTTCAAGGTTCCATTATAATAATTTATTTTGCCAGAGCCCTTTTAAAGGATGCTGGATCATCAGATAACACTTTTGCTTTTTTTTCGTATTTTGCTTTGATAAAGTCCACATTGAACGAAATGCGTCAACAATTGCCAGTTTTCCTATTGTCATTTTTTATTCATAAATATATATATATATATATATTACAGTGAATATATATATATATATATATATATATATATATATATTACAGTGAATATATATATATATATATATATATATATTACAGTGAATATATATATATATATATATATATATATATATTACAGTGAATATATATATATATATATATATATATATATATATATTACAGTGAATATATATATATATATATATATATATATATATATATATATATATATATATATATATTACAGTGAATATATATATATATATATATATATATATATATATATATATATATTACAGTGAATATATATATATATATATATATATATATATATATATATATATATATATTTGTGTCTGTGTGTATGGAGGGGGTGTCTGAAGATTGTATTGAGCTGTGAAACTGACAGTCACTATGCAGTGTTGATTCCTATGTTCACACTATCTATAGATACTCTATCCCTGCTGTTGATGCTCTTCCTTCATAAATACAACAAATTTTAAACAGTATATCAATATATGTTCAACGCATGCTTAATACCCTTCCACAAATTATACAGTAAACAAATGCTAATTTCAGTGAGTAGGCCCGATTCTTAACAGAGGTACTGGCCTGAATATTTAATAAATACTATAATTTTTAATCAATAATATGCTAGTATGTATAGTGTATCAAAAAATACTTTTCCCTTTTGTAAGCTTTAGGGATATGGTATTCCATGATGATTATTTGACTTAATACAATCATTCCTGTCAATTCGTGTAATGAAGGTTGTCCTTAACAGATTCCCTGCCAGCTCCTTTCTCACTGATGCAGGTGTTCCCCAAGGTTCTATCCTGGGTCCTTTTCTTTTTTTTTTTTAAGCATTACGCTCCGAGCAAGGCGTGAAGCCACTAGGATGCAGGGGGTTGCAGAAGATTTGGAGTGAGAGCAGATAGGAGTGATAGAAGAAAGGATGAGAAGAAGGATAGTGGGTAGATCAAGGTAACTGGAGGTGTTGATTGACATTACATTTGAATAGTTGGAGATTATAGCTTTCAGGGAAACAGTAATTGGGAAGGGTGTTCCACAGGCGAGAGGTGCGAGGTATGAAGCTATTGGAGTAGAAGAGATGGCTACATTTAAAAATTTCTATAGTGTAAGGGTGGGAGCGTGATGCCAGCCTTGTAGTGCGCTTGAATTCATGGAGTCTGGGAACCAGTGAAAGCAGCTCATCGGAGCAATTACCATGAAAGTATTTGTAGAAGAGACAGAGAGAGGCGACGGCGCATCTGTGAGATAGTGACTGCAGACGAGACGCCAGATCAGGGCCAATCACATTACATATCCGTCTCTGGATCTTGTCAAGAACTCCGAGGTAAGCAGAAGGTGCCCCAGACCATATATGGCAGCAATACTCCATGCAAAGGCGAATAGTCATTTTGTATATTTGAAGTATCAATTCAGGGGAGAAAAATTTCCTGTCACGGCACAGAGAGCCAACTTTCTTCGCAGTGGAAGAAGCAATTGACTCAATGTATTTGTTCCATCTCAGGTCAGCAGTCAATGTGATACCGAGCAGACTCAGGGAGTTGCTCTCAAGAAGTTGACTATCAGACATTTTAATGGTGGGCAGGGAAGTATCTCTATGGTGGTTAATGGAGAGTAGTTTAGTTTTTGAGGCATTAAAGTTGACCAGCCAATTCTTGCCCCAGTTAACAACCGATTGGAGGTCCATTTCAAGACGCATGGCCAGGTTAGTTTTGTCGCCGAAACTAGATTTGTTTTTGAGGCAGGAGTAAATTGTAGTGTCGTCCGCGTAGATGCCAACTTGGGAATCTATGGTGTCAGGAAGGTCATTGATGAAAATAAGGAAAAGAGTGGGGCCAAGGATGGAGCCTTGGGGAACACCTGCGTTCGTGGGATAGGAAATGGAGGAGAATCCATTGAGAATGACCTTCAAATCTCGGTTTGACAGGAATGATTGTATTAGGTCAAACAGTCGACCAGTAATACCATAACCATGGAGCTTACGAAGAAGGCCGGCATGCCAAACCCTATCAAATGCTTTGGAGATGTCTAGGGCCATAGCACGAGCCTCACCGTTATTTTGAAGGGCATGGTAGACGGTTTCAGTGATGGCCGTAAGCACATCAGCTGTAGATCGGGCATAGCGGAAACCATATTGCTTGTCTGAGAGCAGATCATGGGATGTAAGGTGGTTAACCACTTTGGCATTGATTAGGGCTTCGAAGACTTTGCCGAAGAGGGGTAGGAGACTAATAGGACGATAATTAGAGGTGTCAGAGGGGTCTCCAGAGTTCTTAAAGACAGGAACAATGGATGAGGACTTCCAGCAGTCAGGAAAACAGGATTCCTTGAGGCAGTAATTATACAGTTTAGAGAGGGCGGGTGCTAGCTCAGGTGCACATTTCTCCTACATTGTTCCTTATCTTTATTAATGATCTCCCTGATGTGATCAGTTCCCAAATAGGCATCTATGCAGAAAACACCACTATTTACTCCTGACTAAATAGCAAATTTGGTATTGCTGACAAAACTAACTGGACCGCTGGTCTCGAAAAAGACCTCCAATCAGTTGTTGACTAGGGCAGGAATTGGCTGGTTAACTTTAATGCCTCTAAAACAAAACTGCTCTCTATTACTCACCACAGGTAACCATCCCTGCCACCCATTAGAATGTCTGATGCTCAACTCCATGAGAGCACCTCTTTGTGACTGCTTGATCTCACACTGTCTGCTGACCTGGAACAATTACATTGAATCAATAGCTTCATCTACTGCAAGGAAAGTTGGTTCTCTATGTCACACCAAAAAGTTTTTTTTGCCTGAGTCCATCCTTCAAATCTATAAATCAACCATTTGCCCTTGCATGGAATATTACTGTCATATATGGTCTGGAGGCCCCGCTGTTCATTTTAGGGTCCTCGACAAAATCCATAGATGGCTATGCAATGTGGTTGGCCCTGATCTGGCATGTCGTTTATTGTCACTCTCTCACAGATATGCTGTCACCTCCCTCTGTCTACAAATACTTTTATGGTAACTGCTTTCATTGTTGAAACGGTTAAATGTAGCTGTCTCTTCTACTCCAATAGCTTCATGTCTCACATTTCCCATCTGTTGAACTCCCTTCCATTTACTTGCTTCTCTGATAGCTATAATCTAACTATTCAAATGCAATGTCAATCGGCATCTCCAAATGCTTTGATCTATTTCCTGTCCTTCACTTCCTCCTTTCCTCTTTCATGCCTCTTTACTCTTGCTCCCACTCTCTGTAACCTTTTGTGTGCTAGTGGCATTCCTGCCTTGCTTGGGGTGAAAATTAAAAAAAAAAAACTTTGGGGGCAGATTTCTCACACCAAAACAAGGACAAAAATCCATATAAACATATGTCCACAAATCCTTCATTTTGGATTTAAGTTTAAGATTTATGGCACACACTGTTAAATGTACAATCCAAAATACTTTTTACAAACTTTGGGGTGGGTTCCTGATACCAAAATAAAGTAAAATGTCTATATAAACATGTGTCCAAAAAGGCCAACATTGTACCTCAACATAGCAATAATAATATATATAATTGGGAAGAGTCTGTTAGTTTGTTTGCTATACAATATACACAGAGAAATCATCTCAGGTACAGTTTTGAAATTTGGGAAGCAAATCTATTAAAATGGGGAGAATGTAAAAATAAATAAGTAAAAAACTAAAAAAAACAAACTTGTTTCTCCTATGAAAGTAGTGTTTAACACATTTTGGCTATATAGATTTATCTTCAACTGCACAATTACTATTTGTAACCATTCATTATAAGATATTTTTTTGATTTTTTTTACATATTTGTGGTCAAGTATCTTAGTTTCTTTGGCTAAGAATAACTTTTCCTCTTGCCTTTTTATTCATTTTGTTCCTTTACAGATACACTCTATGTGAAAATAATTTACAAACACACACACACACACACATATATATATATATATATAATACAATATACATACACACACATTCTCAAACGAATACATGAAACATGATAAAAGCCAACACAAAACATAATATTTAAAAAGATTAATCTGATGACATTGCAAGCAGCAAAAAAGTCTTTGAAAATGGCTAACATTAAACAAAAGTGTTTAGACATGGTTCCGTATAGGATGCAGGTTCGAATCCTGTCAAAGGACAAATATTTTCTATGAAAATTTCTCGGACATTCAGGCCGGTAAATGTTATTTAATACTGTTTATTATAAACAGAGCATTTACTTGAATACTTGTATCTATAAAAAGAACGTTAAACATAAAAAATGTCTTTGATAAATAAATTGTCAGACTTTGTCCATTTCTTAATATATGTATGTATGTATGTGTATATGTATATATATTAATAAAGAAAAATTTAGACCATTGGTAGAACTAATGGACAACTTGCCAAAAGACCTAAATTCTCTTAAAGAGAAAATCTCAAACAAAGACAGCAATAAGAAAAAAGAAAAAGACCTAAAGCAAAAACTTTTATATATACAGTGTAACCCGGATATAAGAGAGATTTTCTCTGGTCCTAAATTAGAGCCATATTTACCTAAACAAAATAGACCAAACCCGGATATAAGAGACTTCTCATCCGGTCACGACAACTCTCTTATATCCGGGTTACACTGTGTATATATATATATATATATATATATATATATATATATATATATATAGAGAGAGAGAGAGAGAGAGAGAGTGAGTGAGAGAGAGAGGTAGAGATTTAGACAATTAATATAAGTAAAAATTTGTCACTTAGTCTTGTGCCTTTATCTCCTTTCTGGCCTTATCCCACTCCTGCCTTATCCCCTCAAATGTGTACATCATAGGTGAAAAGATAAATCGTGTAAATAATGGTGAAAAGATATGCTGCAAGAATTCTTGATAGCGCAAACTTTCACAACAATTTACATGATTTTGCATTTGGACCAGCATTTAACTTGCTATACTCTAACTTTCTTCTGGTGTTTGTCATCATACTCAGTAAGCTTCTTGGATTTTTTCAATCAAACACTTTATTCAATCTCATATCAGTTCATACTTATTTTTGTCTTTCTATCAAAGGTCCTTTTCTTCCACTGAATGAGTGTAAAAGACTTTTCTTATTGCCTGACTGACAATTGACAGGAAACCAGATATGTTTTTACCAATCTGGTGCCTTATAATGAACTAAAATATTAAAAAGAGCCAATTGTCTGTCCGTCACACACTTTTTGCATATGACTTTGTATGCATGTATGTAATGAAGAAACTGTATTGTGCATGAGGGACTATCTATCATCATGGCAAAATTTAACTCAATTTGAAATAAGACATTGGATAATACATTATCCTTACACTCAATCTGGACAACCACTATCCTGGGCTGAGCAATAGAATTTTTCAATATTTCTGAGATGAGGTATTGTAACTATTTATACTGTTTACATGGCCCAGTGGATAAAAGTGTTGGTTGAAGTAATCCAGTGACTTGACCCAAAGAGTTGTGAGTCCAGTACCTGGCCACAGCAGAGGTGACCAAAAACTTGGAAAGTTCAGTAACTAAATTCAATATCCAGAAAAAAAAAGCATGGCACATGGAACTGGAACAATCTACCCCAGTGGATGAAATAAAGGATTTGGTTTGAAATTCCAACATATATCACCTGAAGAAGGTCGGAGTGTACAATGATTGAAACATTGTGAATATGACAATAAAGATGAGGACAACAATCTGAACAATGTAAATAGTGTAAATAGTTTCAGAAATTATTTCAGAATAAATGGAATTATTTTTAAAGTGTTTTTGTAGAAATATTTTTCAGTGTCATTGGATTAAATTATACATGCACACACAGAAACTTACACAATTTGAATGAAATTTAAATGAACATCTGTGAAGGCTAATTTCCCTATCAGTTTGACAAAAACCCCTGTGTAACAGTAAAAAGAATAAAAGCCAACCTTTTGAAATCATGTTGATTCCAATCATAAGGGAATGTATATTTTGATATTTTACATATCACATGGCACAAGGCCAAAGAGGAAGTAGGGAAAGGCCAGTTGTCACTGACTATCCTAGCTAATCTGATTCACAATCCATTCATTCTTACAATTGACTAAATTACCACAAAAACCCATTCATCACCATTCACTCCAACATATACCACAATACCACATATTCACAGGGATCCTACTAAAAATACCTCTCACATAAAAATTTCATATGTACAAAATGTCTTTTTTATTTTTTTACTTTTTTCTATAAAAATATGAAGTAGGGAAGGGGATGAACCCAAATAATGAAAATAAAAGATAACAAAAAATTCAAACAAAAAAAAAAAAAAAATGTGTTAGTAAGGCCCATCCAGCCCACAGAAAAAATAAGAGTAGCTGCTGTAATTGGCTGATTGTCAGAATCAAGCTATTCACTCGCTAGAGGTGAAGAAAAGACAAAAATAAATTGTGGAATGTAAAATGTAAAAAGGCTGATCCAGTCAAGATAAAAAGGGGACAAAAACAAAGCGGGGAGGTTGGGAATCTTTAACAAGGACCGTAACAAAAGAAAAAGAACCCAGCCAGTAATGACACTCTCACATTAACTAGACAAACAAAAGAAGTTTACCTTAACCAGGGTTGAGGTCCATCAGGAATTCACTCTGTTGTGTCCATAGAGGACTAAAAACAAAAATCAAGACTGGCTCACTTCACGTGAACAAAGCTCACCAATTTTACTGACATTTTCCCGAAATCTGTTGAGATCAAATGCTTTCTATCAGTTCTGATCTTCATGCCCAAAGAATCCAACCAGATCTTGATGAGAATAGTGTTTGTCATGTAAGATTCACTCCATTTGTATTGTGCACACCACCATTCTTGCCATGGCTAGCAGTGTTAGAAACACTATTCATTTCACCCTAGACCATGGTAAGGGTGACACATTATCATACACATATGGCTAGATCGATGGACATGACATGTTCAAGATCAAGACAAGATGTCAACATGATCCCAGAATGAGTGAGCCTGAGAACAGTGGAAGAATGCATGAAATCATAAGGGAGAGTCTGCAGAAATATCACCCTCCCAAAATTTATAGAGAAAAAAACATGAATGCTTGATGAGATTTTTTCCTAGCCAATAAGATAGACCAATTCTCTGTCTCATCTGCCATATTTTTGTCCTTTCTTGACTTGAAGTCAGAACACTGTAATCACTTGTCCATGCCCCTTTTGTGTGTTAATACCATTCTTAGCTTTGCAACTTTTTGGCATCATACTGATGCTTTGCCTACTTTTGTCTTCATCCATATATTGTCTATTTAGTATTATTTTTGCCCTGTTTTTTTCTTTTGTTATTGTTTATTGTAAATAGATCTATACCCATGTGAGGTAAAATTTTGGATTTTGTTGTGTAATTTATATGCTCTGTTATAAAAAAATACATTGAGCTCTTTTTGTGGATCAGTTTTAATATTTTCTATTATTAGGATCCACTTGGATTATAGACCAACAGATCTATTACCTGACTATCTATCTATTTATATATATATATATATATCTCAAGTGAGAGAAAGAACAGATGGAGTGAAAATATACAGTAGCATTTACTTTTTAAAAGTGCTCGATACAAAATAAAGCAATATATTATTATCAGCTTTCATATTTCAATAGAATCATAGTATTGAAACATGAAATCTTTTGTGTAGCAATTTCAAAATGTTTTTATTATAATCTCTTATAATAAAAATATAATTATATATATATATATATATATATATATATATATATATATATATAGTTTAAATGTACTATTTTAAATGGACAAATACTTTAGATTTGAAATTTGATCATCTTGCCATTGGCAAAGGGACTGTTATCGAACAAACAATCACTGAAAAAGGAAATTTTGGCTATCCTAGGAATATACCCATAGCTATTCATTCTAATGTTAATTAAGCAAAGATAAGTAAAAAAAAAAAAATAAATAAAATAAAATAAAGAGTTTTTTAAAACTCTTTTTTCAAATCTAGCAAAGAGACTTATAATAAAATAAGTTTTCTCTGACTGCAAGCTGTTTGGAATGGAGCAGATGCCGAGACGGAAAAGATAAACAATTGAAATTAAAGCTGGTTACATGTTGATAAACATGGTAAACAGAAGTCAAAACAATCTTCTTTTGTAACTCACTGACAAGAGAGTGTCAGAAACTTATCAATCCAAATGATTACACTGTTTCACCCTGACACAAGATTACAATTCCAGGGTGAATAGGATTTGCAATGCCATGGCAAAAACAGATCCAAGAGTTTCTGAAGCCATATAATTCTACTGTTACTTTCATCAAAGAAGGAATGCTGTAATTGATAAAAGAAAAAGAACCATAATTTTTTTTTTTTTCCAAAAACAGTGTCTTCTTTATGATGCAAAACTGTCCAGGTGTAATGAAATCAGTGCTACTTAATGTTAACCCGAGACTTAAATATCTCAGATTTAATATTACATCTTATTCAATTCCAGTTTTTCCAGTTACTACTAGCCTGTGTATGGGCACCTTGAGGTGGTGCCCCATACTTTTGGCTTTGTGCCACATCTAAGCTACACTTGGAAAATCACTACTACCAGTCTCTGTGTGTGTGTGTGCGTGGCTCTGAAGCTCTTTATCTGAAATGTGGACCATTTATTCTTATATTCAATGTTTGAACTCTACTCAACTCCTCTCTAGGGTGGGTGTTTATATAACTCCTTGTAATATAATTCTTTCCTACAACTGCAATCCAGGTGAAGCTATGAAATTACATGCACTGTAAATCCAGGAATAACTTCGGATCAACCCTCCACCTGGCTCTCCAGATGGCCTGGTGTGATATCGATTGCAAAGTCTATTTTGACATGATCTGGGACAAGACAAACACACGCAGGTAAAATATCTTGCTTTAAGATAGGAAAATAAAAGTTTTATTTTAGTGTTTTGATCAATTATTTATATGTTTTGTTTAATTTCAAATACAATTATTTTCTCATAAATTTCAGTGTTTTATAATTCATTTATTGTCCTGAAATTCACAGACACTATTCAAACAGTTACAAATTCAAGTGTAATTTATCCTGATAGTCAATAGAAAATATTTCTTTCATCAAAAATCAAGAAACATTATTTTGAACAGATTTTGATTGCTTCAGTCAATTTTTCTTAATTATTTTGCCACTCAGCTGTCTTTGCTTCAGACAGACATTAATCAGTGGGTAGGGAGGTGGATTAAATTTTCCTTTAGTGATGATCAGTATAAAATATTTTTTGCCATTTCTAAAAAAAAAAAAATAAAAAACAGTTTGACAAAATACAAAAAAAATTATTTTGAATTTCTGTCAAAATTTTTTTGACAAAGTGATTCAATAAAAGCTGCAGAATATCCAATCTGAAATGACAGATCATTGAATTATTGTCTTGGACTTATTCCCATAGAGAAATCCCGAACAAGTTTCTGAGTAAATTAATAATATATTTGAAGTTATAATATATATATATATATATATATATATATATATATATATATATATATATAATATTATATAATATAATATTTAATGGGAGTAATATGATATCTAAACTCCATGTTTCAGACTAACGGTAAGTCAAAATAGAAAAAAATTTATATATGTCATCTTTCAAAAGAACTGGAATCATGTTCTTATTGATGGAATTATATATTTAGAGGAGGGGGGCAAAATAATAAACAAAACATCGGAGAAAATAGAGAATTCCTTAATTTCTGAGTTTTCCACAGTAAATTTGAGTCCACATTTATACCAAGTTTTCATTTCTTAGAAAATCTTGTTAATTACAATGTGGCAGAGTTAAAAAAAAAAAAAAAAAAAAAAGGTGAAACAAAACAAAAATATAATTCTTGGAAAACTGAATGAAGTCAGCAAAACAGTATGTTTAGACACATCAGATTGCAAGAGATTTAAAATTTAAAGTTTAGTATCCCTACATCTTCAGGGTTCCTTTCAAGGTTATAACCATTTTGTTTTGTTTATATTTTTTGCTCCCTCTCCCTTACATAATATAATTCCGTCAATAGGAACATTATTTCACTCTGGTAGAGTTCCCTTTTGAAAGACAAATCATGTTACATTAATTTTTACATTTTTGTCAGTTAATTAAACTAGACTGCTCGATACCCAATTCACGTCAAATGCACAAAAAATATTTTCTGTAACTAAAAAAAGAAGTGATTTCTGGTTCGGTTTGTTTTGTGTTATGGCATATCAACCTTATTAACCTCAATGGGTTATTTAATGCCAACAAGATATTTTAAAATTTTTTTTCCAAAAAATGTATTGCTGGTATTAAAACCTGTTCAATATGTTTGCTGTAAATTCTCAAGAAGAAAAATGTATGAATTTACTTTCATGATATGTTTAGGTTTCATTACAATTCTAATCATTGCTTTTTAAAACAAACTTTGCTGAAGAGTGAAGGTAGTTAAAATAAGGCCATGTCATGGAAAAAATGTCATTTTGGTATGCTGTTTATTTTTTTTTTTTCAGGTACAAAGATCCATGTTTGCCAACTTCTTGAACTAAGCCAGTTGACTTTAATTTCATTGTTTAAGAAAAAAAACAAGAGAGATGTCAGCTCAGACATGTGTATCCACTAAAAATACCATTTATCATAATAATAAATAATGGATTTAAAAAAAATCTATTTAAAAATGACTATGTTTATGTTTTGGATACAAAAACAAAATTTGCAGATATAGATGTGTAAAATTCCCAATGAAAGATTTACATAAGTAATTAAGCTTTGCATTATCATGACAGTCTCTCAGGGCACATTTTGTCTGTAGGAGTGGTTTCTCTGATGGTTCAATCCCTGTCAGGAGGCACATTTTACTTTAATTGGATTTCTTGATCTCGGCCAGTTAGCATTAATTTCTTTGTTTCAGAAAACATGAAAAAAAAAGGGATTTCAACTAAAACATGTCTACACAATAAAAGTAACATTTACAGTAATAAAAATAGTATAGCACTCAAAAACAATTATGGAATTATTTATATTTTATACAATTTTGTATATTGCAAAATAAAAATATATATATGCAGAATTAAATTTATTTTTCTAATGGTTTTCTAAAACTTAATATTTTCTTATTTATAATAATTTGAAAACTAAAATATGAGTAGTAGCAACAGTAGTAATTCTAAGATTACCAGCAACAGTTGCCTGTCTCCAGTGAACACAATCACAGTAGAGCTTATTTTTATCTGCACAGTTGCATTATTTTCTTCTCTTTCTGTTTTTTTTAGCATAAAACAGAAAAAATTATTGAACATCAAATAGTGAAAAAAAATGAAAATAGATTTTATATAATATTTTTCTTTTGACGCTTATTTTCCAAATATTGTTATGTGACTGCTCTAATTTCTGTCTGAATTTCTGGGATGAGGAGTTATCATTATTTATATTTACATTCAGACCATTATTTAATTTATAGGACAGATTGTTCTCATCCCACTGGCCATGTGTAGGGATATCTTGTCTAGTTCTTATTTCATTTTAAAACTTAAATAGACTGGCCCCCTCAAAAAGAAAGGAAAACCACATGTATGACAAAAAGTCAGGGATCAGTTTGACATATTACATATTGTAAACAGACACACCCACCAACCAAAATAATAGAAAATTAATGTTTTTCCATTCTGACAAATTGCCTGAGCAGAGGAAGTTCTTCTGAATGCTAGGCAACAATAATTAGTCATGAAAATATTTTTATCAGTAAGAAATTACTAATTAATATTCATTTTGGAAAGTAAAGGATTGTTTTGACATTTACTGTACATATTTTCTTTTGTTTCAATAGTTATTTTGATTTTATACTGAAAAAGCTTTATATTTTTATACAGTAATACAACAAATCCATTCTTTCCACAACATATTCTAAGTTAATAATGTTGTAAATGTTTCTTTTTTGAAAATGTTTCACTGCAATGTATCACTGCTAATAATTATAGTCTTCATAATCTACGTCATTTGTCAGTAAAAATATTTGATTTTAAAGCTTTTTGTTTATTTTTATCAATTTTTTTAAAGATTTTACATAAATATTACTTTTTATAAATACAATTACAAATTCTAAGAAATTGCCACAATGGCCTTAGATCATTGACACAGTGCCCTCTTTTTGAGGGGTGCATCAAGGCAATTTTTGCCTGCCCCTATCATAGGCTAAACTCATCCCTATATATATATATATATATATATATATATGTGAACAGTGAAAACACTCAGAGGCAACAGACTGTTTCATGCTAAACACAATCATCATGCCTGATGATTGTGTCTAGCATGAAACAGTCTGTCACCTCTGAGTGTTGACCTCAATGATCACTTTTATATTTATATATGCTCTATCTCTAATATTCAGAACTTTATCCCATAAATTTAGCATACCTTAAAACTATATTTCTTCATATATATAATAATAATGGACTCTCCTGTCGGTTTCGACATATGAGGATCTGCCAGCTTATTGATTCAGTTATGAAAGTTTATGCACTAATCTTAAGTGGCATTTAAGACCCGCTAGTGATTTACAAAAGAGGCCAGATATGGAGCAAATGTGAGGATTCTATAACACTGAAGAGCTTGGAGCTTGTGTGTATATATATATATATATATATATATATATATATAACACACACACATTGGCTGTTGACTCCTATAAGAAGCTCATTTACCTATTGATACGTCTTGTTTTTTTTTTGTCTTGTGGGGTGATATGCCACCCTCCTCACTAGTAGAAAAGATAGTGAGGGAGCTGGTTTAGATCTCAATCACCTATCAATGTGACAGGTTGTAATGGGTTACATGTTACCCATAGCAGGTCTAAGCCTGACCTGACCACTACTACTACTCAGTTATTGCTTATCCTGTTTTCACAAGTTCATACTGTCCCACCCAGAGATTGGAAACTTTAATCCACAAGACTATTGTCTCATGTGAAATAATGGCTCTTCGAGTTAGATATGTTTGTTGACTTCAAAAATCTTCTGTGAATATCAAGGAGAATCCATTATTTGTTTCCTAAGGATATGTTGTCTTCATTCTTTACATTTCCCAGTAATTCTGCAACTATTTACTCCTGTCTTAATAGTAAGTCTGCTTGATTCGATAAGGTTAAATTGGCAGCTGATCTCAAAAGTAACCTACAATCTGTTGTTAACTGGGGCAAGGAATGACTTTTTAATTTTAATGTCTCCAAAATGAAACTGACTCCATTCTGTTAATCTCCAGGAGAGTGAATCATTGCACTTTCTTCAGATAACATTCTTCACTGACATGAAGTGGAAAGATTATATTGTATCAATTGATATGGTCAAATTGGCAGCTGATCTCAAAAGTAACCTATTGTTAACTGGGACAAGGAATGGATTATTAATTTTAATGCCTCCAAAATGAAATTACTTACTTTTAATTGTTTGAGAGAACCCTTTTAACTTTCTCTCAGCATGGCTGATGCTAGCCTCCAGGAGAGTGATTCATTATGTCTTCTCAGTCTAACATTTTTCACTGACATGAAGTGGAAAGGTTATATCAAATCAATTGCTAGGTCTATTCATAGGAATGTTAATTCCCTGTTTTGTGCTAGACAATTTTTTCTTGCCAGAATCTATCTTAGATATTTATTAGTCTACCATTCATTCTTGCTTTAAATATTGCTGCCACATCTGCTCTGGTGCTCCTGCTATATATTCAGAGATTCTTGATAAATTCCAAAGAAGAATCTGCAATGTTATTGGTCCTGACTTAGCATCTCACCTTCAATCACTTTCCTACAACCATAGCATAACTTCCATGAGTCTTTTTTATAAATACTTTCATGGTAATTGTTCTGGTTCTCTATTTTACATTTGAAATGGCTAGATATAACTGTATGTTCTATGTTAACAGTTTCTTTCATCGCACTTCTCACTTGTGGAACTCTGTTTGGATTTCTTGCTTCCCTGTCAACTTCAATCTTCAAAAATTGATATCATTATCTACTGTCTTTTTAATTCTTGTTCTTTTATTGTTTTCTCTCCTTAACAATGTTTTATTTTCCACATAATCTCTAACACTCAGTAACCCTTTATGTCTTAGTGGCTTTATTGCCTTGCTCGGGTTGAAATGATTAAAAAAAAAATTCCAGAACATGTAACTTAGCCCTCTGAATATGTTCTTGTACTATCCGTTCTAGGGATTATTAGACTTACAGCTTTGAAGAACTTTTTGACAGTTGGGTATAGAATGTTCGTATACACAGCGTTTGTACTTTCATCGTTTAAACAAACCAAATCCAATAGAATTGATCTTTTGTTGATTTTGATTGTAATTGTGAGGTAAAGAGAATTTTGAGAACCTTTGTTTAGCTCCAAGCGAGCAAAACAGAAATGTTTTAGCTATCTTTATTGAGAAAGGCTTAATTTAACTCAAAAAGAAAATAATAATAAAGCAGTTGTAAAAGAGAAGAATATTACAAAATTTAGGCTTTTTTTTTTTTCTTTCTTTCTTTCTTCAGTTTCTTTCTGGAGGATCTACAAAATTAAAAACTATTAGTTTTTTCAAATTCTCTTCAAATTTAATCATTGTAAAAATTTGACAATTATTGCAGGAGTGAGGAAGTTTGAAATCATTTTGAACAAGTGATTTTTAAACAGTTTTGACAAAACAGAACATTTGAGAAACATTAAATTTCAGTCAGTTAGTTATGTGCCATGCATGATCCATGCTTAGGCGATCATGTATCTTTCGATACATGACTGACGAGGCAGATTTTTTCCCATAGTAGGTTGCCATTTCTTTCTGTGGTAGACCATTCAAGGCTATAGAACCCGGTCTGTTCTGCTATTTACCCATAGCTGTGGGGAGAAGAAGAGGATTCATACTTTTCTCAGTGGTATTAGTATATAAGTGAATATAATGGATTCAACTGGAATTCAAATTCAGATTGTCAATTCCTCAATCTCAGCTGCTATCCATTACTCCACTGTGTCTCCATTAAATTTACATTATTTAAATTTTTTCTTGCATTTAGAAGATTTCTGAAGAAGCCTGATCGTATATTAACAAAAATTTGTAGATCATGATGCTTCGAATGCGTCTTTACCTGAATAAATTATTTTCAGCATTTCAATGAATGGCATTTTCCAGAGCAGAATTGTGATGATGAAGGTTTTGTTGGAATATCAGTGCATTTGGTGGTTTACTTAATTTAAAGTCACTTTTACGTTTGTCTTTACTTTTCTTTAATTTTCAGGGTATTCCGCCAATGTATTTCTGGAGATGCTGTTTATGTTCCCTTTGGTTGACCCGTAGTTCTGATGTTGTTAGCTCCTTGTTTTACTTTCAGTATCATCATCAGCAAGAAAGAGAACCCAAGATATGAACTACGAAATGGAGATTTCAACATCAAACAGGTACACAAGTTTAAATATCTAGGAAGTCTTTTAGCAGAGGATGGTAAATATGACATGAAAATCATTCATCTCAAAGACACTCCTGAACTCTATCAAGGCTGAACAGGCTCAGTGTAGATATGTCAGCAGTATTCCATTTTGGGTTTGATCTGGATCTTGGAAAGGTGATCCATAGCAGGAGTCAGATACTTACTACAGTGGTACAAAGAACTGACCATTTTTTCACCATTTTTAGTGATGGGTCATATATATATGAGTCCCATTTGAGGTATGGGGTGAATAATCCCAATGGTGTTCTTGCCAGAGACTGTCCTTGAAGGAAAAGACATTCATCATGATAGTTAAAAGTTCAGAGTATGTTTGCTAATATTGAGATCTTACCAGTTTGATCCATAATTTACTAAGAAGGAAAGATCAACTGAAACAATGTAAGGTGTGAACTGTACTTGTAGGAACAATATTTTGTATTTAAGACATGGGTTATCAGGAGTCCCTTCAATGAGTCTATAAGAATCTTTTTCAATCAGTCAAAGGCCTCCAACTATTACTGTAATTACTGATGTTCTCATATGCCACATGTTTTCATGAAAATCTAAGGAAACCATAGTATAAAAAACTTTTATGGAACTGTGCCAAAAGTATAATAACATATACACTTGGCAAATTAATTCAAATAAAAATTAAAATTAGCTAGTAAATAAATTATTTTTTACAGTAAGGTCCATCTTGTACAAAGCCCCTGGGTCACTTGAGGGATTGGGTTATGTTAAGAGGCAGTTTATATGGATAGGAATGGAAGATAGCAGTTCCAGTTACATTCCATCCTTGCTGATTGCATCCCAAACTACCACCGGTCACACTGAACAGATGTCTTCTTGCGGAGGCTCCGTGTCTTGAGAGACTATTGGGATGGAAACTCATACCTAACCTTAAATGGGAACTAATACATACGATCCATTGCTAAAGATGAAGGTAAAATGATCAGCTCCCTGTACTACCACAGCAAGTACCTGACACCTCATTCTATCTTCTACCTTTACAAGAGTCAAATCCGGCCTGTCATATTTGGACAGGAATTGCCTCGTCCTCATTTTCCAGACTTGATAGAGTTCAAAAGTGTCTCAGAGTTCTTGTCAGTGAAAAATTATTTTCCAACCTTCAACCTCTCTCTCTCACTGATGGGGTGTGGCAAACCTCTCACTGCTCAATGAATTCCATTCCTGGGTTCTGCTGGTTCCAAGTTTCATGGTTATGACCTGCCATGCCACTTAAATTGTAGCAAACCACCCACATTTCCTCTCTATTCCATTGGTGAGAAGTAAGTTCCAATTGAACAACTTTTTCCTGTGAACTGCTATTCTGTGGAACTGTTTCGGAAGAGGATGTTTCTCCAATCACTATGATCTTAACCTGTTCATGTCTGGGTTTAGCCATTATATATTAATATTAAATAGCTAGAAAATAATCATGCAATACAATGCCATATTTGTATAATGTATGATATGGGTCCTTGCTCAATTCTTGTTCAATGAATTGTTTTTGATGAAGAACTATTGTCAAAACCTAATAGTGATCTTACTTAAGGTATCTCTATCACAGTGTTAAGGTTATTTAAAGCTTTGAATTCAATTAGCTTTCTCCTAGACTGATTGACAACCATGGCTAAGAGTTCAGTCTTCTTCTATTTAACACATGGCAAATAATCTATATATTAATTTGCGTTGGGCACTTTGACATGGTGTAATAATTAGCAAGCTTGTCTCACTAAATCACTTACAACTGAAAAGTCAGTTTGACCTTCACTGGATGCTCCAAACTTTCAGCCATGTGCCACATCTTAGCTAAGCTTAGAAAATCACTATATTAATTTGATTGTACCTATGTATGGTGTGCATCACAGTTTGTATCACAGATACTGTGTAACAAGAGAGAAAATCATCTACCTCGAAAAAGAATTTGTGTTTTGTGTGTGGTCTGCTAAAGGAAAAATAAAGAAAATTGTTTGCAAGAACCTGCCACTTTAAGTATCAGAAGAACTATGCTAATGTTCCTTCCTCTTTGACTGGCATGGCCAATCAGAAAAATTGCTTGGTGAATAAAGAAAGACATTTGCTTTTGCTTACCAAGGATATAACCAATTTTGAGCTTGGTGAGCGTAAGTGTTGTGAAGGAAAGGTTGGATTTCTGACCCTGTTTAGCATTACTACGTTGCCTGCTGAACTGTTTACAACAGATTTACGATTGAACTTAGTATTGGCACATGGATTTTTTTTATTTCTACAAACTCCATTGTTTGGTACCCAAACATACAGAGAAGGAATTAGAGAGTGAAACAGAAAAAGGGAGAAAGACGTAAATAGACAAAAAAAGAGTGTGACAGAGAGAGAGGGATTGAAGTGGAGGGTCATCTTAGATAGAAGCAGTTGTTTATAGTGAGGGGTTAAATCATGTTTAGTAACCTAACAATTTGTTGAGAACAAATTCGTTCGTGAACTGCAAGTGATCTTTTGAAATTAATGTTTTTTTTTTTAAATCTTAACTTTGTGAATTTTTTATAGACTGAGGCAACCCAGACTATGTTGAGCATTCAAGAGAGAAACAGAAAGAGAAGGTGACAGAGAGAGTAAAACAAAAAGAGTGAGAGGGACATACAGATACAAAAAGAGAGTGTGACACAGAGAGGAATTGAAGTGGAGTGTCATCTTAGATAAAGGCAGTTATTTGTAGTGAGGGGTTAAATCATGATTTGTGTCCTAATGATCTGTTGAAGACATTTCAGTATTTTTAAGAGAGACTATGTCATTTTTCTTATAACTATCTGGGAAAGGTCATCAGCCAAAAACTACAGTAAGCAGCAGTAAACAATTTATTAGTAAATTTGTGTATTTTACATGGGTCCTGATAATATAAATTCATATATTAATAAAAATTAAAATTAGTCAGTGTCATTTATCTAGACTAGTGTTTCTCAACTGGTGTTCCTGGGTGTACTAATGCAGGTGCACCATAAGTTAACAATTTAAAAAAATCTTTATTTTTAAAAAGCTAGAGACAACAAGTACATGGCTTCCATGTTTAGGACTTTGTCATTTGATATTTTAAAACTGGGTGCTAAATCCCTTGATATTTAAGGAGGAGTAGATAATCCTTCCATTTTTGCCTTCTTCAAGGGATTTAAATCAGTCATTATCATTATCACTAAAAAAAAAAAAAAAAATACAGCTGATTCTTCAGAAATCCTTTCAAATAAAAACTTTACTGCTGCTAAACTTCTTTGGGGAATGTTATACCAAAATTTCATATTTTCAAATTTCCTGAGTGATTTTCTTTATTAAAATGTAAAGTGCATCCCCACAGTTTAAGTTATTTGTCCTGAACGTTGAGAAACAATGGTCCAGACAAACGGGTTATTACTATTACAACTCATACTCAGAAAATATGAATATATATCAATAATCTTGTCACTAGAAAATTTTAACAAGAGAAGATATCAAGTGTGTGAGCACTTGAGTAAATCATTGGCCCAAATCTACCTGTGAAGGTAGTAAAAGTAAAAAGTTGTTATATTCAGAGTGAAACATGACAGTTTTCTGTCAAGTGATTTTATTTATCTGAAAATAGCTTTGGTGAATCATAAATGATATCTCATTGAAATTGTCTGTTTCCCTTACCAGCCCACATTCCCTTTTGTAAAGTGATGATTAATTCGTTTTATTTATTTTGGCTCATCAACCCTTTCTGGGTTATTAAAATCTGAAACATTATGGATTAAGAAAATAATTCTTTTTCTGTGAGTGAATATTACATCAACCATTTTTGAGAATAACAATTTTTCTGGATAAAAGTCCTACCATTTAACCCATAGCTGGGGGAGGAGATTTAGTAATACCTTTCCCAATGGGTATTTGTCATGAGTGAAAGTGTTTTCTAAGGCCAAGTATATATATATATATATATATATATATATATATATATATATATGGCTATGGCTTTTGTTATATAATATGGACAAGTTCTTTCTATCAATTTTTTTTATTAAATCTTTCAAATTTCCAAATAAGTTGTTTTGTTTTATTGATAGATTTGCCAAAATACATATTAAGTTTTATGTTTTCTTGTGTACTTTTAAATGATATGTAATTCTGTTTTCAAGGATTGTTCTATATCAAGTTATGCAACTTGTTTTTATTTCAGACATTCTCATGTTTGATGGGATCAGTTTCAAGCATTTGAGGGAATTTAACAAAACATGTTTGAAAGAATTCTGCTGAAATACACCTTGTTATCTGATCTGATGAGGTAATTTAATTTATTGCCTTTATTTGCCACTTTTATCCTCAAAAATCCCAAAGCATTTACTTTACACACAATTTTTTCTTTCATTCCAACCTGAAGACACCAAACATAACAGATGTTGTGGGCAAAAGGCATTGTTAAAAAACTATTACACTCTGTCCCATTATCCATGCACACACACACACACATATATATAAAGAAAAATATACGGAAAAAACAAACAAAAATCCTTATATGCAATTATGCTGTTTTAATGTTAATATAATGTCAACGTTGGACGTTTCGGTCTAATAAACCATCTTCAGGACATATTCATAAAATATAATTAACATGTCCTGAATATGTCCTGAAGATGGTTTATTAGACCGAAACATCCGACATTGACATTATATTAACATTAAAACAGCATAATTGCATATAAGGATTTTTGTTTGTTTTTTCCGTATATTTTTCTTCATACTGTCGGATCTATATCCATATATTTGCTTATATATATATATATAGCTGCATGTTGGCTCTTATAGAGAAACTCATTTGGCCTTTGCCAACCCTCTCCAGACTGGTTTGAATTCAGAGTTTACCTTCTCCTGGACTGGTTGCCAAACAAGGCTATGGAAACAATCTGCCCTGTTATTTACCTATAGCTGGTGGGAGAAGAGATGGATTCATACTTTTCACAAGGGTATTTGCATGTAAGTGAATGTTATGAACCCAACTGGAATTTGAACTCAGCTCTCTGATTTCTAATTTCGAGTATGTTATCCATAACACCCACTCATGCATCCAAGCATTACCAAGGATGTTTTTTGTATGTCTGAATATGAACACTAAAAAAAAAAAAAAAAAATATGTATTATATATTTCTCCAGTTCATACTCCTCTATAGTCTTTTGAACAGTAGCAGAGATTTATCCCTTTGTTCCCTGTTAAGGACTGTGTTTCTGGTTCCTTTTATAGTTTTCCCATTCTCTTTCACCCCCATTAGCCCCTCTCATCTAAGAAGAATTATCTCCCTGCCTGATTATATACAATATGCGATGGTAAATTGTTGCCACTTTATGCTTTTAAATTTCCTCCATATTTTTTGTTATGCTGACTGTATGGTATAGTAGGTGAGTTGGCCCCCATCTATGAGAAAAAGAACACTACACAATTCACTCTGCCAGAAATTGGAAAATGGCATGCTGTACTGTTTGGCATTCATGCCAAAAGCTCCAATATGAACATTGAAGAGTGTTTGGGTGTCAATCTGAAAACAGTGTAGAGGATTGGGAAAGGATTGGATGATTACAAAGGTACAGCAACTTGGAAAACTCGCTCTGATCATTCTGATAAGAAAAGAACTCTGGAATTTGTTAATGAGGGTCTCAGACTCAAAACAGAGGACTACATCAAATGTCTTGAGGAGCTGGTGCTACCCTGGGTCAAGAGAGTGGCTGCTGGAATACCCTATGTCTGAAAACAGGATGGCACCATGCCACACAAGCAGGTGAACCCAGTCATGGCTGTCAGAAAATTTCAAGACCTCTTCATCCCTTACAACTGGCCACTTAACTCTCCAGACTGCAACCCCCTTGATTATTATGTATGGGGCTCAGTTGAGCAAGAGACCAACAAAACTCCTTGTAATGCCAAAGATGAAAGGAAGGAAGAGTTATGGCAGCATTCACCAACTTAATCAAGGAGATGTCCAGAAGAGTTGCATGAGATTCCAAAGTCATCTGGAAACCATGGTTGAAGCCAATGGTGATTTTATTGAATAAATTTTCTCTTCAGTATTTAAAAATAGTTTTGTGTAATTTTGGTAAATATATCTGTTGAAGCTTGCTAGCCATTAGACTATGTCAAAGTCCTCTTTGGGAGTAAAACTATGAGGAAAAATATGTCTGGGATATAAATTGGGTTTTAACAGAGGATTTCATCACCTGTAAACAAAAGTTTTCCATGCTTTTAATAAAAAAAACAAAACAAAAAAACTTTAAGAAATAAAGAAAGAAGAGATATGTGAAAGCTAAAGAGAAGTAATTTTCCATCTTCTTGCAGAATTAAACTTTCATGCAGGCTCGGTCACTTCGGTAGCTTTTAAGTTTGGGTTTTATATGTAATCATGTCAAAGAAAAATAGTTTTTTTTCTTTCTTTTTGTTTGAACTGCTTCCCTTTATTCTAATTTTCTCCACCTTGTTTGGCAAAAGGGGGATATTGTGTCAGTAAAGAATTTATGGGTCAGTGCTTTGAAACAAAAATCCTACGAAAACCTCCCTAAGGGGGAAAAATGCACTCTCTTCTCAAAGGAATGTGGGGTGCCATATTTGATAACATCTCTGAAAGACCACACTGAAACAAACTAAGACATACTGGGGGGTTCAAACAGAACACACCACACACAGTGGAAGACATAAAAAAGGTTAAATAAATTGAATGAATGAGAAAAAGGAAATAATTGGTGTTTGTTTTCTTCTGTCTGGTTAGGTCACATTGGAATAGCAATACTTCTCTTCTCTTCCCAACTGAAACCCTGTACTGAATTATATATATATATATATATATATAAGTCCTTGTTATTTTTTTGTCTTACACTTTTACTTAAAGGCCAATAATTATAATCACTCAAAGTTTAAACAAATATTGCCAATATCAAGTGTATCTCTCTCTCTCTCTCTCTTATTGTTATTGAAAGATATTTGCCTATCTGAAATAGTTTCAGTGATCAATTACACTGAATTAAAAAAAACTGCCATAGAAATTGTGTTTGATTTAAATATTGAATGATGGCAAAACAAAAATAAACTGGTGAGGTTCCTTGGCGAATTGATATACAAAATCATACTGAATCACTAAAAAGGCATTATGGGTAAAAAAGAAAAAGACATATGATTATGATTATTATAAGTCATTAATTTTCACTTCACTTATGGCAGGATGATTAAATTTCAAATCTAAATTGTTTCTCCATTTAAAAGACATTCGGTATAAAATACAGGAGATATAAAAATGACTTAAAAAGTCAACTTACACTCTTTCCCTGTTACCCAGGGGTTGTTGTCAAACAGAAAGGGAAGTTAGGGCTTGAGACATGGATGTCCAGTTCAACTTAATTCAAATTGTGTATGGATATTTGCTTGTGTGTATGTAATTTTTAATTCAAGAACAGACCTAAAATATTTCTGTGTAATAAACAAAATCTTTAAAAATAATTCTATTTATTACCAAATAATTTCCAAAATGTTCAACAATACCTTAGAATTATCTGATTTTTTCAGGATTTAAAAAATTAATGTTTCTTTTTTTTGCCTCCAAATTTGTTTTTACAGTTGAGCCCAGTGTAGGAGTTGTCCAGACTGACTGGGAATGGAATGTATTAATCCAGTGCCTAATTTCAAGCTACATTAAATGTCCCAAGTACATGTAGACCCTTTGTGCAAATTAATTGAAACAACTGCTTTAGTTTCTTTTCTTTCACCATACGATCAGTTTTAGACCCATTGGAGTGACAGTGTGTAATCGATTTCTATTTTTTCTTCAGATTGGGTCATTTGCAGCAGTGTGCAGTAATATGAATCTATTTTTTTTTATTTTTTCATCCACCAGCCTGAATATTCAGGAAATTGAACTTGTATTCCCATTTTGCTATATTGATAGGAGAAGATGAAATTAGGAAATTATGACTGCAATTGGGCGGGGTGAAACTATGATAATAGAAAATAACTTAGATGTGACATAAGATTGAAAGTATGGGGCACCCAATGTGGATTAAACTCATTATTTAGTCATAACTGATCTAGGAAGACAAACCTGCTAACCATTAGACTATATCAAAGTCCCCTTTGGATATATAAAATTTGTTTAACCTTGAAAAATATTGTGCTGTCCGTAATTGCATCAGATGTTTATCATGCCCAGACACTATTGTTTCGACTGTCAATTAGTTGTCCTATGGCCATTGTCTGCAATGGATGTTACTCCAAGGAAGCATACAAAAATTGGAATGCTGCATGAATACACTGGCAAGCCTTACCAGTGAGTAAAATCTAAGTACTATAGATTGGCTGGAAAAAGTAAATGATAATGGAATTATTCATTTGCACAAAGGTGTAAGTCATGCACAAATCTGTAAATTTAAATGACAGTTTGGGATTCAGAGTTGTTGTTCTCTTAGACTGGCTTCCACCCAAAGCTAGAGAGCCGAGTCAAAATCTCCTATTTAACACATATTTGGATGGTAGAGGGTGAAGAAGCAATGGATTCATTTCAATATCCCAAAGGCTGTTTAGTAAAAGTGAACAGAACAGACAAGACTGAAATTTGGACACGTTTTGTGTGAATAACTATTATGATACCCATGAGTGAGTGAGCATTTGGGTTAATCACTCCTTTTTAATTAATTAATGCCCAGGAAGTAGTAACAGTAAGAAGCCATCGTTAACCTTGAAAATTGATAGAATATTTTGTAGTGATTAAGAGAAAGGTACAGAAAAGCTGTAGTCATTTAATAATAATAATAATAATAATATTCTACCATATTAGGCATCCCTTTAAAAATAATAAATATAATAACATGTAAATCCCAAGATAATATTTTGAATAATTGCATGGACTCCAAATATAGGTTCTGTAACCAATATATTAAAATACTGATCACTATAAAAGACAAAAAAATAAAAGTTTGCACAGGGAATGATATGAGCATACCAAGTGACAAAACACATATCTGTGAAGGTTTTGGAAAAACTAAGCAAATATTAGGTTGGTGCAAAAATAATGTCGGTTTTTGACGTTAAAAATACGTCAAAAAACCGATATTATTTTTGGACCAACCTAATACAAACACCAGGTGATAGGAAACAGAAAAAAATATGGCATTTAAAAACTAAAACTGTTCCTATTGTGGTTGGAGCTTTGGGCCTGATAAAGAAAGGAACTCAAGAACGAATCCACAAAATCTGTGATGCACCATCTCTTCAGGAAACCCCAAAAATAGTTCTAACACACAGACCATATCATGGAAAGATCTTTGTCCATTTGTAGTGACCTTAAACGTATTAGCAGTAGCAGCTCTAAAATAAAATTCCTATCAGCAGCAGATCTCAAATATAAAAACATGTAAAGTAACTCTCTCTCTCTTCTATATTTTTCCTCTTTTGAACTGGTGCCATGCACTTTCCATGCTGAAGCCAAAAAGGCTGTGAATGCTTCATACAAACACAGTAAGTTCCTGCTATAACATATTCATGAACATTTTGTTGTGTATACAATTTATGACTAACAAAAGAGATTCTTGTTTTAAATTTTCCTTTTGTTAATTTATCTAATAAATGTTGCAAATCAATTGGTCTGTTATTTTGAACTTGTACTCTTTTTTACCACCATTATTTCATGTACTATAAAGATTTTCCTGTTAGTTAATGTTGTTGACTAAATAGTACACCCCCAGTGACTATATGAACTAGTCCATAACTATATTATTTATAGTGAGCTCCAGGTCATAGGTAAGAAAAAAGAATCTATTTGGAGTCAGTCTTCAGATTAAGTAATACAGGCATTATGGTAAATTGCCAAAGTATGACTTATTGAGTGAACAAGCATGGAAAAAATATATTTGTTGCTTTGGGAACAAGGATATGGGTGACAAGAATTTTAACCACGTTGGTCTAAAAAAATTTTTCTTGTTATGTAGAAGAAAATATAATTTTCTTCTTTTGGGTGTAGGAAAAAAAGCATATTCTTGCAAATATGGAGCAAATTTTGGCTTTGGTAGTTGAAATTAAACAGCAAAAACAGAAACAGCAAAATCAAGTTGCTAGAACTACAAAAACAGCAACAGGAGTTGTTGGATATAATTCTGAAGAAATACAAAGTCAAGAACATTGGTGAACTCTCCAGAAAGAGGAGGGGGAGATACTAATGCTAATAAGAAATAAAATATTTATCAAAAATATTAATCTCAAAAATGGGGATGTTGTGGAGTAAATAGTACACCCCCAGTGACTATAAGAACTAAGCCATAATGTATAAAGAGATCCAGGTCATTTGGAGTCAGTCTTCTGACTCATTAATTTGTAGCCAAAGCATTACTTATATTATAAGCACTATAAAGTGCATTATAACTGCTAATGAAGTAGTTAATCACCAAACATTTAAGTCTCTTTTTTAATAGGTAAAAAAGTAATTTTTTAATAGCTACAAAAGTAGCTTCTTGGAACAGTTGCCATGAAAATGCTTGTAGAAGAGACAGAGGGAAGCCATGGTGCATCTGTGAGATAGTGATTGTAGACTAGATGCCAGATCAGGATCTATCATATTGCATATTCATCTCTGGATTTTGCTGAGGAGCCCAACATGTACAGTGGGAGCACCAAACCTTATACAACAGAAATATTTCATGCAAGGGTGAATAGTTGATTTATAGATTTGAAGGATGGATTCAGATGAGAAAAAACTTTCTGGCACAACACAGAGAACCAACTTTCTTTGTGGTAGATGAAGCTATTGATTCAATGTATTTATTCGACCTCATGTCAGTGGACAGTGTGAGACCAAGCAGGTGTAAAGAGGTGCTCTCAAGGAGTTGGGAACCAGCCATTCTGATGGAAGGTAGGGAGGGTCCTCAATGGTGGATGAAGGAGAGCAGTTACATTTTGGAGCCATTAAAGATTACAAGCCATTTACTGCCACAGTCAGCCACAGATAGGAGATCAGCAGCCAGGTTAGTTTTGTCAACAACACCAGACTTACTAAACCAAACCCAACCAGACATCTCCCCATGGTACAATAGATAATAAATAAATACAACAGACTTTACTGTAGATAAAAAAGAAAAAAAAATGCCTCATCATTGACATGGAGGTTTGTGGTGATCATAATATCAAGGTTGAGGAAAATTGAAAAGCTCATGAAACATACCAACATCCGGATTGAAGTTACCAGAATGTGGTAATGTTCAGGTGACTTTTCATGATTATTACTGGGATATTGGGGGTCAATGTAGAACTTTGGTGATTGTTGTAATGTAAGCAAAGTGTCTGTTGAGATTGCAAGAGATGAAACAGCTAATTGATTGCTCTCCCAGAAATTGTGGGGAGTAATAGGCAGAGAGGAGAAGGAGACAGAAGGTAACAAAAAACAACACTGCCTTGGAAACCACAACAATTTGAGGAACAAAATATTCAGGGGACTGACTTCACAAGACGTGTTTTGCCAACTGCCAATATTCTTCCTGCTTTTATTGGCACGGGGCATCTTACAAAGACTTGGATTTTGACCAGTTGTAGAGAGGCTCATATCTAGACATGCCAAACTGTCCTACTGCTAATGGCCATGGGGGGTGGTCTCCCATCACTTCAGAAATTTGTGTTGCTTAACACTAAAAATATTCTGAAAAAAGTTACTATCTGAGGTCATATGATTTGAAAGAGAACACCCATAATGCAAGATCTCCGGTTGGAAATGAAAACCATACAAAAGAAGATAATACACAAACAACTTACTCCAATTAAAATACTTATGGATTAGGTGTTTTATTTCTCACAACTCCATTCTTAATTATTTCTGACACTGATACACACTGTTATCAGTAGTAAAAAGGTAAATAGGTGACATGCCATGAAGTATGATCCTTGCTTATCATTTGTGTGGCAATGGGTGTCTATGTAAGCAACCTTTGTTGTGGGCTTTTCACATACATTCTCTTGTTATTATCCTGAAGTAATCTATTTTGTGTAGATTTGTCAAAGATTGAATGTTTGACACATTAATTAAGAATACATATATTGGCACTCACAAAATAAATAAGCCTTTGAGGCAATTTTTTTTATTTCTTTAACCAACCCTGGTTTTCATATCTTTGGCATATCCCATTTAGGATGGGCAGGACAGGTCACCCCAGTACATCTTTCAGTGATCCAATATTGTAAAAAATCTAAGCTGTAATGAGTTTTAAATTAGTTTTAAAAAGTAAGGAAAAAATTGGTAATTATTCATTTTCGAAAGATATTAAGTTTTTCTTTTAATCATTTCACCCCAGGCAACAAAATAATGCCACTAAGATGCAAAGGAGCTACTGGGAATGAAAGAGATTAAGAAGACTTAAGTGAGGAAAAAGGACAATAAAAGAACAGGTTTCAGGAAGACAGAGGATGGCAATAATGCCACTAAGACACAAGGGGTTACTGGGAGTGAAAGAGAATGAGAAGACTTTAGTGAGGAGAAAAGACAATAAAAGAACAGTTTTCAGGAAAACAGAAGATGGCACTTGATGTTACTGGGCAACAAGAAACTAGAAAAGATTTCCAGGGGTGAAAAGTGCAAGAAAAGAAACCATTAGAATGAAACTTACAGTTACATCTTGCTATTTCAACAGTAAAATGTTGAGACTTTTTGCCAAGCTAGTAGCATGTTTGACTTCATGCGGTTGAGTTACAAAGGAGAGCAACTTCTCAGAAATATTTATAGAAAAGTAAAACATGTCAAAAGTTTGTGGAAAAGTGAGATCCCAGATCAGAATCAATAATATTACAGACCCCTTCTTTGGATTTTGTCAAGAATTTCGAAATATAGAAAATCAGAATATATATGGCTGCAATATTTAATGCATAGATGAATGATAGATTTATAAATGTGTAAAATCGATTCTGATAAGAAAAATTGTCTGGTATGATACAGCAGCTGACCTAACTATTAATTCGATATAATCGCTACAGTTCATGTCAGTAGAAAACTAAGAAAGCACAACGAGTAGCTCTCCTGGAGTATCAGTCATGCTGATGGAGAGAAAAAATGGTTCTCTATGATGATTAAAGGAGAGAAATTTCATTTTGGTGGAGTTAAAATTTACAAGCTATTTCTTGCCCCAATTAACAACTGATTGCTGGTTGTTTTTTGAGAGCAGCTGCAAGTTTCACTTTGTTGAATCTATCAGAATTATTATTAAGACAAGAGTAAATAGTTGTGTCATCAGCTTAAAAACCTAGTTGGGAACTGATGACACTAGGAAGGTTGTTGATGAAGACACCCACATTAATGTCAAATATTCTAGAAACATGGTAGTTCAACACTTGATATCTGATCAGAGACACTGTAGCCTTTGAGCTTGCAGAGAAGGCTAGCATACCAAACTCTGTCAAACTCTTTTGATATAGCTGAAGCCTTGCTGTTCTTATATAAAGACTGATAGAAAAATTTGGTGTTCACTTTTAACACCTAATTTTTCTTTCAGTCTTTATATAAGAACAACATTGGTGGTTGATCTAGAGAAACAAAAGCCATATTGTTTATCTGAATGAAGATTCTGTGAGGTGAGATGCTTAACCAATTCAGAGTTGATTAGAGCTTCTAGTACTTTGCCAAAACTAATGGGTTGATAATTTGAGGGATTAGAAGGTTTACAAGAGTTCTTAGACAGGAACTATAAAAGAATATGTCCAACAAGTTGTTGTAGAATTTGGAATGTAGTGCAAAGTTGGTAAGCAGGGACATAGATGGGTACATACTATGTAGCAGGGACATAGATGGGTTCATACTATGTAGCACAGAAATAGATGGGTTTATACTATGTAGAAGGGACATAGATGGGTTCATACTATGTAGAAGGGACATAGATGGGTTCATACTATGTAGCACAGAAATAGATGGGTTCATACTATGTAGAAGGGAAATAGATGGGATCATTCTACATAGAACAGACATAGATGAGTTCATACTATGTAGCAGGGACATAGATGGGTTCATACTATGTAAAAGGGAAATAGATGGGTTCATAGTATGTTGCAGGGAAATAGATGGGTTCATAGTATGTAGCAGGGAAATAGATGGGTTCATACTATGTAGAAGGGAAATAGATGGGTTCATACTATGTAGAAGGGAAATAGATGGATTCATACTATGTAGCAGGGAAATAGATGGGTTCATACTATGTAGCAGGGAAATAGATGGGTTCATACTATGTAGCACAGAAATAGATAGGTTCATACTATTAAGTATGGAAATAGATGCATTCATACTATGTAGCAGGGATATAGATGGGTTTGTTGCAACATATTGCAGATAAAGAAAAGCATGAATAATTTCTAACTACATAGCTTTTACATCAAACATGTAGACATTGTAAATAAAATTTGAAAAAATACTCCATGATTATAAATGGCAGTATTTAAAAAAAAATATGGTGATGTTGGGTGGCTATCAAATTATAATTTTACAAATTGGCAGCATATCATCTGTTCTACTTCTGGTGTTGATCTCTTCATACATCATTTTATAGTTTTACATGTATGTTCCAAAGAAAGTAAAAAAAAAAAAATACAGAAATGTTTTTGAGCTGAGAACAGTTGTGAAAGTCTTATAAAAAAATTCCTTCTATAAACACATTAAAAAAAAATCCCAAATTCAAACCAACCCAAATACAGATTATGAAGTCTCGTAAATCTGGATAACATCACAAAATTGTTTTCATTGATTAGATAAGACCAAACAGCGATTTATGCTAATTGCCTGTGTAGGAAAGGAGTTAATAAAAATTTACAGATAGGAGAAGGAATCTTATTTGGAGACATGGGAGATATATACCTTAGGTTGTGAATATATTTTACAATAAAGTCTGGTGATATTGTAGTTTAGTGTCCCAAATTATCAAAGATTGTTGCAAGTGAGATGACAAGTTGATGGAAAATATTCCAGAATGTTCTTTGTAAGTTTTTATGAACATTGAATAATATCCTTTATTGACAATGAAATATAATTTGAATTTTAGTAAAACTTTTTAATCAGGATTATTTTTAATGAGAAACACCACCAGTCACAACAAGCACAGGAGAAGGGATAGAGCAGATGTGGTTGCCAAGGAGAAGGGATAGAGCAGATGTGGTTTTCACAGGAAATATTTTGCCGCAACCCTGTAAAAAAGATGCAATATAATTTTTCAGTGTGCTAATTCTTACAGCATAAACCATCCAGCAAAAAACATTTCTAACCCTTGATACTATTTTACTTTACATCATACATATTGGTCAAGAAAAAATAGTTTACTGTAAATCATAAGAAAAAAAAAAAAAACTTTTTATTTATGACTTGTTCTTATCTGGGAAGCAGTTACTGCTTACCTCATACCGAGTGTTTGGTCTCACATAGCATAAAAAATATTTTCCCAACTTAAAAATATCCATCCTGTTCAAAATATTCTGGCGACAGACCTGAACTATCATCATCTTTTGGGATGCTAAATTACGAGATTGCTTAATTAATTTCTTAAGCAATATATCTATATCTTAAGCTATATATATATATATATATATATATATATATATATTGCTCAAGATTATATCCAAATTGTCCAAATTAACCCTACACTTGAGGAAGTCAAATATTATAATGACTTGCATTCCTAACTATATATATATATATATATATAAATATAAGAGGTAGTTAGAAACTGACAATTATTTACTTTTAAAATAATATTTTAAATTGTGCAGTTTACTTGAATTCAATGACCTTTTTTTTTCTAAGACACAGACTCATTTAATAATGTTGTTCAAATAAATTTAGCAAATTTATTTTAGCTGATATTAGCAAGGATGGATTGGAAGCCACAAACGTCCCAGGTAAACACCAAAATTCAGCCAATTAATGACAGCTATGATTTTGGTGAGCATAGTGACTGAAGGATCAGGTTGCAGCAAGCACACCGCCCTCTTGAGAAATAGTACTGAAACTAGAAAGTCATATCACACAGATTATTAGCTAATACAACAGCACTGGCATATGCAGGTCTACCAGGATTTGCCTGACTTTAGTTGCTAAAAATGTTAGTTTTTATACATATCTGGGCTGCAGCTGCCCAGTCTTCACTTGTCAGTTTTGATAGAATTCAAAAGTATCTATATGGCATTTTGGGCAATGAATTATTTTTCATCCTACAACCACTTTCCCACAAGCTTCTTGTTACTCTATCACTATTTCCATGACATGTATTATGATGAGCTCCATTCCTTGGTCTCACCAGCCCTGACCTTTGCAACAAAAACCCATCATACCAAATATCCAAGGATGAGTCATCCTCATTCTCTTTGCATTCCATTAGTAAGGAGGAAGTTCCATTTGGATAGTTTCTTTCCAAAACTCCTGCATGGTGGAATAGATTCCCAGTAGGGTGTTTTCCCAATTACTACAATCTTGACATGTTCAAGTCTAAGGTTAATTGTTATCTTTCCTGCATGACCTCATGAACTTCACTTCTTGCCATTTTTTACAATACCACACAGTAATGTTCTACCTTGAGTTGTTCTTGGGCCTTGTATGGGGTGAACATTAGTATAAAAATACTAATGAATCGATTTGTGAACAGTTAGACTAGAACAAGGTTTAAATAGGAGAGTGTTCGATGCCATGTAGATAAGAGGGAATCATAGTCATTCTCTTTGTATTCCATTAGTAACGAAGAAGTTCCACTCGGACAGATTCTTCTCAAGAATTGCTGCTTTGTAGAACCGGAATCCCAGTTACTACAATCTTGACCTCTTCAAGTCTAGGGTTAAGCATTATCTTTCCTCATGAACTTCACTTATTACCTTTTCTGACACTCATAGAAGACCACACAGTAACCCTCTACCTTGAGTGGCTCTTTGGCCTTGTATCAGTTGAAAATTAGTGCAAAAAATTTTTACATTTTGAATAAAATAATAAATTGTAGTTTTCATTTATTTTTTGAATAAAACAAACATATATTAATTTTTGATTTTCTATTGACTACAATTGCAAATTAAAGTTCCATATCACCGTAATTATTTTGGTATGCATCAAATGATATTTGGAAACTATTTTTCCACCAATACGAAGCCAAAGAGCCACTCAAGGCAGAGAGTTATTGAATAACAGGTTGATTATGAACATAAAAGGAGGAGGAGGAGAAAAGAAGTGCAGATTATGAGGAATATCTACATAACAGTTGACCTTAGATTGAGATTGTAGTGATCAGGAAAGCATTGGTGGCTCATGGGAAGAAGCTGTCTGAATGGAACTTACAATGGGTTATGAAAGTAATCAGGATGATTTGACTCTGCAAACATGTTCTGGCATTTCTTAGACAGAAAGTCCAAACTAGTGGAACTAAAGAATCTAGCTTGTCAGAGAATTTGCCATGGGTATAGTAATAGAGTAGTGAGAGGCTTGCAATGTTTCATCTGAGGTAAAGGGTTTATAGGATTTAAAATAAAAATTATTTCACCCCAAGCAAGGCAATAAAGCTGCTAAGATGCATTTGGGGAGGGATTACTGAGTGTGAGAGAATATGAGAAAAAAGAAAACATTAAGGAGAGAGAACAATGAAAGAACAGTTCAAATATTCTCCAGAAATACCATAACCTTTAACAGCCCATGATCCCCTATTTTTATCTAAAGCTTGGTAGACTCTTTCAGTAATAACCATTAATAACTCATCAGTTAAGCTAGAGATGTGAAAGCAATATTGTTAAATGAAAGAAGATTCTGTGAGATGAAATACATAACCAATTCAGTGTTGATTTGAGCCTCTAAGTACAATGATTTCCAACGTGGAATGCATGACCCACTGGTGGGGTATGGCAATATTTTGATGGGGCATGCTTAAGATGTGCACCCTTCGGCTTACTATTCCAACAGAATAAGGGGGCAATTTGAGAATGATTTATTAACAGTGAATTGTTTTCTAGTGAGCTCAAATTTCATTTTGCATTATTATTTCACGATTAAAATGATCAAATTATATTACAGAATGAACTTTCATTCAAATATTTTATATTTCTGCCTTTCAGTTCTCTATTATATGTTTTGAAACTATATATATTTTAACTGAATTGTTGTTTTTTTTTAAATTTTAAGTTAATAGCCTTTTAATATTCCTTCACATGAATTGCAGTAAAATTTTGAATATTTAAGAATGAAATGTAACAGTTTCACCAAAATTTTAGAAATAGCAAAATGGGGCATTATTAGGAAAAAACTTTTTGATTCTAAGCAGAGAGCATAGATACTATCCTGATCCTTGGAAGATAGCCCACGTGTGACTATTTAATTCTTAGCAGAGACAAACAGATACTACACTGATTCTTGGAAGCGAGTGCACAGATATTATGTTAATCCTAGGAAGAAAGCCTGGGAGTGACTATTTGATTCTCAGCAGAGATGAACAGATACTACACTGATCCTTGGAAGAGAATTAGGGAGTAACTCTTTGATTCTAAGCAGAGTGCACAGATACTATGCTCATCCTAGGAAGAAAGTCTGGGAGTGACTATTTGATTCTTAGCAGAGACAAACAGATAGTACACTGATCATTGGAAGAGAACCAGAGAGTGACTCTTTGATTCTAGGCAGAGTGCACAGATACTACACTGATCATTGGAAAACAGCTGGGAAGTGAAAATGATACAAGGCAGAGTGTACAGATACTACACTATTCCTTGGAAGAAAGCTTGGGAGTGATTTTTTGATTGTAGGCTGTGTGCACAGATACTACACTCTGGTCATTGGTGGAAAGTGACAGTAAGTGAAACATACAGTATGTTATGAGGCAGAAATATAAATCCATTATGCCAGTTTGAATATCAGCCTGCTTGAAAATTTATTCCCAATTTATTTGAAATTTAAATGTAAGTCAAAAAATAACATAAAACAAAAATGAAAAACAATTTAATCTAATGACATCTGATCAGATAATCTCTTAAGAATTAATGCTTTGACATGTGGGGTCTGCATTCTCAGATTCTTTGTTTGACAGTTGTAAATATGAAATGAAGGAGAGTAGCGTTGAATTGTCTTATCAGATCCTTTTATTCTTGTCTGTAAACTATGTCTGTATATTTCAAAGTAAACAGTCTTCACAGTGTTTTCCAATTCCATTACTGCAAGTGTAAAAATGAGATAATGGGGATTCCAGGCCAGACTAAACGAGAAACATTAGAATCAGTAAAAATGCTAAATTAAAAAGAGAAAGAATCCAATCATTTTGTGTTTACTTAGTCTGTGTTGCCTCAAAACACTTCAGCTCAAACAGAAATAGAAAAAAAAAAAAAAAGAAAAAGGATTTTGGTCAGACAATGTTTGATGAGCAATAGGCACATAGCAGAATTTGCTTCTAACCATGAGACCGCTACCCTACATGTTTGAATCTGACCATCGTTAATTTGTTTGTTAAGGTGACTTCTTGTTATTATCGACATAGGTGAGGTGGGAGTGATCAAAGTACTTGGCACCTTTGGAAATAGCTTGAAAACCATAAGGCTTGTGATCATAAAGTTCCAAGTCATCATAGCCAAGGATTTGAGTGTACTGGCCTTGTTAAAAAAAAAATAAAAAAATAAAATAATCATGCCAGATTATGCACCCTCACCCAGAAACTTTAATGTCCAGCCAGTATCATGGTTCACAATTTAGTTGAAACTGTATAGAAGAGAATAGAAAGATTACAAAAAAAATTTCAGCTATAATGTATCCCAGTATAGGTAAGAGTTGTGTTCCCTTGACTAATTGGCTGTTTGGAGAAGCTAGTCTCTCAATGTAGATGACATCACTGATAAATTTGCATGGATAATTATTGTGCTAATATATGTGAGAATATCCATGCTTAGTCATCAACAAACCACAACTGGTCTGTGGTGATGGCTACAGGTATATAAGACTGATGTTTTTGCAATGTAAGAGTGCATGTGTTGGTGAATAATGACAGTTTGGAGAGCAAGGATTTGCAGCTGCTTATTTTGCCATACTTTTTGTTTCCAGCTCCTCAGTTTTTTTGGCTGTTCATTTTTTACTATGGCCAACTTTCAAAAATAACCCAATGTAACTATCCTATATTAGACATGTTTCTTTTAAGTTTAGTCTGGACCAATGTTACAATCCTGATGAACCCAGTGAGGACTGATCATATATAAATTCTTTAGTGTTCTATTTTTACAAAATTAATGTGCAAATGTTGAAGTCTGTTGAAAAGCTGGCAATGAGATAAGAATTCAAAGTTTAAGTTACAATCTGAGATGATTGCATCTAGAATTTAAAAGTAACAAGGGGTTTGTTTATTTTCTCTACAATTTAAAATTCTACAAATTGAAGGTTAGCATTTTTTTTAAAGGCATCATTTCAATGCCAAGGATCCAAAAATTAAATCTTGAATTATTTTTATTTATTTACAGGAAAGATTGGAATATTTTCATAAAATAAACCCAGAAAAATTATCTCTTTATAATTCTGCTTGTACCTTACCAACAATAATAAGATGGAATAAAATCAGTAATAAATTAATAGTAATAATGAAAAGTGTATAGAGCCAGAGTGTTGTGATAAAAAGAAACAATAATAAAATGGAATAAAACTAGTAATAAAATCATAGTAATAATGAAGAGTGTAAAGAGGCAGAATGTTGGGATAAAAAGCAAAAATAATAAGATGGAATAAAATTAGTAAGAATATTAGAGAACATTCTTCATTTAAAAAATCCCTTTCCTTTACAAAAATACCCATAAAATTAAAATAAAAAAGAACTATTTTAATGATGGCTGCACCTGTCTTTTACTGCTGACAGTCAGAAAATCTAAATTGAAATTCCTTAAGGGAACATTTTTGGCAAGTCAGCATTTGTCCCTACCCCATATATATCTAAAAAAAAAAAAAATGACTGTTTGGAAAGTATCAAGTCATTTTGAATATTTTTGAGAACTGGTTACACGAGCTTGAAGTAAATTAGATGTTTGCCTGCAGAAAGGATTCAAATGATTAAGAAGGATTTCAGTGTGCATCAAAATTGCTGAAAATTGCTGAAAATTTGGCTGGAATCCATTGACATGGATCCTCATTCTGGAAATCCTTCAGCAAGTAGAACATCTGAAAATTTTGATTGTGTTCTGGTTAAAATTAAAGACAATGATGAATTATTGTGTATGAATTTGAAGATCTATAGATTCCAAGGTACATGACCAAGTGGTTAGACCATGAGACCCTGGGTTTGAATCTCACCATGATCAATTTTTCAGGAAGGTGGATTCTTGATCTGGTGAAGGTGAACTCAGCATGTGTAGCTTTGGAAAATGCCCGAAGAACCATACCACAGATTAACTCAAGCCTTGTGAGTAAAATTGGGTAGACAGACCTTTGGGAGCCATTGATGGTTGTACTAGCATGAAGTCTCAAGTCATCATGACCAAGGTTTGAGCATGCTGGACTTGTTTGGATTGTTGATTACACTAGATAACATGTTTCTCTTCCAGAAAATGTAACTAAGGTCTGCTCAGCATAGTTGCAGTATAAACCAAAGGTGGGCTCTGTGGGTGTTGAACAAACACAAATATGCCTGAGTAGGCATCTGCAACAAGAATTGGCTAGCTGCACTAGTAGACAGGTATCCTTGGATATGAGTGGCCAGCTATCATAATCATCAGATTCTAAGTAAAATATATAGAAAGTTTCCTGCTATTTTGAATATCTCAGCTATTTTCATGTCTCATGAAGAGTTTTACTGGTTAAAAAAAAAAACAACACATGATCACAGGATCAGTCACATGATCAATGTCTATTTGGTCATCTGTTGTCTACATTTGACTCCTTGTTATTTTCTGATTTTTCTTGATAGCTAAAATTGGCAATTAAAGAGATTATTTCAGATGATCACTTATCCAAAAGAAAGCTTTGCAGATGAATCGTGTTCTGGGAAGGAATTCTTAGATAAGTGTGTGTGATCTCAAGAGGAGCATTTTGATGTGGGGGGGGTGGGGTTAAAGGAACCATTAGACTTGGTTTTTGCTTTTTTTTTTACTGTATGGTTCATCCATTACACGGCCTGGAGAAGTAGGGGGTTATGTTAGGAGGCAATTTATGTGTATAGGAATGGAATATAACAGTTAACCCTAGCCTTGAACAGGTTAAGAACACCTGGGGAGTCAGTTTCACAGAGCATTGGTTCGTAGGAAGAAGCTGTTAGTTACTTCTTACCAATGGAATACGGAAGAAATGTGGGTTGTTTGCTACTATGTAAATGGCATGGTGTGTCCTTGCCGTGAAGGTTTGAGCTGGCAGGACCAGGGATGTAGTTTGTTTGGCCACTTTCTGTGGAAGTAGCAATACAGTGGCGAGTGGCCTGCCACATTCTACCTGTGGGAGAGAGGTTGGAGGTTGGGGAATAATTCATCACCCACAAGGACTGTGATATACTTTTTGACTTTTTGAAGGCTGGATAGTGAGGTCTAGGTCACTCCTGCCCAAATATGGCAACAATACTACATTTTTGGCCTGATCTGACTTTTGTAAAGATAGAGGATAGCAGATGGAGACAACCATTTTATCTGCATCCTTAGCAATGGATCGTATGTACAAATTCCACTTGAGGTCAAATGTTACATTTTTGTTACTATAGAGAAGCATAAGACAAGGATGTGTCTTCTTGCTAGGCTTATTCAAATTTTAGAAAACTGAAAGTTTTACCAGGATTTATTACTGGAAAGTAAAATCTTGACAATATAATCTATGTAGATGGCTCAGCACAGATGTTTGATGTTTCCTATAGCCCCACTGAACTTAAATAAAGTCAATTCAGGTTTGCTATGGTAAAAATTTTCTATCCCAAGTAAAAATCATCACAAAAATGGCAAAAGTCATTTTGTCACAGCTTATTTTCTCTCAAAAAATGGATTTTCATACTTTTATAGGGGGTAAAATATTGATAAATGGCTGTTTTATCATCACCTAAACAAATATCAAGGAAACTTCTGATCTGAACCCCATGAAACTTGGTATTTTCTGAAAGCAAAGGATATATTCTTTCATTTAAATGTAAAATTGGCTGGTGTAAATGACTCAATTTTTTTTTCAGGGGGTAAAATGTGAAAAAATAGTGAAAATTTTGCATTTTTTTCTAGTTTTAAACATTCCCCATTAATGGGAAATTAACCATTTTTTTTTGGAAAATCAGAAAGCCTAAATCATAATCAAACTATTTCAGGCATAAAATTGAGAGTTTTGAAGGAAATCAACATTCCTGGGGGTTCAAAATGGTAATTTCCAATTATATGACTGCCAGGGGTTAAAAAATTGACACCCAGCCACGGAAATCTTTAGTAAAAAGGTGAAAGATTTATCTCCAATTCCTGGCCACCAGAAACCAAATGTATTTTTTTTTTCAAAAAATAGCAGTGATAAATAAAATTAAACCAAACTGACTTTGACATCTCTGGGTCAAAGGTCAGCCAGCAATAAACGTTTAGAACAAGTTGTAATAAAACCCACCACTCCCAGATAAGAGCAAAGAGTGAAAAAAAGGGTCAACATTGGTAGGGCTTGATATAAGGGTTTTTGTTTTTTGTTTTTTTTTTCAAACCTATGTTTGAACAATGGCCTGATGTGTCTTGTTTTGTTTTTAATACCCCGTGACCCGGGTGATGAAAACAACACTTAGCAGACAACATTGTTTTTTTCGCCACATGTCTTTTGTATTTCCCATTGCCAGGCCATTTAGCTGTTCCTTTTATTCAATGATATTCACACCAAATTAAGGAGAAATGGATGAAGATTGAATGATATTATTTTGAAGTGAAAATAAATATTTTTTCATAAAAAAACGGTGATTTTTCTCAGAAAATTGGGTATAATTTCTTAATGCTAACCACTGAGTGACATTTTCCACAGCCAAATCAAAGATTAATTACCAGTGAATAATTCCATGTCCAAACAATAGCCGTCTGGATCCTATAACATTGCCCGAAAAGATCCAGAAGTTTACTCATTGATTGAAAACTTGTTGCACATAATTGTGTTTTTCACAGTCAGTTTCCATTATTTCATTTTGATGCTGTCATTTTCGGACAGCCAAGTCATCAAGGATTCAGGAAAACAGTTTGGCACAGGTTTGCTTTAAGAACTTTACATTCTATGAGGTGTTTAAAATGTTACTGATGAATGAGATTTTTTGCCAAATATTTCGTTTAAGCGCCATGTTGGATTTTCCTATGTGACAAAAACAAGGATTTTAAACAGCCATGTCAGTGTTGATAACAAACACAGAAAAGAAACTGCAGGAAATCTTACAGAAGGTAGCAAAGGAAAAGGAGAAAGCACCAAAGGAAAAGGACTAAGCACCAATTGTATGGTTATCAGCAAGAGGAACAGCCCAGCATGTCAAACTACAAAAGGGAGAAAAAAAAAAGTAAAAAAATTTAAATATCTGGGAAGCGTTAACAGAAGATGGACAATGTGGCACTATAATCTGAAGGTGAATTTGAATAGTAAAAGATGCTTTTCAAAAGCTAAGCAAAGTATTAACCTTTAGCATACTGAAGGTGAAAATTGTCCAGAAATAACAATTGATAAGTGTTTATTTACAGCAAACCTCTTGTGATGACAGAATGCACCTACAGTGTGCAAAGAGAGAGAATTCTACGATAACAATTTTTGCCTCCAGCATGCTAAAGGTTAAGAAACAGGAACAGAAAGAAAAGAGAGGAGATGGTTTCAGGGTTTGTTTGGTTTTACTCAGAACGACCAATTGAAATGACCTACACTAAGTTTAAAGTAAGGGGAGAAGCAAAAGTTAAGAAGCTGTCGTTTGTAAAGGGTCATGACCCGTAGATTTAGATTCAGAGACAGCACCCAGATGCCGAATACTAGCAGGTGTAAATGACTACAATGTTGTACACCAGACAATTTCATTTCCTAGGAAAGATGAAAGGTAAATTAAAAAAATACTTGACAAGCTACATTCCCTGTGAGTTTTTTTAAAAAATCTCTTTATAGTTGGTAAATAAACAGGCTCTTTAAGAAGCTAATGAATTATTTAAACAAATAGAACTAAATAAAATAAAATGCAACTGTTGACTAAAAGTTCTTTATGTAGGGTGCTAATAACAATAACCAATCCATGCAAAATGTCAGCTAAACGCCAACACATCTGTACCAAATGTTACCAACACTACTAGAAGATTAATACAAAAATTATATTAAATTGAAATTAATCTTACCAACAGAAAGATAAACCATAAATGGTGCAACACAGTTCAATTAAAATCTAAGAAAAAGCAATTGTCAAATTTTAAAGTTTAGCAAAATTGTAGGGTAAAAGGGAGAGCATGTTCACAATTTGCCATTAATTCAAATCTTTGATTCAATAAAGCATCCTTATCCAAGAACCTGATAATCTGTATTTTTCCAGAAAGCAAGGTTCACATAGGGATCTAAATGTACTTGCCAATTTTATATATAAAGTTTTATATATATATATATATATATATATATATATATATATATTTTACACACATACATACATACATACACATATATATAAATTGATATCTTTGTCTGCATTCTATTTTAGTTAAGGTTTATTTTTATAGCTCTTTTGTTATGGTCGGTCTGTGTATACATGTGGAAGACAAGTGATTGTTTCTTATTTTTATTTTGAAACTTCATTCACTTCAAAGAAGGACAAAAAAATAAACAATCATGATTTTCTTTGATATATGTTTGCTTTGGTGTGTAAGGACTTCACACAGCGATGAAGATTTCTTTAATTACTGTTATTCATGATTTGTTTTTTTTTAAATAAATAGTCTAGCACTCATTAAAAATGCAACTGTTCACAAATTTCTCTTTCTTAACAAAATCCAAAGGAAGGTCTGTGATGTTATCGATCCTTATGTGGCATCCTGACTTTAGTCACATTCCCATGATGTAGCTTCTCTCTGTCTTTTCTATAAATATTTACATGACAGTTGTTCTAATGAGTTCTCTTTGTTACTTTGGCTGCTGGAATTTAAGTGTACTGTTAGATTTGCACATCAGCAAGAGAAAAAAAGTTCAATATGTGAGTTACAAATTGGAGATATCAACATGAAGCAGGTGCAGAGGTTTAAATATTTGGGAAGTGTTTTAACAGAGGATGGAAGATCCAAACTTGCATTGGACATGTGAAAGAGACATTTCAAATGCTAAGCAAGGTACTGAGAAATGGAAAAACTTTGCTAGAAACAAACAAAAAAAAAGTGCTGGATTGTGTTCCATCCTCTCACTGTGGATGCTGAACAATCCCCCCTTTTGGATGAGAAGAAAAACAGACTAGAAGTAGCAAAAATGTGGTTCTACAGAAAGATACTGAAAATTAAGAAACAAGGAAGTGTTAAGGAAAATGGCAATACAAAGAACGCATATATTCAAAATCAGGAAGAGATAGCTGAAATTCCTTGGAAACATAATGAGGGCTTGAAAAATGTAAACCCTCAGAGGGCATATTGAGGGCAAGAAAGATAAATGAAGGCAATAAGCCACTTATCCAATGGAGTGTGTGAATAGAAGGCAGGACTAGTTAAAGGGGCCTTAGCAAAGGAAGAAAAACTGCTAAGAGTCGCACAAAATAGAAAGTAGTGGAGAACCATGGTTTCTTATGTTCTGAATGGAAGAGACACATAAAAGATTGGATTGGCAACTAGGTCTCATTGTTTTACTGTTGAAATAACTAGATGTAACCATAAGATCTATTCTAATAGTTTCTTTTCTTACACTTCTCACCTGTGGAACTTTCTTCTGGTTTCTTGTTTCCCTGACATTTTGCTCCATCTGCCCTGAGGGATGCAGGTTCAAATCCTGCCAGGCAGTCCAAATTCTTCTTTAATAATATTTCTTGAACATTCAGGTTAGTAAACAAAAATAAATATTTTTATGCTTAATAAATAAATGGAATGTCTACTCAAATATGATTATACACTAAAAATAATATTTAAAATGATAAAAATACATATAATACCATAATTCCCCATGTATAATGTGCATTTTTTCTAAAAAAATAATAAGCAAAATTAAGGGTGTGTATTATGTACAAAAAATCTTTAATAAGTTACTATTTTATAGGTTGATTTCAGTTGCAAAATGACTACTCACCACAAAAATACAAAAATTTGACACTAACATTCAGCGGTTGTGACAACATCAGGATGTTAAATACAATCATATGTACCTAACAATACTTGCAAATGTAAAATAAAATAATAGTTATCATAAAATTAAATTAGAATAATATTATTCTATGTTTAAAACCATTTTTTGTGAAAAACTACATACAGATAAGATTGCACATTTTATTGAACAAAAACAGGTTAATGAGTCTACACAGTAGGCACAATATAGGTATTTCTGTTTCCTTTTAGAATTATGATGATCGGAAATGTTGATAAATATCTTCGATTACGGCTTAAATAAGAGCAGGAAATGCTGGCCATAATGAAATTGGAGAGGTACAATTTATACGGTTTGATTACCAAACAAAGGGTGTGTATTATGCATGAGTAGAAACATTTCCCCACAATTTGTATTATGGATAAAGGTGTATTATACATTGGAAATTATGGTAGGTGTTTATTTGGGCAGCAGCAATCCTTCCTTAATACATGTTTCATTGAACAAGGTTGACAAGGTATTTTTGTTTATACTTTTATTATGTTTTTCTCATATATATATATATATATATATATATATATATTAGGTTGGTGCAAAAATAATGACGTAATAATGTTGTTTTTTGACGTATTTTTTAATGTCAAAAAATGACATTATTACATCATTATTTTTGCACCAACCTAATATATGTGTGTGTGTGTGTCTTCTTTTCTGGATTAATGAATGTAAGGACAATTTTTACATTCATTATGTTCAGAAAAGAAGACAAGAGTAAGTATATAAGAAAAACATAATAAAAGGCTAAAATAAATGACCTTGTCAGTATTGACCAATCAAACACACTCATACATGCATACATAATAATAATAGCTAGCCATTCGTATTCAAGGATACCCTGTCTAATATGGTGGCTAGCAATCTCTATTGCAGACACTTGCTCAGGCAACATTTGTGTTTGTTCAACACCCACAGAGCCCGCCTGTGCTTTATGCTGTAACTATGTGGAACAGACCTTACAGTTTCTTGGAGAGTGTGTTATCTAGAATGATCAACAATCTGAACAAGGCTAGCATTGTTAAACTCTTGGTCACAATGACTTGTGACTTTGTGCTAGCAGAGCTATTGATGAACCAGCACCACTAAAGGTATCGTCTAACCAATATTATTGGTTTTCAGGCACTGTTCAAATATGCTGCTGCATGCTGGGATCACCCCTTCCAGACCAATAACACTAGGGAGTCTCATTCCTGACTTACCAATCATGGTGACATTTGACCCGGGTCTCATATTCAGAAAGTGAACATTTTAACCACTAGACCATGTGCCTATATATATATATATATATATATATATATATATATATATATATATATTTGATGGATGCAACTCAATATTGAGCAGTTGAGCCATCTTTAGACATAGTAATGTGGATGTGGTTTTAGTGCAGCTAGGGGCTTACATTCCCTTGCAATATATATATATATATATATATATATATATATATATATATATATATATATATATATATATATATATACAAACAATTCTAGTCTGATAAAGAGATGAAATGTGTCACACAAAAACTTTTTCCACTTTGTCATCCATCTTTCCTTCAAAACTGTTCTTGATATATAAAAATTTATATATCTTTATCCCATTAATATATATAATTGCATATATATATTTACTTGAAAATAATATATATATATATATGTGTGTGTGTGTGTGTACAGGGTATGATGGGTAAATTGTCACCATTTTATTTTTTTAATTTTGTGTTTTTTATTTGGTTGACTGCACAGTAGAGTAGGGTCAGTTGGGTACACACTGTAAGAAAAAGAACATCATGACGCAATTTGCCCCACCAGAAATTTGGAAATGGCATGCTGTGCTCCTTGACATTCATGCTGGAAGCTTCAATATGAACATTTCAGAGTGTTTGGAAGTCAATCTGAGGTCAGTGTAGAGAATGATGTGTCCAAAAAAGATGTACCAAGATTTATGAAAACCAAATATCCAGTCAACATCATGGTGTTTGAAGTGATCAATTGTGATGTCGACAATAAGGCTCAGACTCAATATGGAGCTCTACATCAAGTGTCTTGAGGAAGTAGTGCTTCCCTGGGTGGCAACAGGACTCTGCACCATACCACACAAACGGGAGAACCCAGTCATGGCTGTCAGGCAATTTCTGCAACCACATCATCACTTTACATCTGACCAACTAACTAACCAGACTGCTACCCCCTTGATTATTATGTGGGGTACAGTTGAGCAAAAGACTAACAAAACTCCCTGTAACACTAAAAATAAACTGATGGCAAGGATTATGACAGCATTCACCAACTTAAACAAGGAGACCGTCCAAAAGAGATGCAGGAGATTTTGAAGTCGTATGGAAGCTGTGGTTGAAGTCAATGGTAATTTTATTGAAGACATTTACTCGTCAGTATTTTAAGATATTTTTGTGTAATTTTTGTAAATATATCTATTAAAATGAGATGTCAGTGTTATTTTCATTTCTGCATAATTTAGATGAAAATTTATCCACCACACCTTGTATAGACATACCTTCTAGATTTTGAAGAATCAGCTAAAAATTGAATGCCTTTTTGAAAACTAATTTACTTGCTATATATATGTGTGTGTGTGTATATATGTATGTGTATGTATGTGTATATATATATATATATATATATATATATATATATATCAGGTTGGTGCAAAAATAATGACGTAATAATGTCGTTTTTTGACGTTAAAAAATACATAAAAAAACAACATTATTACGTCATTATTTTTGCACCAACCTAATATAAAGTTTAGAGAATGAGTCAGTCCTGATATTTAGGGGTGCACTGTTCATCATTTGAATGATTGGTGCAACACAATCTGCATTTTTCTTTTCTCTTTCATTTGACATCTATTCTGTATTGAGGTAAGCTTAATAATATTATATCTATAATTATTTGATGATTTTATTAATCTCATATGCACTGCCATTCCTACCCAATCAAGTCAGTTATAAATTTTTAAAGGATTTGCTAATTTCTCTACATATTTCAGAGTCATGTATCATGTTTCAAACGTGTCAGAATTTTATTGCTGATTATAGTAAATTTTTCTAAAAAAAATAATTAAGATTTTATTCAAAAGATGTTTTGAAATAAATCAAGAGTGATAACCAAAAGAAACATAACTTGGACTGATTAATTTTTTCAGCATTTATTTTGCATTTCAGTAATTCTCGGCCAGATCAAGAAGGCATTCTAAAAAATACTGATGTTTGGTGGGATTTTGGAAAGTGTGTTGTGTCGAGAACCTTTGAGCAGCCCTCATCTTCATGAATGCATTTTTAAAGCAAGGCAATAAAGCCACTAAGATACAAGAGGTTACTAAGTGTCAAAGAATCTGAGAAAAAACGTTATTAAGGAGAGAGGACAATAAAAAAACAGGATTCAAAGGGACGGAAGATGATGATTGACATTATGTTTAAATGTTTGAAGATTGCAGTTGGCTGGAAAGCAGAAAGCCAGAGAGATACCACAAGTAAGAAGTGTGAGAAAAGAAACTTTTAGCATAGAACTTATGGTTAGATCTAGTAACTTCAGCTGTAAATTAATGAGACCTAACTGCCAATCTAGGACTTTGCAAATTTTAATTGTGAATGTCCCCTTGTGCCTTCATTCTAGAACAGCCATCAACAGGCTCAGAACAGTTGTGTCTACCCAATTTCACTTACAAGGCCTGAGTCAGCACGTAGTATGGATTTCATGCACTTTCCAAAGATGATGCATGCTGGGAATGTCTCCCCAATATGATAACATCAGCAATTCACCTTCCTGACAAATCAAGCTTAATGAAATTTTAATCTGGGTTTCATGGTCAGAAAGCAAATATTCTAAACACTTAGCAATGTGCTTATTAACTATATATATATATATATATATATATATATATATATAGAGAGAGAGAGAGAGAGAGAGAGAGAGAGAGCCTGGTGATTGCTTTTAATAATCAAACAGACTGTTAACCACTGGGTATTGACTTCAATGTCCACTTTTATATTTACATACGCTCTATCCCTGCTATTGAGCACTTTAATGCATAAATATAGTATATCTTAAAACTATATTTTTATTATATATATATATATATTCTATATATTTCGGCAGCAAGTATTCTTTAAGGCAAAATATTGTTTTATCCAAGCTTTTGACTTTCTAAAGTCATCATCAGGAAAGGTAGATAACTTAAGAAAAAAATTTGGACCATATTTCTTGTACATTTCTTCAAAAACTTTGGAAACTTTCTGACAGAATTTCCTCCATGTCTGAGAAGGATTATTCATAATTTGGAAAAGTGGATCATTAAATTTAATCAACACAAAATGCAGTTTTTAATAATATATATATATATATATATATATATATATATATATATATATATATATATATATATATATATGTGTATGTATATATACACCCATAGGCACCCATACATACATACATACATACATACATAGATATACAGTACATATTTGTACACACAAATACATATAAAATGCATATTTTTGCATATACATGTATTCAAAAAACAAAGTTTTTATAAGTGAAAGCTGCATGATTGATAAAGTCTGACAAATGCAAATTAAAATATTTTTTGGCTAAAAGCCTTGTTAATGTTTTTTATATAAGTTCCAAAATATCAACATCTGTATGTATTTAGTATGTATCTAAAGTCTATTGTATATGTACACACACACACACACATATAGATATATATATATATATATATATATATATATATATATATATATATATATGTATATTAAGTAAATGAATGACTAAATGGAAAATATATTGTGTAACACATTTTGTCCTCTATAAAGATTTCATCGGACTAAAGTCTAAAGTAATGTTTTTGTGATGGAATTATATATGTGTAGGAGGAGATATAAAAATGGAAGTGTCAGTTATAGTTTCCTGAAAAGTTGTTTTAATAAAAAGATTTTATACATAATTTGACAGATATGTGCAGATTGCAACTGTTATCAGTGTTGAAAGTTAAACCAGCTAGCTGAGTTCAAATTCTGGTTAATTCCGTTTCATTCACTTCATGCATATGATCTTGGAAAAGGCATGGACCCTACATTCTTCAGCTGGCTTCCCTTGCCTTGAGTTGGCAACCAGTCTAGGAAAAGATAAATCATGAATTCAAAAACCAAACTGAAAAGAGATCAACTCTGTCAGGTTATCTCATCCTAGATTCATGACAGTTGCTATGGCTCCAGTACACATGTTACCCTTCCGGCCCTAATGGTCTATGGCTCTCATGATGTGACCTGATGTTTAACCACGCCTATGGTTTTTCAATGATGACTTTTTTATGGTTCTGGGTAAAATCTATCTTATATATAAATATCTATCATACATATTTATAAGTCAACCATTCAGCCTTATTTTGAATATTATTGCTACATTTAGTCTGGAGTTCCTGCTATATATTTAAAAATGCTTGATAAAATCCAAATAAATATCTGCAATGCTATTGGTCCTGACTTGACATCTCAGCTTCAGCCACTTACGATTACCATAACATAGCTTCCCTGTGCCTTTTCTATAAAAATTATTATAGTAATTAGTCTCACTTGTGGAGCTCTCTTTCAGATTCTTGCTTTCTAGACAATTTTGATCTTCAAAAATATAAATGCAATGTCAATCCTTTTCTGTTTTAGTTTTTATTCTTTTACTGTGCTCTCTCCTCAATAGTAGTTTTTCTCATATTCTCTAACACTCAGAAACCTCTTGCATCCAGAGTGGCTTTATTGCCTTGCTTGGAGTGAAATGATTTAAAAAAATCAGAAGTTGCAATAATTTAAATCAGAACTGAAGTGGCAGCTGACAGATCTGGGTGTCAAGAATCATTCATTATAAATATGACAATATAATAAAATTACTCGAGACTATTCAGTAGAGTTTCATTGCCAAAGAGAGTCTGTTAATGCATGCGCAGTAAAGTCCCTTCTAATTGGTTGTTAAATTACATCAAGGCTGCACAACCAGTTCTCATGATATTCAAAATGGTTGGATATGTATCTAGATATGTTGTGTATGTATGCATGCATATATATATATATATATATATATATATATATATATATATATTAAAAAATTATAACATATGGATGTTATAACATCACTACCAAAATAGCCATTTTGTTTCAACACTTCTGGTGTCTTGTCAAGTGATGGTGTTGATTGCAAAATAAAGAGTTTTAAGAATTTAAAACCAACCAAATCCCCTCAGTAGGGGAAACAATGTTATGTAACCTATGATGACTAATCAGAATACAAGTATATGATAAATAACATGTTATTCTGAATTACCATATACTTGTATTCTGATTGGTTATCATAGGTTATTTAACAATGTTTTGCCTACTGAGGGAGTTTGGTTGGCTTTTGAACTCTTAAAACCTTTTATTTTGCAATCAACACCATCACTTGAAAAGTCACCAGAAGTGTTGAAATTAAAAGGCTATTTTTGTAGTGATGTTATAACATGCATATGTCATAGTTTTTGAATAAATATTATTTGCTCTACTCTGTATTGAGCACTCTTTTAAGAATAGTGTTTTTGGTTATTGGAATTTTATTCCATCTGTACCAACACTGTACTTGGGCATAAAGAAAAAGTAGTTGAAAAAACAACTGGAGACTTAAAGAATATTTATTTACAGTAGCTTTACTTGTTCCACATTTCTACGGTTATCAAAAGTTAAATTGAGATGGAGTGATGTGTGGTTATGCAAGGATATGTCCTGCAACTAACTGGAGTGTCATGGCTCATTAAGTATAGCTAATGACAAGAAAGTAATAGGTAGTTCAAGTGTCAGGAATTCTATTTTATTGGAACTTAGTGGCTATCTCAAAAAGTTCAATGTATAAGAATTCTATATATGTGTCTGTGTAGAAATAGTTTTAGCATTTCCTACTATGTTAGAATTTGGAGGATAACATAAAAACAAGTAGAAATAATAATAGTAATAATAATGATGATGACGCATTACACAAGAGTGTCTCTCTCTCTCTCTATATATATATATATATATATATATGTATGTATGTATGTGTGTGTGTATGTATATTATGGTTCAGTAAGTAGCCAGGTGCACAAGAATTTTTATTTGTATGTTTGTGCTGTTTTACAAGGTACACACCTTTAGTTTTTGATTTTGAAGTAACATAGTATAAATTTGCTTTTATGTTTGTATTTTGAGATAAGTTCTGATTGTTCAGTACCACACAATACAAAATCAAGCCAAAAAGAAAAGAAACATCATGTGGTTCAACCCACAATACAACAAAAATGTCAAAATCAACATAGGAAAAATATTCATTAAACTCATTCACAAACACATCTCCTCATCAAGCACTCTCCACAAGATATTTAGTAGAAACACAGTAAAAATCAGCTACACTCGTACCAAGAACATTATAAATAAGGAAAATAAAACCCATATTTAATTGCAGAGCAAAGAACTAATATCCCTTAAATGGCAATTGCTTACAAAACAATATAATATACCAAGCCTGAGTTGATTCATTTACTTATGACATCATAAAGACTATAAATAGCTACAGCTATTCCCCATTAGGCAGTTGAGTGCCTACTACTTCCCATGAGTCAGTAATGCTACACCATAAAGCCACTGTAAAATCAGCAGATAATGAAAAAAAAAACATATAAGAGTAACCGAAGGACACTAGAAACAGTGACATTATGCACAATAAATCCAAAAACTGTTTTGGTTTGGTTAATGGCATATCAACTCATTATGGGTCATTAAATGCTGAAATTTAATTTTCTTTGGAGATTTGGTATTTTTTTTCAAAAATGTATTGTTGGTAATTTTTTTTACTATGAAAACCTATTGCTGGTATTCTTACTACAAAAATGTATTTTTATATTTTCATAATGTTCTGACCCCAATTTGGGGGTTCACTATTTTCCCATAGCTGGGACCCTAACAGGTGCTGTCAACTCACAAAGAAACTGTAAACTTTGTCTGGAGAAGAAAGTAGCCATAATCACCTTCCCATATCAACAAAAATTAGCAGAACTTGTCTCAAAATGCAGAT
>OZ010580.1:61728169-61770669 GCA_963932145.1 Acanthosepion lycidas
AAAAAAATTCATAAAATCTTCCTTGTCTGCTGTATTTAATGAATGATGTTTAGAAGAAAGTTTGCTGTCCAAATATATATATATATATATATATATATATATATACACATCCATGTTTGCATGCCTGAATGCATGGATGTGTATCTGTGATTAATCTCAGATTGTTTATATGGGTATGTGTGTGTAAATAATATGTATACCTGTATGTATGTATGTATGCATGCATGTATGTATGTGAGAGTGTCATTCCAAAATTTCTCTCCCCCACCACCAAACATAATCAAACACAAACAAGCATAAATAGATTCAATTTTAAAAAAATAAACAAATTTGTTTGATGATCGCAAATGTGTGAAACCCAGGTTCACAAACTCGTATCCATACAATTAAATATGTTAGCTCTGATATTTAGCACTTTCCAGTAAGTATGTGTATATATATATATATATATATGCACATAGAGGTTTGGTTTTAAAATTCATGGGCCAGAATGATTATTCATTTATGGAGAAAAATTCACCAGGGACTTCCTTTAAACATCTCTTTCATCAAGTATTCAGGAAATTTCTTTAAACCTATTTATTTAGGCTGTGACCATTCTCGAATGAAGCATTACATTACTGAAAATCATAAAAAGTTATTTTAAAAAATTATAAAAATTTCAGCCACCCCTTTTATTCCAATTCCTCCATCTATATGAAACTCAAGTATATATATATATATATATATATATATATATATATATATATATGTGTGTGTGTGTATATGCAATTTAAACAGGAAGTAGACCAAATTTTGTAAACTTGGCGTCACTTGCAGACAATGCGACAATGTCTGGAAGAGATGATAATAAAGACCTACCAGCAAACAATTGGTGAGGGAGGCACTATGTTTAAATTTGATGGGAAACAGGAAGTAATAATAATGGGGTAAAGGAAGCAAGGGACCTCTATAGTTTGTTTGCTTTTATTTTATAAACTCCCCTTTCTTGCATTTCCCCATATTTGTTGCATCATTCCCAACATGCCTTGCGTTTCTCTTTTTTTTTCTTTTTTCATGATTTGGATGCAAAGAATGGAAGACATCTGTTGACCATCTGCAAAAAGTGAGAGGCAAAAGAGAGAAGAATGAGGAGTAAAACTGATAGAAAGAAAGTAAAGAAAGAGTGAATGAAAGAAAAAAAAGAAGGAAGTGGTTAGAAAGAGAACAACTGTACAAAGTCGAAGTGGAAGTGAGTCTAAATAGTGGAAGTAGCAAGGGAGAAAATGTAGGAAATACACTTCAGAAAATGATAAGCAGTAAACTTGAATACACTCTGTTGGTGCAGGATGATGTGGTAGAAAAAAAAATGATGAAAGGGTATAAATTGTGGAAGGAGAAAGACAAAAGTGGGAGAAAGATAAAGATAAAAAGAAGTAGTAGGTGGAGGAGGATAATTCATTAAAAAGATGGCAGAGACACTGAAGCTGAAAAGGAAGATGGAGGAACAAAAGCAGACAACAAAGAAGATTTGAATGAGAGAATTATCTGAAAGAATCAAAATGAAAATGTAATAATGGTATTTTAGAAGAAAGAGTCATTTTGCTGTTGTTGGCTTTGATTTCATACATATAGAGCATAATATGAAGAATCTTTGAATAAAACAATTTGGTTTCTTTGATTTGAGAAGTTTGAAACTAAAATGGGATTTTCCTTACAGACTTTTGAATCAATTATTCCTTGAAAATATTCTAAATAGACAAAATAATTGGGCACCTAATCTGATGAGTGCTTTTACTTAGATTTTCTTTGCTTTAGATTCTTAGAATCAATGATGCAAATGATAATTTGAAGAAACTTGGATGCAAAAAAGGAAAAAGAAAAAAGATCATAGAAAAAGAAGTGAAAGAGTAAAAAAAATGAAAGAAAAGAGGAGGGGAGAAGAAGAAGAAGAGAAGGAGAAAAAGATATTTAGTAGTGGGAGGAGAAGAAACAAAGAAAAGAGGGGGATGAGAAACAATGGAAAATTAAGAGAGGAGAAAGAGAAACAATAGACACTGAGGAAGAAAAAAGAGTAAGGTAGAGGAGAAACAATAAAGATAACAGAGAGAGGAGGAGAAACAATTTAAAGATAGTGGAGAGGATGATAAACTACAGAAAATGAAAAAGGAGAAAATAAAGCTCTAGTTGTCAGAGGTGAAATACTGAAAAGATTAGAAAGATGAGGAGAAACCATAGGTCAAAATGTTGGTAGGAGGAGAAACAGGAGAAAGAAAAGAGGAAGAAAAAAATGGAAAGTAAAGAGTGGAGAAATGGGAGGTAAAGATGTAAAAGAAACCATGGAAAGAGAAGAGAAAGAAGAGATGAGAGGAGGAGAAAAATCAAAAAGTGGAAAAGGAAGGAGGTGTATTATTAAAACGGAGGAGGAGAAGCTCTGGAAAGAGAAGTAGGAGAAAGGGAGACAAAAGAATATTGGTAGAGAAAGGGCGAAGGAAAAAAGGCAGAGGATGTAAGAGAAGAGACTAAAGACAATAGAGAAGAAAGAAAAAAAATGATGAAGGAAATATGAAAGAAAAAAACTCTAAAATGAGAAACTTTGAAATACTTAGAGTCATTTTCTTGCAATTTTCTGGTGGTGTTATTTTCTTGGTAAAGTGAGAATAGACTTTGTTTTGTTTTACATACAAATAAAGATAATAAAACAGTCTGGTCAATGCAAGCAATGTTTGTAAGCAAATCCTAAATGTCTATGGTAAGTAAAAAATATCTTTATCTACATCTGGTAATTCGTGTTTATTTATTTATAAAGATTTAGTCTACTTGCTACTGAAACTGGAAATTATTTGAAGCCATGACTTAAATAAAAATAATAACTTCACAAAAACATTTGAGCCAGTGTGCTCTCTGTCTTTCTCAAGGTGTCTGTAGATTTGGGTAAATGCCAAAGAATTTTAGACTGAATCCTTTATTCAATCTATGGGGGTAGATTGTTCTGTTTTCCACTGCCTATGTCTATGGATATTTTGTCTATACTTTTATAGTACTGAACTCATCCTGTCTTCACGGGCCAAGGGATCTTCAAAGAATTTCAAACTGAATCCTTTATTCAATCAATGGGGATAGATTGTTCTTGTTCTGATGACCATGTCTAGGATCTCTGTTTTTGAGTTGTCTGGTTTTTACATGTCCGCACATTGAGAGTGCCTGGTATTATATAGCTCTCTCAGTCCCTGACCTACATTGACTGTTGGCGAATACCTGCCCAGTATCATTCATATGGAAATAGTCAATGCCACCTACTCTGAGTATTAGGTTGGTGCAAAAATAATGTCGTTTTCTCACATAGTAACATATGTGAGAAAACGACATTATTTTTGCACCAACCTAATAGAAGGTCTTCTCTCAACAGTCCATTGTGGCAGGGGAGGTAACTCCTGGAGCTCACAACAGACTTGGAGTCTTTTATTGGGCTGACTCAATTCTCTGTTACAATCTCATATCTGATTCTTTTTTTTCTAGTACTGCACAGTTAGTTTGCTATGTTTCCATTGAGTTTGAGTCAAGACTATCAGACCATGAAATTTTCAGGGAATTTTAAACTGAATCCTTTAATTAATATTAATGATGGAACAGACAATTTTAAGTGGTCAAGAATGTAGGGTTCAGGGAAGCATCCTTGCAGGAGTCACATCTACAAAGTAGCAGTCTGGATCGAACTTCCTTCTTATGTTAGGAATTGCACAAATACCAAATCAATTATCAGTGGCTCTATTCTCCAAAACTCCCCTGAGTGGACAAAACTTAGGTAGAAGTCTATTGCAAGAGTTGTTCAGACTTTGGTCTCATTTTTTTTTTTTGCTACCATTGTTACCAAAATGTTTCAGCTGACCTCTACTCTAAGCTTCCCTGAGTAGACAAAACTTAAGTAAAAAGTTAATCCATTATTTTTTTTACATTTGCTGTCATTTTCTTGTTTGTACCAAGAAAAAAAATCCTTATATCTTTCCTCCTGAGGAAGGACAGAGAATATGTTGTACAGCCTCCTCATGCTGGGGAGGTCATTGGTACCAAATTGACCCTGTGTTGCATTCTTCTTTCATTAGTCTTCTTCCGGCCAGTGATAATTGTTTTGAGTCCAGAGATAAAAGACATCAACAAAGAGAATTTTAACTTAGGTAGTTTATTAATACCGACATATACATCTTCTAACTATCCAATGGGGTGGGTCTCTCTCCTCTGGGAAGCCATTTCAGACATGAATACATTGTTTGATGGTTAAGACTCTACTCCTTGAAAACCCATTCTCTATCTATTGGTCTCACGCTGGCTCAGCCACTCAAAATCAACTTTCTTGTTTTGCCTTCCATCTGACCTCAAAAGTCAACCCCAGGAAGTGGGAGCAGTGATGCACTTCCTCTAAAAACTGCTTAACTATTATTTAACAAAAGACTGGCCAATATATATTAACAACAAAAAATATGATCAATAGTTTAAACACTTCTGAGTACATCTGTTCCCAATATAAAATAATAAATGACTTACAGATTCCGCTTATGTCAAGTGACTTCCTTCATTTTTATTTTTTCATTTATTTTTCTTCTATATATCTCATATTTCTTTCTTTCATTTCTTTAACATCCCTCTGTAACTTATTCTTTCCTTCGTGTTTTCCATTCATTTGATATTTATTCATAGTTTCTGATATTCTAGTCTCTAATATTTTATTCATCTGCCATATTTTATTCAATTCCCCCAATTTTGCTTGATATTTTATTCATTTTCAAGATTGGCATATGTTTAAGCACAACCAATAATTAAAATAAACACTAAACATCTTTTTCAATATAAAAGCAAATTCCACTATTTTTAATTCAAATCTTTTTACTTCATTATTAAAATAATCATTTTCATCCACTCTTTTCATCTTCCAAATTTCCAAGTCATATTATAAGCAATGAACCTGTGATATCATAGGTAGGACTTTAAAATATCAAAGCTTTCATTCACTTTAATAATTCCATATATAGTAAACACTAAAAGCATGTACAGGAATTAAGAATAGCTGTCTGTATCTCTGAGATGAGGTATTATGATTAGTTACATTATTTACATTATTTGGACTGCTATCCTCATCTTCATTGCCATATTCACGTTTCCTATCTCCTGAGCTGGCCAAGAATAGGAATGAATACAATATTGGAACCAATAATAAGGAGTACTGGAGAAAAGCAATGAATAACAACAAAAAACTGCAATATAAACGCTGGAAAAAATGCAACAATAATAACAAAAATTGCAATATGAGCACAGTAAAAAATGGTTGCTGAGACATTCGGTTTATAAGTCCCAAAAATTCATTCATAGATGTCCTCAAGTACACTTGGCTTCGTAGATAAAGATGTTGGTTAGATTCAGTGACTAGACCCAAAGATACCCAGCCACAGCAGTAGTGAACCAAAAACTTGGAGAGTTGAGTTAAAGGGAAATAACTGAGACATCTGGAAGAGACATGACATGTGGATCTAGAACAATCTACCCCAGTGGACAAAATAAGGGGTTTGATTTGAAATTTCAATCACCTGAAGAAAGCCAGAGCATACAAAATGTTGTGAATATGGCAATGAAGATGAGGATAACAGTCCAAATAATGTAAATAATGCAAGTAATCATAATACCTCATCTCAGAGATATAGACAGGCATTATATCACTAGAAGCTAGTCACTGAATCTAACCAACATCTTTATCCACTGGGCCATGTGTCCTTGTGAATATGGCAATGAAGATGATGATAACAGTCCGAATAATGTAAATAATGTAAATAATCATAATACTTCATCTCAGAGATATAGACAGCCATTATATCTCTAGAAGCTTGTCACTGGATCTAACCAACGTCTTTATCCAGTGGGCCATGTGTCCTTGTGACTATGACAATGAAGATGAGGATAACAGTCCAATAATGCAGGAATTAGAAAGTACAGGATATTCCTTGGCTGAACAGATAGGTTTTGCTGTGTCTCTTTGAATTCTGAAATTTGGTTTCTAAATAAATTTCAACCTGTCCCTGTAAAACTATCCCTTCTCTTTCAATCTTATTTAGATTCTGTGTAAATGATTGATTATGTTTGAAAGAAAATGTAATTATTAGATTATCCAATCAAAGCAAGCCGTGAATGTCACTCATAAGGCAAAGAATAGATTAAATCACGAAATTCATATTAACACTAAAGAGGAATTTGATGATTGAACCATTAAATGTTACAAGTTTTTCTTATCCATGATTTGTTTTAGCAAGTTTGAAAACTTTGTAAAATTGAAAATACAATTTCACTTTCCTTTATGATTGAAATAGAGAAAATATTTTGTGATATTTTCCTAATCAGCAAGGAGACATCATTGAATTTTCAGAAGATAATTTAACTAAATCTGACACTAGTGGAAGCTGGCTGTGTGTTTATTGTGCATATGTATACACACAGTTTACATAAATAAATAGTTAAGACAAACTGAAATAGATGTAAAGAGATTTCAATAAATGGGAAGAGACTATATTATGATTATTTACATTATTCTGACTGTTATCATCTTCATTGCCATATTACTAAATATGGCAATGAAGATGAGGATAACAGTCTGAATAATGTAAATAATGTAAATAATCATAATACCTCATCTCAGAGATATAGACAACCATTATATCACTAGAAGCTAGTCACTGGATATAACCAACTTTAATATCTGTCTATATCTCTGAGATGAGGTATTATGATTATTTACATTAATTGCATTATTCTGAGAGTTATTCTCATTTTCATTGCCATATTCACAAGGACACATGGCCCAGTGAATAAAGATGTTGGTTAGATCCAGTGACTAGTTTCTAGTGATATAATGTCTGTCTATATCTCTGAGATGAGGTATTATGATTACTTGCATTATTTACATTATTCGGACTGTTATCCTCATCTTCATTGCCATATTCACAAGGACACATGGCCCAGTGAATAAAGACGTTGGTTACATCCAGGGACTAGCTTCTAGTGATATAATGGCTGTCTATATCTCTGAGATGAGGTATTATGATTACTTGCATTATTTACATTATTTGGACTGTTATCCTCATCTTCATTGCCATATTATTGAATATGGCAATGAAGATGAGGATAACAGTCCAAATAATGTAAATAATCATAATACCTCATCACAGAGACATAGATATATTAGGGCAGGCTGAGATAGGTGTGAAAATACTGAGACAGATAGATAAATAGATACGAAGATAGATAGACATAGATTTTCATAACTATCTATGGTGAAATAAGATTAGACTAAATAGAGATATGATCAGAATGAAACAGATAAGATCAGACTAAGATGGATAGATATATGGATAGATGGATATATATAGAGAGAATGATAGATAAGATCCAACTGAGATAGGTATCTACAGATTTGATCAGACTTAGATATATACAGATTTGATCAAAGTGAGATGGATTTGATCAGACTGAGACAGATAAGATCAGTCAGAGAGATAGGTGGAAAAATAGATAAGATCAGGCTGAGATATATAGATGGAAAGATATATACAAACAGATAGAGAGATAGATCAGATGAGACTCAGATAGATGGATAGATAGAGAACATCAGATATATAAATAGATAAATAGACAAGATCATATTGGGATGGAGACATAAGACAGACTTATATAGATAAGATGAAACAAAGTTAGACAGATGGATAGATAGATATAATCACACTGAGATAGACTGAAATAGATAGAGAACAAATTGAAATAAATGTAGATAGATAGATAGATAATATCAGACAAGGATACATATATGGTTAGAGAAATAAGATCAGACTGAGATAGTTGGATGTATAGATAGATCAGATCAAACTGAGATGGAGAGATGATCAGACAGAGATAGATTAGATAAAAGGAGACTGAGAGAGAGACAAAAGCAGATGAGGATAGATAAAAAAATAAGAACAGACAGAAAAGATCAGACAGGGATATATATATATATATATATATATATATATATATATATATATAGAGAGAGAGAGAGAGAGAGAGAGATAAGATTGTGATAGTTGGATAGATAGATAAGATCATACTGAGACATATAACATCAGACTGTTAGATAAATAGATAGATTGATAAGATCAGACTGAGATAGATGGATAGATGCATAAGAATAGACTAAGATAGACAGATAAGATCAGACAGATATGATCAGATAGGGATACATATATGGTTAGATAGATAAGATCAGACTGAGATAGCTAGCTAGACAAATGAAGACCGAGATAGACAAATGAAATCAAACATAGATCGATAAATAAGGTTGGAGTGAGATAGTTTAAAGAGATCAGACAGAGATAGATAAGATCAGACTGAGATAGATGGATAGATAGATTTGATCAGATTGAGAGAGATAAGGTTACACTGGGAGATATAGATGGAAATACAGATACGAACAGACTGAGATAGATAGATTGAAAGATAGATGGAGAGATAGATAAGATGAGACTTTGATTGATGAGTATATAGAGAAGATCAGACATATTGATAGATAAATAGACAAGATCATATCTAGATGGATAGATAAGATCAGACTGAGATTGACAGATTGATAGATAAATAGATAGATAGATAAGATCAGACAAAGATAGATAAGAACAGACTGTGATAGATGAGACAGATAAGATGAGAGATCAGACTGAGAGATATAGATGAAGTGATTGATACAAACAGACTGAGATAGACAGATGGAGAGATAGATGAGACTAAGATAGATCATATTGAGATAGATAAATAAGATCAGACTGAGACAGATAAATAGACAAGATCATAGTAGGATGAGAGATATGATCAGACTGACGTAGATAGTTGGATAGATAGATAAGATCAGACTTGGATAGATAAAAAGATCAGACAGATTGACAGATGGATAGATAAATAGATAAGATCAGACAAAGATAAGTGGATAGATAGATAAAAACAAACTGTGATAGATGTATAGATAGATAAGGTCAGACGGAGATATATGGATACAGAAATAAGAACAAACTTAGATATGTAGATAGATTTGATCAAACTGAGACAGATAAGATGAGACTGGGAGAGATAGATGCAAAGATAGATAAGATGAGACTGAGATACACAGATGTATAGATAGAGACATATAGATAGGTAAATTTAGACAATTTCATAATGGGATGGATAAGACCAGATGGAGATAGATGAGACAAATGGATAGACAAAGATCAGACTTAGATAAGATGAGATTGAGATAGATGGAAAGATGGATAAGATGAGACAGATAGATAAAGATCAGATAGATGCATTGAGAGGTAGATGAAGACAATCACATTGAGGTAAACAGATGGATAGATAAGATCAGACAGAAATAGAAGATGCATAGATAAAATGAAACTGAAATAAATAAAATCAAACTGAGATTGATAGATAAGATCAGGCTGAGATATATGGATAGATAGTTAAGATGAGACAGATAAAATCATACCGATAGATAAGGTCAGATAAATAGATGGCTAGATAGATAAGATTAGACTTAAATAGATGGTTAGATAGATAAGATCAGACTTAGATTACTAGATAGATAAAATCAAACTCAGACAGATGGAGGAAAAGATAGAAGGATAGGTAGATGACATCAGATAGGTGGATAGATATCAGGTCATCCCATAAGTTCTGTCCGAATTTTAACTTTTTGTTAAAGTGAACGAAATTTAAAGAGTATTTTATAATGTCTAATGGAGATGAACATTATTTTTATGTTTAGATGCATTTAAACTGATCAAATTTTATTTCAGAGAACAATAAAATTAAATTTTGTTTGATTAAAACCCTGCTAACATGGAAGTATCAAAGAATCATTTGAGACACATAATGCTTTATGAGTTCAAGAAAGGAAACTCAGCAGCCGAAGCAGCTAAAAACATTCACTCAGTTTATGGAGAGGAATGTGTGAATGAAAGAACTTGCAGAAGATGGTTTGCGAAAAAAGAGGTGGAGATTTCACATTTGAAGATGAAGATCGAACTGGATGTCCAGTTGGGTTTGATGAAAAGCTTCTTGAAGATGCCCTTGAAGAAAATCCTGCTTTATCAGTTGAGGAATTGGCAGTGGTTCTCATTTCAAACCATACAACTGTTCATCGTCATCTTCAACAACTTGGAAAAGTTCCTAAACTTAGAAAATGGGAGCCTCATGAATTGTCTGAAAACAACCTCAAATCCCGAGTTGACATCTGCTCTTCTCTCCATTCTCGACAACTTATTTCACCTTTTTTGGATAGATTTGTGACTGGCGACGAAAAATGGATCTTTTATCGAAATGTTAAGCATTGTAGACAGTGGCTTGGTAAAGGAGAAGGACCCCAGCCACAACCGAGAAGGGAACTTCATGGGCAAAAGGTTCTTCTTTCAATCTGGTGGGATCGCCAAGTAATAATCCACTTTGAATTCTTACCACCTAATGCAACAATTAATGCTCAAATATACTGTCAGCAATTAGAGCATTTGAACCAAGCTTTGAGGAAAAAAAGACCTGCTCTAGTGAATCAAAAAGAAGTGATATTTCATCAGGACAATGCACAACCCCACACAGCAAGAATCACGTCACAAAAGATCGAAGAACTGGGTTGGGAGAAAATTCCTCGTCCACCTTATTCTCCCGATCTTGCTCCTTCAGACTACCATTTGTTTTGTAGCTTACAGAATCATTTGGAAGAAACAGCTTTTGTAACACAGGAAGAGGTTAAAACTGACATTTGTGAGTTCTTCGAATCAAAGCCAAAAGAATTTTACAGTAACGGAATTAGTAAGCTTGTTAATAGATGGAAGGAAATCATAGATAATCAGAGAAAATACATTGTTGATTGAATCTGTAATGAAATGTAACATTTGGTCACTTGTTTTCTTTATTCAAAATTCAGGCAGAACTTATGGGATGACCTGATAGATAAGATAAGATGGAAATAGACAAATAAGATGAGACTGATATAGATGGATAAATAGGTAAGATCTGACTGGGATAGATGTATAGATAAATATATAAGTTCAGACAGAGATAGATAGATGGAGATATAGATAAAATCAGACTGAGATAGATAAGATGAAACTGAGATAGGTAAAAATCAGGCTTAGATGGATAGATAAAAAAGACTGAGGTAGATAAAATCAGAATGAGATAGATGGATAGATATGGTCAGTCTTAGAGCAATAAGATGAAATTGAGGTAGATAAAATCATACTGAGATAGATGGAGAGATAGATAAGTTGGCGCAGATGGTAGATAAGATCAGATAGATGGATAGATAGATAAGATCTGACTGAGATAGATTGATGGAGAGATAATAACAGACAGATAGATGTATAGATAAAATTAGACTGTGATAGCTAGAAACAAGTTGAGATAGATATAAAGATATAGAGACTGAGAATAGTGACAAAAAGGCCATTTTATTGTTATAGTTTCTTTCTGTATTAATAGTATTAACATTATCAGTAGGAGTGCTATGAAAACAAAAAGAAAATATAATTGTACTTGCTACGACAACACAGAATTATTTTCAAAGTAATAATAGAATTCCACTTTGACATTTTGGTCTTGTGGTGAGTAACTGAAGCATTGGTATTTTCATTTGGGTGACATGTTAAAATCCTAGCATTTCCCCCCACCCCACAGCCAAAAATAATAATATGTAGATAAGAACAAAAGAAAAAACATTCACAAAAGTTCACCTGTACTGAAGGAATGTTTTATTGTGGACATTTTTTGTAGCTGCATTGAAGAGAATTGTTAAATGTAATTCTTTCTGACATAAGGTCTTCTGAGATTTAGAAATATTTTAGACAAGAAAAACAAGTTTGTTATATATATATATATATATATATATATATATATATATATATATATGACAGAGAGAGAAAGATGTGTGATATATATGTATATATTTAAACATCAGTTTTACATTAATATATGTTAGATTAAAGATTAAAGACAGCAGACAATGAATGGTTTGTTTTGTTTTTTTATGTCATTTCATTTTTTATATTTTAGTTCAGTTTAGCATTTATTTTCAGTTTAAAATTTGTAATTTTTAGTTTTGACTTTTTAATTTATTTATTTTAATCCTCTGAATCCAGACATGAATTGTCTTTGTATGTAAACAGGAAAAGTTAACTAAAAATGAACTAAAGCATTATTTGTCTATCATATTTGATGAAAATTTTATATATATATATATATATATATATATATATATATATATATAAATGGTGGATGAAAAGTACTTGGCCTTACTAAGTAGTTCTTCAGAGATAATTAGATTTGGGGATAAAATATGGTTAGTGGGTCAAGCTAAGAACTTTTCAGTACTACCTTGTGTGTGTGTGTGTGTATATTGTAGTTGTGCATATAACAGAAAAGCCATCAAAATTAGCTACTCCTGCACTAGAAATATGCAGAACATTATTATTAATACACACAACAGTCAAATATTAAAAGTATCCTAAGACAGCAAAACAGCAAGGGTAAAACCATCTTGTAACTGTAAAGTTGGGACCATTTGCCCAGTTGAAGACAACTGTAATTTGGAAAACCTGGTATAACAGGCTACCTTTTTCATGAGAGAAAACACCAAGAACATAAAGACATATATAGGAATATCCACTGGAAATTGGAAACAAAGGCTATACACCCATTGACATTCCTTCCCAAATATCAACCTGAGAAACCAAACCACTCTATTCAAGCATTATTGGAAAATTAAGGATAATAACTTCACTCCAATAATCAAATGGGAAATCATGGTCCAGAACCGCCAACAACTTCTGGGCAGATGCAATCTGTGTGTACTGGTAAAAAATTGCAATAATCAAGTACATATACTAAATAATTATTAAACCAACAAAATGAACTTATCTTCAAGTGTAGACATAAAAACAAATTTAAAATCCCCTAGAAACACTTATCACATGGATTTTGGGAGGATGACATGTGAATGGTGGTTTGTTGGTAAGGAGAATAGCACATATGGGAGTACACTCATGTGTCGATATGTAGATTTGGACACGTATGTGTATGTCTGTAGGTGCATATGTGATATTAAATATTACACAACCTAGTCATTTTTTGCAAACTTCTACACATATGGTTGGGCTATGACTGTCTTGCCAATGTACACCTTACCCATGTTTCCAAACTAACACATCTTATAGCATTTCCATACTTCATAACTTTTACTCTTTTTCCTTAAGTTTGATATTTATTTTTGAATTTCTATTCACCATTTAATTCTCTACAGTTATTTACTGTATCCACCTATTGTATCTGACAATATTATTGTGATTTCTAATTACTATTTGTACCAGGGACTACTTCATAACAATCAACCCACCCATTTGCATAGTTCCAAAAATTAAGAAATATCTAGGCAGGTCAGACTGCTAACGCTACCACAACCCCACCTTTTCCTACTCACCTTCTTCTTCCCCGAGCCTTCCAATCCTTCTATATCTCGCTCTTGTGTTCCCCTCAACTCAATATCTCCACTGACTATCAAACTTCAACCTAAAAAACAAATGCTTAAGTATTACTATATTAATACCAAATTTTATTTACATTAAGATCCCTTTAATTAAATTAATTTGAATTGACCTGATTTATCCTGCATCAAAACAGCAAACAGTATTGGGTAATGTAACATACAACCCAATATTAAAATCTAAAAAGGATAGAGTAAAATCTTGGCTGAGGAAACTGACTACTACTAACCACTAAACTCTTAACCCTATCTTTACCCATCTCTTCTCTCTCCCCTTCCCTCCTCACTACCAATTTAATGTGTCCATCCAGTGTACTTCTCCATTTGTGGAGGAGGAGTTGAACATCTTGGTGTTCAAGAAATAAAAATTATAAACAAAATGGATAATTAAAGTCTCCGTCTTCTTCTTATGATATACACACACACACACACATATACATACATATATATATAATATTATTAAAAGAATTTAATATTATAAAAATATTTTTATTGTAATATAATTTGTATTATATGTTATCAACCATTGCCTGATGAAGAATGATTAAAGTTCCAAAATATGAAAGCTTTTGTGTAGCATTGTAAAATGTTTTTATTGTAATCTATTATAATAAAAATATTTTAATAATATTATATTTTGCTCTACATTGTATTGAGCACTTTTTACAAAGTAAATGCTAAGAACTGTGGAATCTGACTCCATTTGTTTTTTCTCTTGCTTAATATATATATATATATATATATATATATATATATATATATATATATATATATATATATATATCACCTGAGGTCATCTAATAATGAAATTTAAAAGCTCTGCATAGTAAATTTTTATTTTTTAATTTCTTTATATGTATATTGAGCACTTTTGAATACAACTGTTTCTGGTCTAACCAATAACTGTTTTATAATTATATATATATATATATATATATATATATATATATATATATATATATGCTTTGGGATGTGACTTAAGTTTCACTGTTTCACCAACTCATCAGGCATGAGATATAACTTTTGATTTAAAAAAATAATATATATATATATACCCAAGTATATGATTGGTGTATACAGAATGAATTCCAATAACCAACAATTATTATTCTTAAAAGAGTGCTCAATACAAAGTAGAGCAAATATAATTATTTATTTAAAAAAGGTTTATAACATAAATAAAATATTTATGTTATAAACCTTTTTTAAATAAATAATTATATATATATTTACACATACTGTGATTCACCATGTATAATATGCTTTCATCCATAATACGCATCCCTAAAATTGTGCTGATAGTGTGGGGAAAATGCTTCTACTCATGCATAATATACACACCCCTTGTTTGGTAATCAAACCGTATAAATTGTACCTCTCCAATTTCATTATGGCCAGCATTTCCTACTCTTATTTAAAAAAAAAAATGGTTTTAAACATAGAATAATATTATTCTAATTTAGTTTTATAACTCTTATTTTATTTTATGGCAATTTTTTAAAGATTTTTGTAGCTGTGCATAATACAAACTCTTGATTTTATTTATGACTTTTAGAAAAAAATGCGTATTATACATGGAGAATTATGGTGTGTGTGTGTGTGTGTGTATATATATATATATATATATATATATATGTGTGTATGATAAAAATATAGTTTTAATGTATGCTATACTTATGGATTAAAGTGTTCAATAACAAGGAAAAGCATGTATGTAAATATAAAAATGGACATTGGGGTCAACACCCAGGAATTACAGTCTGTTTCATGCATAAACACAATTGCCAGGCCATTATATATGAAAATGTACACATATATGTAAGGATAGGGTGTGGAACGAGACAAAGATATATATAATACAAGTAATAGATCCATTGGTATATAATCTGGGTCGGTCCTAGTAATATTAATTATTAAAACCGATCCACAGAAAGCTCAATGTATTTATTATAACAGAGTATATGTATTTTTTACAGCAAAAAAAATAAAATTTACCTCAACATAGAGTAGTCTATTTCAAGCCATTCTGTATGTGGCTATTGTGTCTCAATGCACATACAATGCATCTCATCAGGAAATTGTAAATTACTGGGGAGTGATTGGTTTATTTTGATTTAAAAGCAAAATACAACCTCTTTTTACGAAAAAAGGAAGAAGGGGGTTGTAAGGTTTCTGGGCATTACTTTGATCAAACAATTAAATATGACCTACATTAAATTTAAACTAAGTTAAGAAGCAAAAATTAAAAAATTATTTTTTATAAATGACCCAGTAATTTACAATCACCTGATGAGATGTGTTGATATACATTAGAATACGACTGCAATTATGTAGCAATTTTGACATGTTTTCGATGTAATGTCCTAAAATAATATATATATATATATATATATATATATATATATATATATATATATATAAATAAAAGGAAATGAATTAAATGCAACAATTATTTAATATTTTTCCTGTATATATGTTATTTTTATAGGTACAGTTTATTTACGTAAATGTTCAGTTTTTAATTAAAAAAGTATTAATTACATTTACCAGCCTGAATTTTTTTAAAAATTTCATAGAAAAGATGTGTTCTCCAAGAGGAATCAGACCTGTATTCCTATACAGAAACTGTCATTTGATCTGACATGCTTTACCATTTAGCTACAGACAAGCATCTTGTCAGCAATGTTCAATCTATAATTAATACCGTTTAATTAAAAAACAGAGCATTTACTTAAACAAATTGCATCTATAAAAATGTATAAATGGAAAATATATATATATTATTATTATAATATTTTCATTATATGAGATTATAACAAAAACATTTTACATTACTACACAAAAGCTTTTATGTTTCAATGAGTGTACTTCCCTAGGTGATGGTTGGTAACTGGTGATAAAATAATTTTTTAGGGAAATTTAAAAACAAAACATTACTTTCTTCGAAAGTTAAATTGGGTGGCGGTCATAAGGTCAGAATTAAAAATATACTTATGGGTATGTCTCAATTAACCAATTGAAAGTCAAATCTATGCTAAATAGAAAAATAAGGTCAGAGGGTGGAGATGGGTGAGTTATTTTTAATGTCACGATAAACCAGTGCTTAGACATGTCATCCTTGATGATTGTGGAGAATATGACAGTGACAAATGTATCTTGGATGTAGCCAAAAATGACATTCTATTTGTTGAAGTGATTGGGGAGGTTAATCAGATATAAAGTTATCAGAAACTAATTTCAAAAACAAATATATATATATGTGTGTCTGTGTGTATATATATATATATATATATATATATATATATATATATATATATATATAGATAGATAGATAGCTGGAATAATATTAGTGGTAAATATACATATATATGCAAAATACACAGGTGCATATACACACATCTATATTTTTAGAATAAAAAATTCCGAGAGGATAGAATCCAGGTAGAACTCAATGTCCTCTAGTTTTAAAAAAAACCCTCTCTGTTAAGTTTTAATCTCCCACCTTCCCTCGTATGTTACCCTCTCTTTAGCACTAACATTCGTCCCACAATCTCATACTTACACTCTCTTTAAATTCTATTTTTATTTCCGGAGTTGTTCTTTTCTGTTTTCTTTTTGAATTTGTAGGTCTGATGAATTGGATCATATTTACAATTCCAATGGAATAAATTATGACCATGGAATATTAGTGTTTAAGCCTTTTTATTATATATATATATATATATATATATATATATAAAAGAAAAAAAGTGTGTCTATACCCTATCCTTATATAAATGCATACATCTTCATATATAATGTGTTTTAATTATGCCAGGTTATTAGATAAGAAGGTTTTTATGCAAAGAAAGGAATATGCCCCTTTATTCTAATTTTAATTTTTCAAGATCATAAAATTTTTGTGAAAAAGGATACAGATGCCCTGGGTATAAACTACATCTGGCAGGAGGGCCTCTGATCAGGAGGTTTTGAGGAGCATGGAACCACCTATTAATTGCTGTTGTTCCCAGGTTAACTCTAATTTAGGGTGGTAGCACCTGTTAGGGTTCCAGCTATGGACAAATAGTTAACCCCCAAACTGGGATCAAAACACTGTGTATAAAAAATTTATAGCAAAAATACCAGCAATACATTTTCATAGTAAAAAAATATTACCTACAATGCATTTATCAAAGTAATTACTCATACTTCCAAGAAAATTTAATTTTGGCATTAAATGACCCATAAGGAGTTGATATGTCACTAAACAAAGACGTTACAGCAATTTAATTCTTTAACCAGATTCATTTTTTAATTTTTCTCATTCAGTTTCAACCAAAAACTGACATGGATCAATTTGTGGCTTTTTATTCTGATATTGGCAAACATCTTGCATTTATATAATCAGATTTATTTTATTTAGCTTAATAATTGTATTTCCTTAGGTAAGACGATAAACCACATCCACATCCTGGTTTTATATACATTTTTGTTCTTACCCACCCCCCCCCCCCGTCTTTCTATATGTCAACATGACCATTTAACAAATAGGGAGACATTTTCACTTTTTAACCATCATTTCTTCTGTCACCTGAGAATGGGTGCGACAGTGATGAGAACATTCGTTTGCCAGTTATTTCAGCTACAACAAACTGCCCCCACCCGGTCCAATACACGCTCCCTTGACAGTAGATGTTATTATTCTAGGTTGATTACAAATTGCTTAGTCATGGTTGTCAAGGTTATTTAATGTCCCCTACATTGAATTTAGTATGACAGTTGCTGACAGAAGGCAATGTTAAGAGAAGTAAACTTGCATTAACACATATTGCGGATACTACCTGGGGAGTTTTACAAGAAATATATTTGTATATTTGGACAACAATCCTTCTCTAATGCATGCTCCATTAAACATAACTGACAAGGTAATTTTTTAGCTTGTTATTGTCTATAAATAAAGATATCTACCTTTTGGAATTATTTTTTGTTCAAATGTTTGTTTTTCCCAAGTGTTTTCAGCTAATTAATTAGCCATTTTCAATGATTTTGGGGTTTGTTATTGTAAATGGTGTCCTGAGAATGCATATTTTTCATTCCCAAACATGGCCAGTTCATTATGGCTGTGTTATTAGGTGATGTTATTATGGATTGTTTTTTGTTTTATGACGAGGGCTTCTTTTTTTAGATATTTCATGTCAGGTCAGGCTTAAGCCTGCTATTCGTAACATGTAATCTAGTATAACATGCTGCGTAGACAAGTGGTTGTCAACTAAACCACCTCCTTCACTAACTTCTGCTGTTGAGAGTGGCATGTTTCCACACAGAATGAAAAACAAGACCTGTCAATGTGTGAATGAGCTTCTTATAGGAGCCAACATATAAGTGTGTGTGTGTGTGTGTGTATATATATATATATATATCTTTATGTATGTATATATATATATATCTTTATGTATGTGTGTATATATATATATCTTTATGTATGTATATATATATATATATCTTTATGTATGTATATATATATATATATATGTCTTTATATATATATATATATCTTTATGTATGTATATATCTTTATGTATGTATATATATATATATGTCTTTATATATATATATATATATATATATATATATCTTTATGTATGTATATATCTTTATGTATGTATATATATATATATATGTCTTTATAAATATATATATATATATATATATATATCTTTATGTATGTATATATCTTTATGTATGTATATATATATATATATGTCTTTATAAATATATATATATATATATATATATATCTTTATGTATGTATATATATATATATATATATATATATATATATCTTTATGTATGTATATATCTTTATGTATGTATATATATATATATATATATATATATATATGTCTTTATATATATATATCTTTATGTATGTATATATATATATATATATATATATATATCTCTTTATGTATGTATATATCTTTATGTATGTATGTATATATATCTTTATATATATATATATATATATATATTGTAAAATCTTTTTGAAATCCTCTGTAAGGCAGGATTTATCTTGCTATGTGCAAGATTAATCCCAGTTTTGCCTTAACAAAAATACATCATTATGTATGTATGTATGGCTATGTTAATATAGAACTTTCCTCTATGGTACTTAGACTTTATGAATTTTAGCACATAACTGTGTGTGGTCCTTCTCCATTTCCTTATTTAGAATTTTTCTGTAGAAATAGTATCATTGAAAGATATATACAGGGAATGTTTGCAGAGTAAAGTATTTTTGATATGCTCTGATATGTATATACACACACACACACACATAAATATATATAATGCATAAAAGTTTAATGGTCAGAGTTGAATCCAGATCCAAAGAACCTGTTGAACCAGAAATCCAAAGTTTTGTGTCCTTGCTTACATATTAGGAAATTCTTCTTAAGCACATATGAGGCTGGATAAAAAAAAATGTACATTTCAATTACCCCCACCGCACTGATACATTTATAATACCCTTGCTTTTCTCCTCCTTCTCCTTTACATTCTCCTCCCTTTTTATTAAACCCAACATCGTGTTTTTATTTATTTTTAAAAAAGTCATATAGAATTCATTAGTTTAAAAAAAAAAAAAAAAGTGTTAAGAGGTCATTTGATAAACATCACCTGAGGATACTGTAAGGTTGAAACTAAGGTTGCGAATCCAACTGATCTCCTGAATTTTCAAGTATGTGTGTGTGTGTGTGTATATATATATATATATATATATATATATATATAGAGAGAGAGAGAGAGAGAGAGAAACAAAGTGGGCATTGCAATCAACCCTTTATAGTAACTGTCACTTTCATGTCTCAATAAATTTAAGAACATTGTTTGTGAAGGTGACAGTCACCATGCAATGTTGATTCCTATTATTATAACTTCCTATTGTAGGGTTATTATTACAGCACACACTCGTACTTGGTATAACATGATTCTTTGAAGTATTCTCTCTATGTAATGCTCAGGCTGTTGCTGTAATTCTTGTATCATTAGTATGACTGACTCCACTATGTCTAGTATTTACCAACCTCCCCACAAGGCAGGATGTGGCACTATGATGATTTTTATGTGGGGTGAATCTGAGCCCATAGGCTCAGGCAAAAATTCCCTTTAGTCCCCACATACACAAGATTGGGTTTGTCTACCTCCCCGGATTTTTTACTTGAAAATCACATTGAATTTTGAACACTGATCTAGTTCATTAGACAGAACATCAGGAAAGCATTTTTAATTCTTTTTTCAGTTTTTTGCTGTGACATTTTTAATTTTTTGCTTGTCCACTTATGTTTTTACAAGTGTTTATCAGCAAATCTCACAGTCTGAATAGTTCCATCCAGTTTGTACTGAATAGATTTATTGCATTTCTTAGAACATAAGCTTTTGTTTTTACCTGCTTATTTTGAAAATAAACATCTTGTGTAAATTCTCCCCCCACAAAATAATCTCTCACCAGAAACTGAAGTTGCGACTTTGTAAGTCCTTTTTAATAAAGGTTTTGCAAATTTCTTTCCATGCGGTTTCATTTACTATTGAAATGTCACTACCTGTATCTAGTAGCATTTTTTATTCACACATTATTGATTTGCACTTTAACAAATTTTCTTTTGTTTCATGTGCCTATATTTTCTGTTGCAATATTGTGTATTAATTTCTTCCTGTGAAAATTTTTTCTTTGTTTAGTTTTGAACTGTGATTTGATTTTTTTTTTTTTATCACAGTTATAGCATTCTGCCTTTTTCCATGGACAGTCTTTCCCAAGATGTGATTTTCCATATTTGACACAAGGTTTTATATTCATTTTTGTGCATTTTTCTTTTTATCACTGCACATTCTCTATTCTGAAGTTTTTCAGAATCATGCTTCAGATTTAGCATTGTTTGGCAATATTATGTTATTATGTTTAATCTTTGCCAAAATTTTAATTCCTACTTGAAAATCTTCTGTTGTGAGACCTCGCATGAAAATTAATCTCTTGAATATATCTGGAATCATTTTCCTTAGTTTAAATTGTTCACATTGTCTGTTGACAGTACCTGTAGATGTGACAAAATCTTCATCTCTGTTTTTTGGTTAAATTCATGCACCTCCACTGAGCATGGAACAGAGAACATTTGTCTCTAAAAACTATTGTCAGAATAAGTACTGTAACTTCAAACTCTATTTCACCTGGTTTTCATACTTTATTGAAGCTATTTTTCTTAACAATAACCTGTTTTTTTTTATTTTCCTTCCAGTCACCACATTATTGACTAAATATTTCTTCATATCTATGAAAATATGCAACAAAAGTCAGTCCATCATCAGTATTGTATACGAATTCTGATATGGTGTTTTGCACTGTGACTGGTGTAAGAGATATTGAAGCATTTTCCTTCAAAACCACTTTCAACAACTCTTGTTGTTGTTTTTGCAACTGTAGCAACTGTTGTGTATTCTGTTGTTATTGTTTCTGTTGTTGTTGTTGATTTCAAGTATTGAAGCCAAACTTTTCTCCATATCTGCAAGAAATCTTTCTCAAACCAATGTGGTTGAAATTCTTGAAACTCCTGTTGCACATGTATGAATTTCAAAAATCTGGTCACCCAGTTATAATGTGGTGCTATTTTTATTGAGCTTCAGCTCATTTTCCTTGTTGCCAACTGTTATAAGGAGAGTTCCACAAGTCTATCATAAACCTGGCAGTGACCTACCTGTTGCAGCTGGGACTAATACTAACCTCATACCATGGAACACTTTATAAATTTGTGCTCAGGTTCTTAAAACTTTTCTCTATTCTTGGCAGATCTTCTGTTATCACAATGTGGGATATTTAATAATAAAGATGATGGAAACAAAAAAAAGGAGTCTAAATGAAATCAGCTGTTTATATACCCAAAATACATAGAATAAAAGATGTCGTCTTTCAACTAAAATTTCCAGTGTCTCTTGTTCATATGCATGTGCAGTCACATCAACATAAACAAATTTAGTCTGATGAAGTTCTATTGGATGAAACACCTCAGCCAAAAACTTTTCCTACTGTCATATATATATATATATATATATATATATATATATGAAAAGGATTAAATTTGGATTTTGTTAACTGGACAGTTCTCTGTGGATGAATGGTTAAACAACATGTCAGGCTATATGACAGTTTTCTACAATCGGCATAAAGATTTCATTCCTGTCAAAAAATGCATATTTTCTACAATTTTTTAAACATATAGGCTGGTAAATGTAATTATTACTGTTTAATTAAAACAGAGCAATCATTCAAATAAGTTGTATCCATAAAAATAACGTATAAACAGAATATATATATATATATATATATATATATATATATATATGTGTGTGTGTATGTGTGTGTGTACAGATAGTAATCTGTTGGTACAATCCAAGCAAGTTCTATTATCACAATATAGAATTTGAAATATTAATTGTTAAAACTGACTCACAGAATGCTCAGCGGTTATTGTCATTAAACAGAGCAAAATTATTTTCATACAATTGGAGTTAAGATACCATTAGTTAACTAATGGTATCTTAATCCCAATTATATATATATATATATATATATATGGTTATGTTGTTCATAGCAATTCAATAATGTATTCATGTAGAATCATTTTTGTTGGTGTCACTAAATCAAGCAAGCAAAGAACAAGCAGCAAATGAAAATGAGACAGAGTGTATTTAGATAAACAGTACCACTTCAATGTCAGCTTTAACATTTATTTAGTTTATACAAAGAAATCAGAGGAAGAATGAGTGTTCTTCCTAAACTATGTAACAATATCCAAGACGTTTCTATGCCTAACAGGTAAGGGGTTAGGAGAGTGGATAGATATCGATGATTCTGTCCCCAACAAAAAAAGAATTGTGCAAATGTTAGCAAAACCAACATTCAAAATGGATTCTTTTCCAAGACAAACATCATTAAAATCTGCAGTGGTGACAGGAACAACCAATGCCTCAAAACAGAAGAACAACGATGTATTTGTTTCCCTCACAGATTTTTTCTTCAGACTTTAGGGGCAGGAAGCAAAGATATTAATACAGAGACTCTGCAGCTTGTGAGGGTGATCTTTTTCCCCATTCATCATAATCATACATGGATACTTCTATTATCGGCATTGTGTACCAATGGATGCTTTTCAAAATTTAAAGAAGAATTTATTTGTGTTTTAACTTTTACTATTTTGGTGGATTATTGTTTTGGAGGGTATGAAATAACATAGATATTTTCAAGCAGAAAACTTTAAAATCATTAAGAGGTTATGAAGTAATGTAGCTGTTTTAAAAATATTTTAAGTGGGTATGAAGTAACATTGATATGTTTAAACAGAAGACTGAAAAAACATTTTTAGAGGGTTAGAAGCCACAATTATTTCCAAAGAGAAAACTGAAAACAAAAAAACATTTTTAGAGAGTATGAAGTTGTTTATAGTTGTTTTCAAACAAAGCATTTTTTGGAAAGTATGAAGTAATGTTGCTGTTTTACAAGGATTTTTGGAGGGTATGAAGTAACAAACATTTTCAGACAGAATATAAAAAAAGCATTTTTAGAAGATTATGAAGTAATGTAGCTGTTTAAAAAAAACATTTTTGAAGGGTATGAAGTAACAATCATTATCTGGCAGAAAATAAAAAAAAATTTTTTTTAGAGGATATGAAGTAATGTAGCTGTTTTAAAAAACATTTTTGAAGGGTATGAAGTAACAATTGATTTCAGACAGAAAATTAAAAAAACATTTTTAGAGGATATGAAGTAAAGTAGCTGTTTTAAAAAAAACATTTTTGAAGGGTATGAAGTAACAATCATTTTCAGACAGAAAATAAAAAAAACACATTTTTAGAGGATATGAAGTAATGTAGTTGTTATAAAAAAAACATTTTTGAAGAATATGAAGTAACAATCATTTTCTGACAGAAAATAAAAAAAACGTTTTTAGACGTTTAAAAACGTTTTTTTTTAAATGTAGCTCTAGTGGATTGGTTTGTGAATTGTGAATTCAATCCCTGGGCTGAGTAGTCAAGATTTAAACTTAGTGGAAACTTAATGAGCAATAACTGAGGTCTATTAAAAAGATGAAATATTCATAGATATAGATAGGGGAATGTGAACAATCTACTAGTAGATTAAATAAATGGTTCAGATTGAAAATCCCCAGATGATTACCTGGATTGGCAAACTCCTGATTATGGCTGAAAGGTATGGTAGCCAAAATGTGTGATAATGACAATAATTTGAATGATAGATAAAGACAATAAACTGAATGACAGATGAGAGAACACTTTGAATAACAGATAAGGACAATAATCTCAATGACAGATAAGGACAATAATCTGAAGAATAGATAAGGACAATAATCTGAATGATAGATGAGGACAATACTCTGAATGTAAATAAGAATGAGAAGACATTTTTGGAGAGTATAAATCAATGTAGTTGTTTTCGAAAAAAAAAAAAAAAAAAACTTTTTTGAAAGAAATCAATTTGTATATTTCCTCATTTCTCTGAGTTGACAAGAAATTGTCAAGAAATATTATCAATGTTGTTACTATTATCCTTCCAAGAGTTGTCCACAACATTTCAGAAAATCCATTCTACAGCCTTCTGCATATGTACAATCTGTAAGTACTGACCAGGCTTGATGTTGCTTAACTTTGGTGATTCTATGAGAACTGGTGTTTCAACATAATGTGGCCATAAGCCTATATCCTTGTCACAATAATTTAGATTTGGTAGAGAGTTGAAATTTTTATATTTTGTACAAAAATGGTGAATGTTGTCTTTGTGTAATTTTAAATTTTTATAATTAATAAGTTAATAACTTAAAGTGGGAACAATTAACAGATTTGAGCGTCAGAGATTCATGCTGCATTTGAAATTTCTTGAAAGGAAAAATATGAAAAAGAGAAAAGTTACAAAGAAGAAAACAATAAAAAGCAAAAAAGAATAAATAATAACAGAAAATAGGGGGGAAGATAAAAGTAAAAAGAAAATAGTCAAGAAAAATATAACAGGAAAGAAAAGGTATAGAAAATCTCAAAATGCAAATAAACCAAAAACTAAAATCGAATTCTGAGTATCAGAGATTTATGCTGCCTTTGAAATTTCTTGAAAGAAAAATCAGAAACAAGAAGGAAAAAAGAAAACACAGATGAGAAAAAAGAAGGCAAAGAGGAAAGGAAGAAGAAAGAGAAACATGTTGGGAGAAGAAAACTAAAGAAACAAGAAAATAAATGAAAATATCAGAAATAAAAAACTAGTGGAAAAAGGAAAAAGAAGAAGAATGAATTAAAACAGTAAAATAAAAATAAAGAAGCAAAAATGCATGAAAAAAATGTGAAAAAGGAAAGAAAGAAAACCAAAAGCAAAAAAAAAAAAGTTTAAAAATAAAGATTAAAAAAAAAAGGGTAAACTAATTATGGACAAAAATGACTGAAGAAAAAAAAGAAAAGAAAAAGTGAAAGAGAAAATGAAATAAAAAACTTGAATGAAAATGATCATGAAGAAAACATGTCAGCAAGCTTTGTTTTGGGGGTTTAAAAAAATCAGAGAAAAAAATGGAAAGAAAGAAAAACCAAAAGCAAAAACTGAAAAAAAGTCAAAAGGAAAAACAACAAAAAATGAAAGAGGAAATCAAAACTGAAATTAAGAAAGAAAAAAAGAAAGAAAAGAAATAACGAAAAAGAATTAACGAAGAAAGAAAGAAAAAAGAAAGAAAAACGAAATAACGAAGAAAGAAAGAAAAACGAAATAACGAAGAAAGAAAGAAAAACGAAATAACGAAGAAAGAAAGAAAAACGAAATAACGAAGAAAGAAAGAAAAAAGAAATAACGAAGAAAGAAAGAAAAAAGAAATAACGAAAAAAGAAAGAAAAAAGAAATAACGAAAAAAGAAAGAAAAAAGAAATAACGAAAAAAGAAGGAAAAAAGAAATAACGAAGAAAGAAGGAAAAAAGAAATAACGAAGAAAGAAGGGAAAAAGAAATAACGAAGAAAGAAGGGAAAAAGAAATAACGAAGAAAGAAAGAAAAAAGAAATAACGAAGAAAGAAAGAAAAAAGAAATAACGAAGAAAGAAGGGAAAAAGAAATAACGAAGAAAGAAGGGAAAAAGAAATAACGAAGAAAGAAAGAAAAAAGAAATAACGAAGAAAGAAAGAAAAAAGAAATAACGAAGAAAGAAGGGAAAAAGAAATAACGAAGAAAGAAAGAAAAAAGAAATAACGAAGAAAGAAAGAAAAAATAAATAACGAAAAAAGAAAGAAAAAATAAATAACGAAAAAAGAAAGAAAAAATAAATAACGAAAAAAGAAAGAAAAAAGAAATAACGAAAAAAGAAAGAAAAAAGAAATAACGAAGAAAGAAGGGAAAAAGAAATAACGAAGAAAGAAGGGAAAAAGAAATAACGAAGAAAGAAAGAAAAAAGAAATAACGAAGAAAGAAAGAAAAAAGAAATAACGAAGAAAGAAGGGAAAAAGAAATAACGAAGAAAGAAGGGAAAAAGAAATAACGAAGAAAGGGAAAAAGAAATAACGAAGAAAGAAGGGAAAAAGAAATAACGAAAAAAGAAAGAAAAAAGAAATAACGAAAAAAGAAAGAAAAAAGAAATAACGAAGAAAGAAAGAAAAAAGAAATAACGAAGAAAGAAGGGAAAAAGAAATAACGAAGAAAGGGAAAAAGAAATAACGAAGAAAGAAGGGAAAAAGAAATAACGAAGAAAGAAGGAAAAAAGAAATAACGAAGAAAGAAGGGAAAAAGAAATAACGAAGAAAGAAGGGAAAAAGAAATAACGAAGAAAGAAAGAAAAAAGAAATAACGAAGAAAGAAAGAAAAAATAAATAACGAAGAAAGAAGGGAAAAAGAAATAACGAAGAAAGAAGGGAAAAAGAAATAACGAAGAAAGAAGGGAAAAAGAAATAACGAAGAAAGAAGGGAAAAAGAAATAACGAAGAAAGAAAGAAAAAAGAAATAACGAAGAAAGAAAGAAAAAATAAATAACGAAGAAAGAAGGGAAAAATAAATAACGAAGAAAGAAAGAAAAAAGAAATAACGAAGAAAGAAAGAAAAAAGAAATAACGAAGAAAGAAAGAAAAAAGAAATAACGAAGAAAGAAAGAAAAAAGAAATAACGAAGAAAGAAAGAAAAAAGAAATAACGAAGAAAGAAAGGAAAAAGAAATAACGAAGAAAGAAAGGAAAAAGAAATAACGAAGAAAGAAAGGAAAAAGAAATAACGAAGAAAGAAGGGAAAAAGAAATAACGAAGAAAGAAGGGAAAAAGAAATAACGAAGAAAGAAAGAAAAAAGAAATAACGAAGAAAGAAAGGAAAAAGAAATAACGAAGAAAGAAGGGAAAAAGAAATAACGAAGAAAGAAAGAAAAAAGAAATAACGAAGAAAGAAAGAAAAAAGAAATAACGAAGAAAGAAGGGAAAAAGAAATAACGAAGAAAGAAGGGAAAAAGAAATAACGAAGAAAGAAAGGAAAAAGAAATAACGAAGAAAGAAGGGAAAAAGAAATAACGAAGAAAGAAAGAAAAAAGAAATAACGAAGAAAGAAAGAAAAAAGAAATAACGAAGAAAGAAAGAAAAAAGAAATAACGAAGAAAGAAGGGAAAAAGAAATAACGAAGAAAGAAAGAAAAAAGAAATAACGATGAAAGAAAGAAAAAAGAAATAACGACGAAAGAAAGAAAAAAGAAATAACGACGAAAGAAAGAAAAAAGAAATAAAGGAAAAGGGATAAATAAGAAAGAAAAAACAAAGTAAAAAGAAGGATAGAAAAAAGAAAGAAAAAGAAATAAAGAAAAAGAAAAAGAAATAAAGAGAAAGAAATGAATAAAGAAAAAAGAAAATGAAAAAGAAAGAAAGAAACAAGAAAGAAAGTAAAAAGAAAGAAAAAGAAATAAAAAAAAAAGAAATGAAGTAAAAAGAAAGAAAGAAGAAGAAATAAAAAAAGAATAAAAAAATAAACAATAATGGACAAAAATAGATGAAGAAATTAAAGAAAAAGAAAAAAGAAAGAAAAACTTGAATGAAAATATTGACCGAAGAAAACCTATCATGATTCCTTGTCAAGATTTAAAAGTTTAAATAAAAAATACAAAAACAAAAATAAAAAAAAGGTGTTAAATTTAATTTATTTATTTTGAAGTTGAGTAATTTATGAAAACCAGGAATTTTGTAGTCAAATGTTTTCTTTCCTAACAACTACAGAAGAAAAGTGTAAGAATGTTGATGGTGGGTGTATGGAACTGACATTTTGGTATTTTGTTTGATTTGCTTTTTTATTTGAGACTCAAGAAACTCTGCCCGTCAAAAAGATGGTGAATTACGTGGATACCATTGAATATAACATCTTTAACACCTCCTGAATTTGAGAAAACAGGAATTTTTACAACTGAAAAAAATTCTAGAAGATAGCTGCTAACCAACTCTAAGTTATAGCCTAAAGGGTTGGTTAACATCTTTCCTCTGACTGAGCAATATATCTAAAAGAAATGTTCATTGGGCAAAATATGCATTCGCGGTACACACAAAAATGTTATTTACTTGATGGTAGCAATTGTGAACATGTTATTTGTGCTGAGGTAAATAGCAATAGGGAAGTTTAGATTGCAAAACTCATAAGTCTGACCTCGTAATTCCAGCAGTCATAAATCAGTCTTATAAGTCCAATATCAGAAAATACCAAGGGTGTAAAAGAGATCTGAAATCCACATCACAGCTTACAATGCACAACTACCTTCTTCACCCTCCTGTCGTCCAAAGTAAGCTTTCTTTTATGGGGGTAAGAAAAGCTGTGATTGGTCAAGACTGGTAAGGAACTGCAGGCAATTACCATATTTCATGGCCTACTAAATAAAAACAACACGATCTTGACTCTAATGTTCTTTTTCGACACATAACAAAGAACTTAAATTCGTTTTTGAGGTAAGACAATGTTACGTGCATTATTTACATTATTTGGACAGTTATCCTCATCTTCATTGCCATATTCATAACGTTTCGGCTGTTGTACGCTTTGGCCTTCTTCATGTGATTATCAGTTATTTCCCTTCAACTCAACTCTCCAAGTTTTGGTTCACCACTGCTGTGGCGTGGTATTGAACTCACAACTCGTTGTGTTAAGTCACTAGATCTAACCAACATCTTTATTCACTGGACCATGTGTCCTTGAAGAAATAACTGAGACATCTGAAAGAGGCATGACATGTGGAACTAGAACAATCTATCCTGGTGTATGAAATAAAGGGTTCGGTTCAAAATTCCAATCACCTGAAGAAGGCCAGAGTGTACAATGGCCGAAACATTGTGAATATGGTAAGGAAGATGAGGATAACAGTCCGAATAATGTAAATAATGCAAGTAATCATAATACCTCATCTCAGAGATATAGACAGCCATTATATCACTAGAAGCTAGTCACTGGATCTAACCAACGTCTTTATCCACTGGGCTATGTGTCCTTGTGAATATGGCAATGAAGATGACAAAACTTATTAAGAGTTACAAGGGATAGGAGGAGGTGGAGGGCCATGATCACCTACGTGCTGAAAGCACACATCACATAAAAGAAGAAAAAAGAATTGTACAAAACTTAGTAAATATATTCTCGGTCAAAGGTTACATTGCTTATCCCTAAAAGGCTTCGGGTGTGTCAAATGTTATATGAATATATCTTACAAAATCCCACAACCAATTACTTGATGATTATTTAGATGTTTATTCTAGCTGGTTGTATAGGAGCCTGAGGACTTTAATTGTACGAATGGACACTGTTTCAGCAGGACACATCTCAGTTTGGCTGTCTCATTATTGTAACTCATCTTCTCCAGGTCTGCTCTGATTTACCAGACGCTTATCATCTGCATGTTTCATGAGTTCTTACAAAGTGAAATCTTTATATACAGATGTTTGCATGATGGAAAAATCATTCATTTCTTTCTTACAGAATTTTTTCCTATTCTTTCTTTGAATGACAAGATGAAAAAATTCTATGTAATGTATTTCGTTCTCTAAAAGGACTTCATCACACTGATGAAGGCTCTTTAAAGGATGAAACATGTTACATAGAATATTTTTTTTTCCTTTTTGTCATCAAATTTCTCAACATTGTTCTGCTATATAGAAATTTATAGATCATATTTTCCCCTACTAGTTTCTTCCATGCTCCTTAAATATTCACCTAAAAATATTCTAATTCGGTCTTTTTACAGTTTTTAGAAATATATATTCTGAGAGTCTAAAATAAGAAAAACCTGTTTCTTATTAAATAATATTAGCATTAAAATATCAATATAAAATATAAAAATTTCAAAAATGCATATTCGTAATATGAAATAAGGTAAAAAAGTATTTAAAAAACTTTTATAAATATATCCATATGGAAAAAATACAGTCTTTTAACATGAAGTAAATTAAAAACCTCTTATAAAATAGCATTAGTACTGTTGTGCTGCTTGGGTCATGTAACAGTTATTGGTGTGGAAAGTGAAGTTGATGAGCTGATTTCAAGTCTCAGCCTAGTCTGTTGAATTGACTTTCGTACTAATGCCCTCGGGAAAGGCATGAATCCATTTCGTTTATTTCCACCATCTCTTAAATATCAAGGTAGATCGAGATTTTGGTTGATAGCCACTCTGGAAGAAGGACAATTCTGAATTCAGAAATATAGAGAAGGCAAGGGAAAACCAATCCAGTATTCTTCTAAGATGTCATGGCAATTTAGAGATGAGAAATTAAATCTGTGGAGAGCCATGATCGTCTATATCCAGATGGCTTTCTAAAAAATACACGTACAGTTGTTCAAAAATGCATAATCATAATAAAGTAAAAAAAAAAAAAATGATATTATCACTATTATAAATAAATGTACTTTTTTGTAAAATTCAAGTACCATATGGGATACAGTTGCCAGATTATAAAATTAGAAATATGGGACACTTTTAAAATCTCTCTCTCTCTCTTTATATATATATATATATATATATATATATATATATATATATAACCCAAGTGAATCCTAATAATATGAAATATTAAAACTGATATACAAAAAGAGCTCAATATATTTGTTTTAACAGAGCATGTAAAATACATAGATTAAAAATCCCAAAACTACCTCATTTGGAAAACAGTTATTTCAATCGACAGATTTTCTTGTGGACCTTATCAATTTGAAGATGTTAGGAAATAAGATAAAAGCGTAAAATTTAAACATTTAATATATATATATATATATATATATATATATATATATGTATGTATGTATGTATGTATGTATGTAAGATGAGAATGAATAGAGTACATTCCAACGTTCATAACATTTAATTTAAAACAGGGCTCAATACAAAGTAGAGCAATATTCTTTCTTTTAGAATATTACATCGAAAACATGTCAAAATCGCTACACAATTGCAGTCGTGTTTGTATGCGTATCAACACATCAGGCGATTGTAAGTGACTGGTAAATGAACGATTTATTGAGATTTAAAAGCGAAATGCAACCTCTTTTTTCGAGAAAAAAAAGAAAGTAGAAAGAAAGAAAAGAGAGGAGGCGGTTATGGGTTTTGTGGGCTTTACTCATATCAAAGATGTATTTTGCAGTAAGTTCCAATCAAGAACCGAAGGAAGGTAGTAAAAATATATTTTTATTACGAAATTTGAAAATGAACTAAATACGGGACATTTCGGAGTGTCCCTCGAAAGGTTAGTACGGGACAGGAGACAAAATTATCCAATACAGGACATATCCAGTAAATAAAGGATGTCTGGCAAGCCTAATCTGGATAAAATCATGATGGCGGTGATTTTTCAACTTATAAAAAAAGCATGCTGATTCCAATGAAGATTCTGTCAAGAATTTTTATATTAGCTTTATAAATGTCGAACAAAATAATCATGCCGCGATGAAAAATTATTTGGTGTACAAAATTAGCACTGTATCTGACGGGGTAAGGGGAATTAAAGGAAATGATTTAATTTTGCCTGCACCTGTATTTGTCTCATAAGAGTAGCACTGTAATCTGAAATTTTCAATAGTGCACATTCATAATATAAAATAAGGTAAAAATAGTGGCTTTTTTAAAAAGTTATTACTTCAGTGTCATAAGTACAACAGTACTGTTGTGACCCTTAAAAGTGTTACTCCCCAAAGAAGTAAGAAAGATAAAGAAAATATAGTGTCGGTTCTCAGACAAAAGCCAACTTCACTGTTTACATTCTGGCTAGCATCTATTATTTCAAATGGACTCCCTAAGATTTTACATCTAAGCAGGACCAGAGCCCTTATTCATGTTGACTGTTTTTCCAAAGGTTGCTCATGCTACTCCAAAAAGTGTCCCTTTAAATAATTTTAAAAGACTCTTTGAAGTATTTATTTTTTTCCAAAAATGTACTGGTGCATGACTTCATATGTATCCAATGTGCAAGCCATTATATTGTGAGCGAAGAGGAAAAATAAATAAATTAAGAAACATTTTGGAAATAAGGGTCTTCAGCCACTGAGGTGAGCATCTGTGAAGCATACTCAAGTTAACATGTCTTGCTTGTGCCCCATACAATGTCTTTGTGAGATTTACATGTGTTGTGCACTGAACGATACTTTCGTGGTTTGGACAAAATGGGACTTTGATAAAAAGAATAATACAAAAAAAAAAAAAAAAAAAAAAGAAGAAAAGAAAGAAGGAAAAGAACAAAAGACTGGGGCTGGGATGGGCTGTCTGGTCTGTTGTCTCAAAGTACCAAAGAATAATAATTCTTTTTTGATGACAAAAAACAGAAGACTTCTGAGGAAGTCAGATTTTGCGGCTTTGACAACAGAACTTGTCTACTGTACCCAAAATGTAATTGTAATAGCTCGAGGCATTTTCTTACAAATTTTCTTTAACGAGACAAGAACCTTTTCTAGTTCTCTCTTCTCTCGTCAGTAATCTTTCTTCTTTTGCTTTTCAGTTGCATGCCTTTAGGGAAAATAAAAATAAACGTGTGCGAAGTTTGGGTAAGTGTGAGAGACATTAGTAATTATTAGTCAGTCTGTTCACACACGTGGGTCTATGAAGACCACACTGTAAGCTCAGGGTTTTAAATTAAGAGTAACATATAATATTGCCGCAGAGGGAATGAACAACCCAACAATTTAGCAGAGAGCTGATTTTTTTTCATGAAGAAGAGTTTCCTAATTGTCAATCAGTTTCCTCTCTTAACACTTTCACTGCTGCATTGTTATAGAATTGTTGCCTGGCTATGCTGGCAAATTTCGGAAAAAAACAGAAAATTGCCATTTACCGGAAATAAATGATTATAAAGACATTGACTGCAATTTCTCATGAGTGCTGCCATTTTGGTTTCTTGATGAGATATGTTGATTCGCATCGAAACACGGCTGCATAATGAATTGTTGCCTGGCTGTACTGGCCCATTTTGGAAAAAATAGAAAATTGCCATTTACCGGAAATAAAAGATTATAAAGACATCGACTGCAATTTCTCATGAGTGCTATCATTTTGGTTTTGATCTGATATTCTTCAGCCCAGACTAAACTAAAAGAAACCTCCAACATACGATATAATAGAAATGCATTACAAAACAGGTCTTATTGTACGCTACTGTCTAGGCTGGTTTGGAAACTTACATTACCTGCTGTCAATATATATATATATATATAAACAAAAAGCGGGCAACGTAAGTATTTTAAATGAAACAACAAACACTAGTCCAAGACATGATGGTAAATAATGGTATATGAAAAAAAAAAAATGATATGATATTAGCTACATGAAGACAGCATTGCCACTTGCTTAAATTCACACGCACCACACGTGTGAAAGTGGGATTTATTTTTGCCGCACCCTGTGTGTTGTTGTTATGAACAGTGACCTGTGTGAGTATTTAAATAAATTATTACACACACACACATATATATATATATATATATATATATATATATATATATATATAATAAAGGGTCAGTGACATAAGGTGTTTCTGTCTCTTTATTATATTTACTTGGCCTGCATGTCCTTTTTTCAAGGCAGCAGCATTGAACGTTTTTTGATATACGCCTATTTTGTCAAACGGGATTTTTCATACTCTGGTTTCTATCTTCAAAGTCTATTCAAGAACCAACTAGAAAACGGTGAATAAGTTTAAAAAAAGAGGGAACAGTAGAGAGGAAAACTGGACCAGGAGGTCACAACAGAAAGAGGGATCATCATTTCAACTTAGAGCTAAAGAGATCAATTAGAAAAGATCCAACTCAATTCTTAAGACGTTTGGCACGTGAGAGAAGAGTTTCAGCTATGACAGTCCAAAGAGCAGAGAAAAAAAAACTTGAAAGTGAAATCCTACGTGAAACCTGTGAGGCACCTTGTTATTCCAAAAGAGAAACTAAGAAGGTTAGAGAGAACGAAGATCGTCTTGAATAAGTTGCAAAATGATCCTGGAATAATATATATATATATATATGCTTGAACTTTATATCAATCCTTCATGAGTTTCCGATCCTTAGCTATGATTAATTAATAATGAACATGTCATTTTCGTTTATGATCGATTTCATCACGATTCTTCTGTTAAGCTTGGAGAGTAATTATACATTCTTATTGCTTAAAGTAGAGTCCAATAGTGTTATAAAAAGCTTGGAGAATACCAGTAAGATATCTTTAATCATTTCTAAGATACAACGGTTCAAAGCTTAATCTAACAATTGAACAATATTACTATTACATCCAGAATATATATATATATATATATATGTGTGTGTGTGTGTGTGTGTTTTTAAATCATATATGTATTGATGTTAATGCACAATGTTTTGCATTCAGGCATGTATATATTTCGTTACCCTGATATTACCATGGTTACTTACATTTATTTAAATTACATTGCTGTGACGGCTTTTGAAATATGATTGCTTTAGATGTTGTTTTCATGGTGCCATGCTGGGGGTAGAGGCTAGAAGATTCAGTTAACATACAAAGATTTATTGGCTTCAAGTCTCTGCTAGACACACACACAGTCATCTAAATGAGTTTTCGTATTAAGTGAACATTGAAATGTTCTGTACCATCTTAATGAAAGCTTAGAAGTGACTTCAGTCTTTTATTCAGCTTTGCATTGTGGAATTAGTTTGTTGTTTATAAAGCTTGACAAAAATTTTAGCACAAAATCCATTGCGTTTTTGAACTGAGAGAAATGAACAATGATCAGAATTTAAACACTTATGGTGTTGGGATAAATATACTCAGGTTTCTTTTTACTATCTGAGTGTCGGGATTCCAAACATTTAACAAGAGTAACAACACGTCTTTTAAATGAGACATAAAAAAAAGGTTATTTATGGAGGAAAAGCAGAACATCAATTGAAATAACATTTATATATTCTTTTCAGAGATATACAATGACAATAAAATGTTCAAAATTCCTTGAAATGAAGTTTGTTTTATAAAGTAATTAAGAGTTCTTAATACGATGTGAAATTTGTGAACAGACTTTCTTTAAGACGGTCAGCCTAAAGTGTTTGTGAGTTCGTAGACGAAGGCTTAGTAGTGGTTGCTGGTTAATCCCTTCTATTGTTTGTGGGGACAAGGCTTTATGAATTTATGTTAGTAGTTTTTTTTTATATGGGGAGGTAGTGAATGTATTATTATTGGTGTCTATCAGTATATCAAGAAAAGGAATTTTATTGTTATTGTTAAGTTCATATGGGAATGCGAGGAGAGAGTCTTTTTGGAATTCTTGCTGTAGTTGATCTTAACCCTGAAGATGATATTGGAATATATCGAAAGTACTCGGAAAAATAAAAATTAATAGATATAACTATGGTACTTTCCTTACTCTCTTTAATTATGAAACAACAAAGTGATTACAAAAAGGTATTATTGAAAATAAACAAACACAATATGTTTAAATTTTGAATCAGACATGCTTAAATGAAAATTTGCTGCCAAAATATACGGAATATATATATATATATATATATATATATATATATATATATATATGTGTGCGCGTGTGTGTGTAAATATAACTGATATAAAAATAATAGACATTCCAGCAATCTATCTCAATCTGTTCATATCTATGTTACTGCAGTAATGTAGTAGGACTGGTGGCTCTGTGTGACAGGAAATTAAATAAATCTTACCAATACCATATTGTGTATGCACACATGTGCCCGGCTCTTTGTGAATGCAGTATAAAGGTCTTTAAAATGTACTTTCTAGAATTATGTAAAGACAATCTCACTGCAAAAGCTGGCAAAAGACTTAGTTTTGGAAATTGACCTCAAGATCGGTTTGACATAAAATAGTTATCAGCCATCCTTTGCTCCTCACTATGTACTCCATATCTGTGTTCTTGTGTCAGACTGAGCCTTGCTTAGTAAGTATTTGTTACTGCTTTTGCCAGATCGATCCTCACGTAAGTGTATTACACTTGTGACCTTGTAAAAAACTAAAATAAGTTTAATAAAACACACACACACATATATATATATATATAGCTTTCATTTTTCTTTTTAAATCAGTCTTATTTTCAAGAGAGTTTATGTAGAACTTTCTCGAGAATGGTTTTGTGAATTTAAGATACTGTGGGAAAAAAAAATCTCAAATTCTAGAAAAAACAGCAGCTGAAATCCAACAGATAGAAAAAATAGAAGTGGTGGGAGATGGATGACAAAAGCTCCCAACGTCCCCCCCCAACCAAATTACAGCCTCATTTCTGGAGGGGGTGCAATTTAGTATCAGTCATTTTGTCAACGTTGTCATCTAGGGTAAGTGGGCGTGGAAATTAGAAGATAAGGTTTTTTTGAAATTTTACAAAGTCATTGGAACATAGTAATAGTTTCTCCTTTCACTATATGTTCAGATAGCAAGGTGACCTGACATTGCTGGGATAAATTGTGTGAGCATTATACCACCTTGTATTCCAGGAAACATGCTACGTGGTATTCTATTCAGGACTCTAAAATTAACGGACATGAACCATCCTTCACTCTTTTTTTTTACCTCGTAATCTAGTGACAACACCGAAACTTGTCTCTGCTGAGGAAATTTCTTTCCTTCGGCAAACCGATTACATAATTACAAACAAGCTACGTGGACATGACACTCACGCATACACATACTACGTTGTACATAAGTGCTTTCTTTCCCTTTTTTAATTTTCTCTTTCTCTTCTTTTGTCTTTTGTGAGCTATGTTTGTTCTTTATGTGAATATGTAATAAAAAAAAAAAAAACTCATATATGTGTTGAATTAATTTCTTTTAAAAAGATTTTCATCCTCATCAGCAGCAAGATGCTACTCCTCCCACTACAAACTGGTGATCAACAGCAACCTGGTAAATTGCAACCATGCTGCACCTTTTCGCTACAACAGCTTTTGGGGTGTTGATTAATCATTGTTAAATACTTTTGTTTCACCACATACAGTTTTAACATAGCAAAGAATTTTAATAGAGTAAATAAAAAAGAACAAGAAACAAGAGACCAAGAAACGTAGATATAAGTTTAAATTCTTGCATTATTTACATTATTCCTAGCCATATTCACAACGTTTCGACCATTGCACACTCCGGCTTTCTTCAGGTGATTGGAATTTTTCTTCAATATCTGCCTATATCTCTGAGATAAGGTACTATGATAACTTGCATTATTTACCTTATTCAAACTGTTATCCTCATCTTCATTGCGATATTCACAATGTTTCTACCGTTGTACGCCCCGGACTTCTTCAGATGATTGGAATTTCGAACCAAACCCTTTATTTCGTCCACCGGGGTAGATTGTTTTAGTTCCAGATGACATGCCTCTTCCGGATGTCTCAGTTATTTCCTTTTAACTCTCTAAGTTTTTGGTACACCACTGCTTTGGCCTAGTATTTAACTCACAACTCTTTGGGTCGTCACTGGATCTAGCCAACGTCTTTATCCATTCAAACTTTATAAAATGGTCAATAATAAGGATTTCATTAGAGTTGGTTCACATGTTTTAATAATTCAGTAAATGTTTATTAATTTATGAATGAAAAATTGTTTTCATATTTATTTTTTTATAAATTGCGTTTAATGTTTTTGTTGTAAATTCTCAAGAACAAAAAATAATGTATAAATTCACTTTCATCATATGTTTAGGTTTGATTCCAGTGTTAATCATTTAAATCTTTTTAAAACAACAAACATTGCTGAAGAATGAAGTTAGTTAAAAAAACGGTGTCATGGGAAAAACCGTCCTTTTGACCCTACGTCTTATTACGGACACGTTTATCCATGTTTACCGAAAAGTGAATGGAAGGGGAATAGGTGAACACTAAAGAAAGACAGGCTTGTTGTCCTGGGTTTTTACTACTCCTTTGATCTTTAAAGTGGGTGAAGCTATTTCGGGGGTGTTAAGGGATATTGCACATACTTTTCGTGGGAAAATAGGTTGGTATACGCTAGAGCAATAACATAGAAATTACTAATAAATCATGGGTTCTTACTATTTTACTCTTTTGATCTTTAGAGAGGGTGAAGCTATTTTTGGGGAAGCATTAAACATAACTTTCGTAGGAAAATAGGTTGGTATACGTTACCGTAATAACATAGATTACTCATAAATCTTGGGTCTTTACTACTCCTTTACTCATTTGATCTTTAAAGTGGGTGAAGCTATTTTTGGGGCTGTTAGGTGAACATTGCACATACTTTTCGTAGGAAAACAGGCTGGTATACCATACAGTAATAACATATAGATTACTCATAAATTAAAAATTAGCTACTGCGCTCTGGCTAGAAAAAATATTTTTTCTTCCACTGTAATTAATTTTGGATGTAGGGTCGCAGTTGAAAGGGCGTGTTAATGTTTGCTTAATTCTGAAAAGGGTTTAGGGTGTGCTCGTTTTCAAAGGGTGGAGAAATCTGTTCGTATTCACCGTAGCAAGTAATAAATTGTAAAATAATATCTGATAAGTCGTCTAGAAGCTTTGGCCTCAAGTGTAATTGGTCACTGATCCATTTATTACGCAGATCAATTATTTAACCGATTTACACCCTTTTCTTTTAAGCTCGTTCGAAATTTGAGGTTCTTAAGATCAGTGCGTGAAATCAGATGATGTTCAGTGTTCCACGTCGCGTATTATCATAAAGTCGTTTCAATTCTTTGTATCTGAATTAAGATATCATTTTGAAATATTTGCTTTGTTCAGTCATGCATTCTGTCTGCATGACTTGCGAAACTAAGAGAGGCTGCCAAATCATATAAATCTGCCTTTGTTTATCTGATGAGGTGACATTTCTTCCGGGTGGCATATATCTGCTAAACTTTTTAAAATCAGTCGACGTATTTTTTACTTAAGGAATGTCTTTGAAAAATCTTCTTCATGTTGTTGATATGTTTCATACTGTTGTTAAATATTTGTAGTTTTATCCGCTTTGTATGCCTTACACCAAGCTATTTTATTAAAGTAGAAGAATTCTACATTCACTCGTTTTGCCAGAGCCTGAAAATCTGCCTCTCTCACTTTACTAAGGAAATACCAGAAACATCGTGGTAAATTTGAATCACTTCAATTCAAATTGTTATAAGGTATCCTTTACGGTAACAGGTCAAAACCCCAGGATCTTACTCTCAAAAATGGACATATCCTAATAAAAACATGCTACCTATATATATATATATATATATATATATATATATATATATATATATATATATATATATATTCTTGTCAGTCTTTAATAAGATCTAAGAAACTTAACATTACACTATATTAGGCTCTATTCTCTGGATATTGACCACTATTCAACAAAATCAACTATAACCTGCATTTAATTAAAATTACATCTAAATTATGTAATTCATCTCTCTCCGTCATATTTTGCAATATCTCAGACTCAATTCTCAATAAGGTACATTCTGATCACCATAGATTTGGATGGTGAAGAGGTGGCGGGGGAGAAAACAAGCCATGAGAGATAGAAATGGTGGCAGCGTCAGTTCTGAAATATTTACGGGAGAGGACAAAATGTCATTGGTATATTAAACATATATGAATTCTGAATACTATCGCACTATCTTTTTGGAGTGGGGAATAAAATAGTGGGTCTTATGCAAAGGCAAAATAGCTCTATGATCTCTATTTAAAATCAGTAAAAGCTCTGATAAATCAGGAAAAGTTCAATGGATTTTTCTTCTTGACCGACTCCAGAATTTCGCGACAAAATTCTCGTCAAGGCCAGCTGTTTAATAAATCTCTAGTGAAAATATTATCCGATCTCATATTTATACTCCGCGGAAAATACGCTAATCCTAAATTTCAAATGTGAAATTCTTATGGCACTAGACATTCGTTAAGAAACCTAACAACATTTAAATTTAAAACGAGTTTTCAACAGAATCTGCTTGAAAGAGATGTTTTTTGTTAGTTACATTTTAATTCTTGCATGTCTCAAGGCACAATAGTACACAGCTCTGGGAACATGCAGACATATCGTGAAGGGCAGAATCATGAGATGAAAAAGCAATAAAGTATTAGGCATGTTCATAGCAACAAGGACAGAAAGAAAAAAAAGATAAATATCCTTTTTTTTTTTATTTAATTTTAAATGTCACCCACATTCTGGTCTGTGATAACAGGCACTTGGATTTTGAGATATGGATCTCTTTGAAAAATATTCAGAAAGGCACATTAAATCTTACTATATGGTTCTCATGTTACTTAAGTCAACCCAGAAATAATTTAGAAGTGACATTTATATGCGTAAGGCCCTTGGAAATTCCATGGTGCATATTGAAACATTCAAGAAGAAAACATAAATCCATATATTTTATTTCAGCAAAAAAATACTATCAGTTCTTTTATAGAGAATAGCTGTGAAAATTAACATCTTTTTAAGAAAGTGCTGTTTTTTTTTCAGCAATACTTTAAAGCCCTTAGCGGAAAGTGGCGGGAATATTTCTTTCTTTTGGGGGTGAAAATTTCCGCCACCACTCTCGGCTTATTCTGATCATCCCATTTATTAGTTTCGCCAGAGATCTAATAGGAAACAGTAATTATTATAGCTGCTTCCAGTTTTTACTTGCAGGCTTTTATGACTGCCCTGTTTAAAATAGCATTCCATTGCTCTTTTATTTCCAGAATTATCATGTTCCGTCCTTTTATAAATCTATTTTTTTAAAAACAACATTTCTTTACTTAAATTCAAAAATTTTTGAAACCTTTAAATGACCCCACTTTTATATCCCCCACCTTATTGGATATTAAGAAAAATTTCAACTCCAATTACTAAGACCCTCTGTATTAGGAACCTAAGAATAATACGATTATCCATCCATTTTGAATAGCACAGAGATCGGTGGTGTGGTCTTTATATATGTTTGTAGCCAATTAGACGGAACCTTACTACGCATGCGTAAACACTCACACGATGTTACTCCGAATGTACATTGTATAGCTTCTGCATTCATTATGGAAATAAATATATCTGCCCATTACAGGAATGGCTATTCCCGTCTGTCAGCACTCAGCTCCATCTAACCCAAACTTTTCAGATTTGGACACGAGCATCTTTAGACTTTTCCCAGCCCCAAAATCGCTTTTGAAAAAGGAAGAGGGTTGAGATGAAGGCGAAGACTATGAGACGGCTGCTAGCGATTCTAGAAGAGGATTTGCGCCCCATTTCGAAAAGCGAGCGAAACACTAGAATGTCTAGGATCTCACGAAATTTAAAGGGAACTAAGGCGCCATTGCCACAGGTTGGCTATTTTTTGTTTATAGCAAATGGATTGCATTCTTTTGTGGACATACCTTCTATGTTGTACTTGGTTATCATTAATTTTAAAACGTATAGTCAAATACACATCTCTCACTTGTGTTGAAAGTAAGTTTTAATGTACATACAATGATCCACCCTTGTCTATTCGCAGTT
>OZ010580.1:61773169-61833169 GCA_963932145.1 Acanthosepion lycidas
TGATATCCCTAAAGGTATTATTACAAAGTATAGATAAACTGTTCCAACCGGTTTTTGAACTCCGCCAATTCCATTCTACACACCAATCACCGTGGGATCAGACATTTCAATAACTTCATTTAATTTCCACTTTTTACAGTTTAATCTAATCAGGCATAGAACGGTAATTATAAAATAATTTTCAAACAGTACAAGAATTTTTACAATCATTTATTTCCACAGAGAGGATAACTTTCAACCTTCCCACTTTTAAAAAAACAAAATCAAACTCATTCTCTAAATTGTTAACCATTTGAAAACACGTTCAAATACACATTCACTACTTATGGTGTATTCGTATTAACACACCTGGTGCTATACTTTTGAATGTTGAATGCGTTTTTAGATTATTGATATTCAATGTTTGTTTATTCATTTAAAGGTCAAATAACAATCTGATAAAAATAAAGATACAGGTAAAATATTATTTTATAACTAATAATAAACATCGTAGTTTATAGTGGGTTATTTGTAGTTCAATTTGGGCCTTGTTAGGAATAGCCCACTATAAGGAATGTATGAACGAGTAAATAAAATACGATAAATCTCATTTTAAGAACAATCAAGTCTGGAGCATGACAATAATAATTTATATAAACATTAATAAGTTGTTTCGTGTTGTACAAAAACAGTAGTATGGTTTATAGATGGGACACGGTTGGTATTTAAGTAAGATTCAACAATTGTTTTACATTTCACTGAATACAAGAGTTTGTAAAAGTAATTAAGTGTTTTTGAGAGATGATAGATTCATTTGGTAATATGTCATGTGAATGAGGAAAAGGAGGTTGAAGCTGAGATGCCTTTGATCTATCCTCCCACAGTTGTAAGTCTTCATCTCTCTGTGTCTTCTATGTGTGTCTCCTGTTGAAATATCCTTTTTCTTTTAGACAAATCTCTATTTATATTGTTAGCGAAGTTGAACTAGGCTCCGATTAAGTTGTTGATTATTTCAGGCATGCTCATTTCTTATTGGTCAACATATATTTATTTAGGATTGTATTTAATCAACTTCAACCGGAAGTTATGCGTGGAGCCCATTGCGCAAAGCCCGAAATATGCCATTATGTTTTAAGCTATGAAAGAGGTAACTTCTTGTTTCTACTTTCAGTGTCACTACAAGTTATTGAAATAATTCTTTTCTTTTTATACGTTAACATTAATTTAGGGAGTTATTATTCACAAATAATTATTATATTATACAAAAATTAACAAATAACCACAGGAAACAACAAAAAGATACAGCGACAAAAGAACAAATGACTGACATGCCAAAAAGGAAAACAAAATTGGCGCGGAAATTCAACGATATTAAATGGGGAAACGGAGATCGAAAAACAGTAAAACTAATCTTCATTGGTTGAAATTCACAAGGAAACCAGTTTGCTGATTCATAAAACAAAGGTTGGGAAGATGGACTGGAGGTGATCGTTCCTGGTTGGGTTACATCGGAGAAGGGATAAAAATTCTTCAATGACACCATAAATAAATATGACTAGAGAAGCTTCTCAGGCATAACAAGGGTTTTGAGAAGTGTATAATATTTGTAAGGATCTAAATAAAAATAATGTATATTTTTAAATGTTTAATAATACAATTATGACACTGATCACACACACACACACACATTATAAGACCGTTTGAAGATGATTAATTGTGACATATTTCGCTGATAAGCGCCACCTCGAAAACGGAATTTACTTCAACAAGTCTACATAAGCGAGCGAAAACGTGATTTACGTTAATCACATGAACGTTAATTTACATATATTTTATTCATATATATGATCAGTGGCGACTCCAGTGTTAAGTTTATTTCAGATCAGCAAGCAATGTCACAGTAGAACACAAACTTTCCTTTATTCTCGTACGTGACTTGTAATAATCTATGAATCAGCATGACAAACTTCGGTCCTATTAAGAATAAAAACGCACCGAGTGGATTTAATTCACAATTTTTCAAGTAATGTAGCTTTGTTTAACTTCATATCATTCAATGATGACTTAAATAAATTTACTAATAATATTCATAATAATAAAAGTTGTTATAACTAGTTCTAGTAAAAATTCATTTCAACCATAGAGCTCATAGCTCAAATACTGAGTTGAATTAAGTTTCTGCCTAAACCATTGAGATAATCTTAAAAAAAATTATTTATATTTTAATTTAACTATTATCTATTTTAATATTATTTTTTTAATATTAATTTAATTATTAATTTTAAGTATTTTATGTATTATTATATATTATTATGTTATTAATTATTGATATTAATTAACAATTTAGTCAATCATTGATGCTTTTTGTGAATAAAAATTAATTCTTTTAGCAATATTTTCTCTAATGCTGAAGGAAAAAAGCGATGATAGGTTATTAATATACCCCAGCAAAACAATATTACCAGATTATATATATATATATATATATATATATATATGCACGCACAAACACTCACTTCGGAACAAAATGAATGTTTATTATTAATATATGCGAAATATAATTTGGTATAACCCGCATTTAATTAAATAAATAAAAACAGAAATGAGTAATTTATTTTTCAAAATAATTAAAAACATTTCCTTAAAAATAGTAAGTTATCAAAAATTTTTAATTAAGATAATATTCAATTACGGTCTCATGGAAAACACTGACAAAAAATACAAAGCATAATAAAAATAATTAACATTAATAATATCACTCATAACAATAATAATGAAAAAATACTGTTTCATGCAATAGTAGAAACAAAAAAATGTACTCTTGAAAATAAGGCATAATCAATAATATTATACATAAAGCTACAGTAAAAAATACACGAGTAAAATATAGATGAGCAACAAAACTCTAAAAGATATAATAATAAAATGGCTTTTGAAAATAAAATGTTTCATAATACAACGCTGTCACAATATATATGGGAACAAGAAAGAACGTGTCTACTAGTGGAAATAATAGAAAGAGCAACTTTTTGCAATAGCAAAAACAGCACATTATGTTTGGGATATAAATTCCAAACATTTTTTTATAAAAATCAAAATAAATTATTAAATAATAAGGATTAATTGATACAAATGTAAATATGTTAAAAAGCACATATATTTTAAAATCCAGATTAAAAATTATATAATAATTTATAATGGGGTCAGTTTATTTTTATCCATTGATATAAACTAATTATTTTGATATCAAGCTGATCAGGATTTTAAATAAATATTACGATAATATAAACAAACGAAAATCCTTATCAAATATTAGGTTGGTGCAAAAATAATGACGTAATAATGTCGTTTTTTTAACGTATTTTTTAACGTTAAAAAACGACATTATTACGTCATTATTTTTGCACCAACCTAATACTTAGAGAGGTCAAACATATCTAACAAAATTAGAGGTAGACTGGGTTTAAAAATATTGGTTGCCAGGAGACAAAGGGAGTTCACCCACAAGTACAATGCTATCATTTTCATAACGAATACATGAATTACATAAGAACGTATGGAAGAAGGGTTCAATTAAAATTTTTGTGGAAAAGATAAGAATTTCTTACAGTTAACATTTTTTTTAAAAAAAAAAAAAAAAAAAAAAAAAGCAATTCACCTCAAGCAAGGCGATAATGTCATTAAGATGCAAGGGGTTTCTGGGAATGAAAGAGATTGAGATTTCTTTTTAGAAAGCACCAGAAACCCAATCCTAAGCAGTAAACACGTGATAAACCTCTACACCAGTTCAAAAGACCGGGGAGGAGTGTGAACTAGAAAATAGGCAAACCTATCTACTATATGAAAAATAAATAGTAAATAAATAAGTAATACATAGAAAATAAATAGTAAATAGTAACAACAGTTCAGGCGCTTAGGCAGAAACATTAGAAGGATAGATTTAAAGTAGACTTTAGAAGGAACCGGAAGTCCGATCCTAAGCAGGAAACAAGGCATAAACTTCTACACTTGTTTAAAAGACTGGGGAGAAGTGTGGACAGAACGATAGGAATATGTACAGTACATATTACTGGTAGTTGATACCAAATGTAAATACAGAATGTTATAATTGACTTTTTTATTCAAGTAATTGGTTGATATTTTAAATAGTTTTAGTCAGTTATGTGACATGCGTGATACACGCTTGGGCGAACATGTATCTTTCGATACATGACTGACCAGGCAGATTTTTCCCGCAGTAGGTTGCCATTTCTTTCTGTGGTAGACCATTGACCATCCAAGGCTATAAAACCCAGAATCGTTTGCGTTCACTGGATGATTGATTGAATCTGCCAATAGTTGTTTCTGCATCCAATTCATCTATCAATTCCTTTTTCAATAGCAACATATATGATTCCAAATTCTCCTCAAACAGCGAATTTCATAAACTTTCTTTTTATGATCTTTAGATTTGAAAATGTCCTCTAACGTTGGACTTGAGTAACTGATAATGTGCAAATGACTTTATAAAGTTTTTATTCCTTTTATTACTAAAACAGTGTTGTTACTTTTTTGCATTTTTATTAGATATAGCGGGGTCAGTCCATCAGGGCCACATCGTGGCAAGCTGACACCTTGGCCACTATGCCGTTGCATAGAAGAAACTATAAATACCGAAATCCCTTCACTAGATTAACAATATATTTTCAAAAACTTCTACACATCATTGTCAAAAACAGGAAAAAATTTAATTTTGTAATTTATTTATTCGTATGAAAAAGAGATTTACTGCACATTTGACTTAATATCTAACTTCCAAATAAATTCAAAGGTCACAAACTTGTCTTTTAAGAAAAACAAATTCAAATAACTTTGTATTATGAATTAATGTCATTTAAGAAATTACATGTGAAAATAAATAAAAAATATTTTTGTCACCTGATGAGTAGATTTCAGAATTTTCAAAACTCAAAGTAGATATAAGTAAACAGCTTATAATATATCAGAGAAGAATATCTATTATGTTTTTTTGGTGAGCCCCTCTTCGTGTCGAATAAGATGCTTGGTTTCGCCTGGAAAATTGTAATGAAACACACCAAAATTTGTGTGTGATACTTTTAACTGATCATTTTCAAGCGAAGAAGTCGAGAGATAACAAGTGAGGTGTTTATATTGATGACAACATAAACACTTGTAGAAAAATTATTATTATTATAAATAGATCAAAAAAAAAATAATAATAATGAAAATTATAAATAAAATAAAACAATAACATAAAAACGTTGTATAAAATAAATAATAAAAATAGCCCCAGTATGCAACAAAAACGGTTCCTGCCGGAAAGACGTGAAATTTAATCTCTTCGCCACGAACCTTAGCACGGGCAACACATATGTAACTTCTCTTTGTAATATGGCATGTAATACTACGGATTAAATGTTCCTTTTTATCTCATGTACCATAAAACAATTTTAATATAAAAAATAGACACATAAGAATATGAAAAAATTGCATGAAATTAACATGTAATTTATCGTGCTTTTCCTGTTATTTGTGTACATTTTATTTTCTGTTAAGTATGCTTTTATCTCCGTGAATACAAGGTTAGGTTCTGCTGCTATGATATGAGTTAATCACCCCCCCGCCACGCCGACGTTTATAAGAAAAACAACCTATTTATCCCCACACACTCCAGTATATCTCTCTCGCTGCCTAAATATAGAATGTTTATATATATATATATATATATATATATATATATATATATATATATATATATATATATATATGTGTGTGTGTGTGTGTGTTTTTATAGAAATATATGTTTGTTTATGAACAAAAGGAGGAATAACCACCACATCTGATGCGCGTGTGCGCGCGCGCACACACACACACAAAAGAGACAAAACTCAATCTAACACCAATAAATAGCGCATAAATTATATCAAACTTAGTATAAAGGTAACGAAAATGAGAAAAATGGCAATTAATTGTTGAAACCTCCTGATGAGTGGATTGAATGATTACAAAAAGATTCGTCTACGAAACTGCAAAGTCGAGTTGCTGAATAAAACATCAATCAGCGAAGTAACATATTTTATTAGTATTGATACAATATCTATCTATCTATCTATATATATATATATATATATATATAGTGAACATAGAGATCAACACTATAATCTCTAATATTTTCAATTGTTCTTTATAAAGGTCATTGGGGGATTAGATAACTGTTGTAAGGGATATTTCTTTAGATTATTTACTTTATGACATTTTTAGTCTGCTTATTGCTTCTAATCATTATTTTAAATTCATTATTTCATCTGTTTATTTCAAATTGATCCTATTTTTCATCAGTACAGGGGAGAAGTGGATTCATGCCTTTCCCATGGTCATTAGTGGAAAATTTTGATAAATAGCCGGAAATTAAACTGTTTTTCATCAGTGCAGTGATTAGTGGATTCATGCCTATCCGAATGATATTATTGAGAAGTGAAGGTACGAAGCTCATCCAGAATTCAAACTGATTCTGTTTTCATCAGTGTAGGGAGGAGTATATTCTTGCCTTTCCAATGAATATTAGTGAAAAATGAACAGGCAGAATTAAAATCGATATCGTTTTTCATCAGTGCAGGGAGAAGTGAATTCATGCCTTTCTCAAGGGCATTAGTGGAAAAAGAACATTTCAGCCTTTAATTGAAACTGATTCTGTTTTTCATCAGTGTAAGGCGAGTAGATCCATGCCTTTCCAGAGAGTATAGTGAATATAAAAAGCCTGAGCTGAAAATCGAACTCGGTTCGCCGTTTCCCATACGAGTAATCATTACGTCACCGGGCATAAACGAATTCAACTGGTACGAGATGAAAACATCTCCAAATCTCGCTGACGATTTTTGAAGTGGTCAACAATGGCAGAAGAAAATATACATCAAATATTTTTCTCAGCCACAAAAGGATCAAGGGAACAGCTGTTAAAAAAAAAGTGGAATATAAACACTTAATTGCCCCATTTACAGCAGGTCTTTCTTTTCATTTATTTACTTGAGGGTAAAAGACTCTATAAATACGTGGGTTGACAGCGATAGCGAAGTGTGTCATTCACGACTATTCGTTATATATGATTATTTAATGCTAATAATGACGAGGTATATTTTGAATAGATTGGTGCCTGTTTGAGTCGATATCTGGAAGGGAAATAGGGGATTAGGCGTGCGTATATTTTCGTTGCTCCGCCCTTAACAGAACATTAGCGTTTAGCTTTCTTTTCAACAGTGAAGGCGTTGTTATATGACATCACGAATATCTTCCGGAATGTTTATATATAAAACCAAATTTCAAATAGGCAGTAACCGACAACGACTGTCGGTTTCATACGCCTTTTCACTTGAAATTTGACTTATGGATATTAAAGCTATGCCATTTACTATGGCAATGAGCACACTTTTTTTCCGTGTGCAATCTTAAGCAGACTCTCTTGGGAGTTGCTTATTCTTATTTCTTTCATATATATATATATATATATATATATATATATTATTAATTAAAGAATATCAAACACTTAAAATCCCATAGGTAATAATTTTTACTTCATGAGAGCTCTAAAAAAGCAGCTCTCAATCTTCAAGACCTAAAAAAAAAAAAAAAATAAAAATAAAAAAAAAAAATACTGATTTGTGATTTTGTCTGTAGGTCTTGAAGATTGAGAGCTGTTTGGAAAAATGACTGAAGTCGAGATGTCAGGTCAGGACCGATAACATCACAGACCTTGAACTTTGTCGAAAGTCTCGAGATATGTAGTAGAGACAAGATATGACAGCAATATTTAATGCACGGACGAATGGTAAATTTATAAACGTGTAAAATGGATTCTGGCGTAAGAAATTGTCTCGCACGACAAAATGAAGCAACTTTCTTCATTTCAGTGTAAAATGTGAGCCCGAGAATGCGCAAGGATTTGATGTCATTTAATTCATTCATATTAATTTATTCTTTTAATTGCTGTTGTCATAGAATCGAGCATGCAATATAATATTTACGATTCAGTGCTAAAGAATGCATACATTTTTTTAAAACAATGAAACAAAGACATTTTAAAATGTTTCATTAATATTTCATGAACTGTCAAGATATTAAACTTGATATTCAGCAGAGGCTTCTTTTCAATACAGATATTCAATAATATATGCTGTTTTACTCATGAAATAGCATTCATTTGCTTTGTTTATTTTGATAATTTTCCAAACTAAGAAAAAAAAAAACACAAAAAACTCTCCACTAAAAAAGAAAAAAAAAGAAGAAAAAAACAAGACACAAAATATAAATATATCAGCAGTTACAGTACCTCCAGTTTCTGTTTGAAAAATTTCTGTCAATTCGGAAAAGGAAAACATAGCAAGCGTTTCTTACCTGCAAAAATCAAAAAGAAGGAATAAGTCAAGAAATTTATTAATGAAAAAAATATTTTTGACTAACTTCTTCATATAAATGACAAAAAAAAAAAAAAAAAAAAAAAAACTAACATGGTTATAAGACAACAGGAAATGCATTAAGAAGGTTTGATAAAGATATGAGACTAATTTTTTCATATATAAAACAGTTTGTTCACTTTTGGCCGAATCGAGTGGTATGTTGTTTCAGGTTTTTCTTGAAGCATTCGATCTTCTTTTGAGAATCTGAGAGATTCTACCTTCTCCACTCGCTGGTCGGGCATTTGTATCATTTCCTGTTATCCAATTGTCTTGTGCGTGTATATCCTAAATATTATACGTATTCGTGTATAAACGTTCTGTTTATGTTGGTTCACTCCATGGCATCCTTTGAGACCCAATTCTACACTTGGTGGCTTTGATTGTACTTTCTAGGTCAAGCCTCGATGTACCAAATTCTTTTGACGTTCTGAAGTGATGCAGAGTACAAAACTTGCTTTGTTATCTCTTAGAGTGTGGTCACCACAGACTAACTCTTCTAAGATCAAAGTTTCCTGATGGACACTGATTTTAAGATGTCCAAAATTTCTTGGCGTAAATCATATGCTCATAGAACATTCTTGTATAACACACACACAGACAGATTTAAACAGGTTTTGTTAAATTCAACCGTAAAGACCATCTTTGTTTAACAGGTGCACTAAAATAGCGTATACAGTAACAAATATTGTTAAATGGAAAAATATTATCATTATACTTTCCAGTATAATCGTCTTCCTTGTTAATGCACATAATCCAAAATTTACCCATTAATTGAGAATTGCACAATATAAATGTTACATTGATCGATAAAGTTTAATTGAGTGAGCCTCAAGTGGAACATTTGTTTGAAATTTATAAAATCTTTCTCTTAAAACCATTTTTTCAGGAAAACACGTTTCTCAAGTCCACGAAATGTTATCACTCTTTCCAGATTTGGCGGTGTTTCCTTTCTAACTTTTTGTTTGAAACAGTGTGGAACGTCAACATGTCATTATTTTCTCTTCGAGTTACGTGTAATATCTATTTTAATTGTTGCTGTTGTCAGAAGTCGTAAAGTGATGTGGCCTGGTACAGTTCTTTGTGATTGTGTAGCGCCAGTCCACAAGGTTCGAAGAAGGATGATCCTTCCCAAGACCTACATGCTTCACCCTCTCGAAGCCATTTTAACCATTGATCTGAGAAAGCGGATGCATACAGCTGACAGTTTAAATATTTATGAACGAGCTTGGTGCCATGCATGACATCCGTATGAAAGTTTTGATCTGATGAGCCTATTTTGAACATAATGCTTTTGGTTTTGTAGCAGCTAGCACTCTGTGCTGAAAGTGCTTCTCCTCCCGAGGCCAGTGTGTTGATGAGGGATGGGGGGCTATGCTGATGACATAGGTATTCATAATTGGGATAAGAATCATCTTGAACAAAAAAATATATAAAAATCAACATCCTTTACCAAGTATTAAAAGAAGGACACAAAATAAGCCTTTCCGAAACAGAAACTATGATCTAGAATTGGAATAAAAGCAGTGATGGCACCTACACTGAATCCATCATAAAAATACAAGATATGGAATTAGTAAATACCAGACAATACAAATACTTGGGCGTATGAATCAGAATAAAATTAATTGTAGGAGAAAAATAAATTGAATATAGAATAGGCTGTGACAGAGAGAGTTTCGCCCAATACTGCAACTTGCTACAGAACCAAAATATCAACCTGAAAACTCGAGTCATGTTCTTAAATAGACTCGTCAGATCGAAACTTCATATGGATGTCATGCATGGCGCCAAACCCATTCAGAAAATATCTAAACTGTCAGTAGTATACAACTACTTCCTAAGATCAATGGTGAAAAAAGGTATTGAGCAAGTGAAGCCCGAGGGTCTTGGCAAAGATAACCATTCTTTGAACGTTGTGGACTGGCGTTACAGAATCACAAAGAACTGAACAAAATAACAGAAACCATATCACTTGAGGACTACCAACAGCAGCAACAACTAAAATGGATAGTACATGTAACACGTAGAGAAAATAATGACATAATCAATATGTTAACATTCTACACCATATTATGGTTCGGAAGGAAATCCCACTTCAATATTGGAAAGAACAATAAAAGCTACTGGACTTGAGGAACCGGTTTTCCTTTTCGTACCAGAAACTATGATCTGTAATTGAAATGAAAGCAATGACTTTAGTTTATACATCAGCTATAACAAATTTAATATAGGAGAAAATGAAATTGTACATACAAGACTACGCTAGTGGTAGTTTCACCCAACACAACCAATTGCTGCAATACCAAAACATTAACCTGGAAACTCGAATCATTTTCTTAAATAGCCTCATCAGACCGAGAAACTCATTTGGTTAAAAATGGCATTGTGCAAGTTAAGTCCGTGGATGTTGGCTAAAGCCATCCATCTTCGAATCTTGTGGTCTGGCGCTACAGAATCACAAATACAGAACTGTACCGGATAACAGAGACCACGTCACTTGAGGACATTCAACAACGTCAATAGTTAAAATGTTTATCACATGTAACTCGAAGTGATAATAATGAAATAATCAAGATGTTGACATTCTATACGACTTCAAATAAAAGTTTAGGAAGAAAACTCACATTATGAGTGGAGAGATCTCGACTTGAGAATCGTATTTTTCTGAAAAACTTGTTTTAAGATTTAATGAATTTCAACCGACAGTAGTACTGGCTACTCGGTCAATGAATGCTGAATCTTTCCTTGTAGGGTAACGGCTAATATTACCATTAGCTTGAGATAAAAACAACGTATACACGTTATTCTTACAAAGTAGTTCGGTTTGAGGATAGGCTGCTTATTTTAAAAAAAAGACATTAAAATGAAAATTAAACGCATCTCTATTGATAAAATTAGAAATCTAAACAAAGTCATTGGACGTCTTGAAAACTAAACTAGTTTAAGACCCGTTCTTATAAACATTTATTAGAGATACAAACAGCTTTTTTTTTTTTCTTTTAAACACCTGCTATTCTAATTTGGTTTCTTTGATATCAACGGGTTTCAATTTAGTTTCACACTTAGCTTATCAAGGAAGAACCAATGTTTTTAAGGTAACAAAAGGCAAATCAACAAACCCTATTTTTACAGCCTGTTTCACTTCTTAAAAAAAAAAAATGTAAAAACAATATTTCCCCATTTGTCATGACAATCCAACACAAAGGAAGTTTGCGAAAAAATAAAATAAAAAAGGAAGTGTGTGTTTAGATCAAAAGTTATTGCATGACTTGATGCAAAGCAAACTCTTGTTTAGGCAATGGGAAAAAGATTCGATAAGAGGTCGTTCACAACAAATTGGCTTTTGTCAGAAAAAGTAACCAGATGTGCAGATAGAAGAAATAAATAAGAAAAAAAGTATTGTTTGATTGCAGCAGACAGGAAATGATTGCAACTGAAGCAGAAATCTACCCAACGTGTAGCTTCTTGTCTTCTTTCGAATATTTAACCTTTAAATTTTAAGATATCAATGATACCTGTCTTTGGACTATAAGAGATCTTTCTTCTTTTTAAACAGACAGACATATATTTTGCAACAAGGCCAACCGAATCTGACCGATATTAGAGACCAGATTAACCCTGTCCAAGAAGATACTTATATGATCCAGTTCCGAAAACGTTTTAGACAAAATAAGATTAAAATTAATGAGTATAGATGATATAACTAAAAGAAATACGTGAAAATTGCGAGAATCTTTTTTCATGCTTGAAGAAGTTCAGAAAAAAAAGCGCTCAGTAGATAACAAGATATTTGATATTCAATGATTCTACAAGTTTAATTGACTTAGAAGATTGACCGACTCCAGAGTTTCGCATCAGGGTCAGATGTTCGATAAATCATCTTAATCGAACATCTGACCCTGATGAGATATAGACACGAAACCCTTTAATCGGTTATTAAGATAAATTACTTAAAAATTTAGGGTGATTAATTGAATAAGATTAAAATTATTAAAAAGAACGTCTTTATCACAAAATTGAATTAATTTAATTTATATGAATTAGTAGCCAAAAGATATCAGAAAAGGAATTCTTTAAGAAAGGTATGAACGTATTCTGGCAATAAGAAAATTTAATAAAGGTGCTCTTGTTTCGGGCCAGTGGATACGTTGAGAGATAAACCCGTGTCTCCTGAAATGTCCACAACAAACATGGTGGACTCGGAATGAAATGTAAAGAAGCAAAAAGAACCGGTATATACTGATTTTCTAAAAGTAGCTTAGATGTGGTACAAGGCCGAAAGTATGGGGCACCCAGTGAGGATCGAACTCACTCTCCAGTTGTAACTGTTTTAGCGAGACAAGCTTGCTAACCATTACACCACGCCGAAGTGCCCACAAGAACATATATATATATATATATATATATATATATATATATATATATATATATATATATATATATATATATATATATATATATATATATATATATATATATATATATATAGAGAGAGAGAGAGAGAGAGAGAGAGAGAGTACAAACAAATAATAATGGATTAACAAGAAAAGAGTTACAAGTGACAAAGAGAATGTGTGTAACAAATGAATGTGGAAACCTTTTGGTCCAATGTATGTGAAGTGAGTGAATGTGTGTGTATGTATTTTTCATGCGTTTCCCAAATAGAGAACGCGATCTTCCGCAAGAGATTTAGATATTGACTTATAAGCGGAAAAATAAGAAAAGAAAAAGAAGGCGAGAAAAGACATCGCTGAGTATTTATCGTGTTGGAGAGCGTCCCATAGAAACAGTTTCGAAAATTAGGAGGAGACACCTTGAAAGGAACATTATTATTCTAGTAATTTCGATACTTAATTGGTACTTTGTTGTTTGTGTAATTTTGCTAAATTAAGTTAAATTTTGTCAATATAAACAATAAATCGTTTCCAATAAATTGGCTTAGCTAAATATGCAGATAAAAATAAACAAGAAAAAAAAAGTATTGTTTGATTGCAGTAAACAGGAAATGATTGCAACTGAAGTAGAAATACGCCCAACGAGGAGCTCTTCTCATTTTCCTTCGAATATTTAACCTTTAAATTGTAAGATATCTTTCTTTCCTTTTTCTTAAACGCACAATGTAGATTTTGCAACAAGATTAACACTTATATGATCAAAGCCCAAATGCAAAAAAACAAGTTATTTTCCCTGGTTTGAGATACTGATTTGAAACTGTAGGTATGTTACTAAAATAATAATAATTTTTTGAGTTACGTTTTCTGTCTATATTTCTGGGATGAGGTATTATGTACACTAGTTACATTATTCGGACTATTGTCCTCATTTTTGTCACCGAATTTATTACAACGTTTCAGCCGTTGTACGCTCCGGCCTTCTTCCAACCACCTGAAGAAGGCCGGAGCGTACAACGGCCGAAACGTTGTAATAAATATGGCGACAAAGATGAGGACAATAGTCCGAATAATGTAAATAGAGTTACGTTTAACTGGCGTGAGGAATTTTTCTGATTTTAGAAAATTACTTATAATCTCAAAATATTAGTAATTTATAAATATTTCAAAGCACCCCCCCCATCAGAAATTATTTGCGTTGTAAATATTACGTTGAAGCATTTGGCTTATTTATATATCAGACATTCACGTTTGATGACGTCCCTAGCTCCAGACTCAGCAAAAAGTTTAAATTTTATTGGTCCACATCTGGCAGCTCGGCTTCAGACACTTGCCCATCGCCGTAACGTTGCCCTCCCTCCCCGTATCTATTTTAAATAAATACTTTCATGGTAATTGTTCGGATGAGCTCTTCGTTATCGTGCCTAGACTGTATGAATTTAAACGCAATACTAGATTGGCATCGAGATCTCATCAGTTTACAATTGAGCTAACTAGATCTAGCCGTAAGTTCTATGCTGACAGTTTCTTTTCTCGCACTTCTCACTTGTGAAACTCCCTTCCGGCTCCATGCTTTCCAAACAACCTTAACCTGAAAGAACTTAAATGCAATGTCAATCGCTATCTACTCTCCTCCTGATTGCTCTTTCCACTTCCTGCTCATTATTAATGTGTCTGTTCCTAATTCGTTTGCACCGTGTAATCCCTGGCATCATGGTGGCTGTACTGCCTTTGCTTGGAGTGATACCGATTAAAAAATAAATAAGTAAATAAATGATAAAAGGCAAAAGAATACTCCTGCAATTTTAAAAAACTTTTAAACCATTATTTTCAGCTTTATGGTATTTTAAATTTGGCGTTTTCACAACTCCAAAACAACCTGCTTGCGATAAGGTTAAAAAAATAGCTTTGTTATAAAGTGCAAGAAGGCGATAAACGCTAAATAAAATAAGTTTCTTTGAAATAGAAAAGGTTTCCGATTTTTAAATAACGTTTTACGTTGCGTCAGGTGTATTTTCTTTAATCTGTTGCATGCATGAATGTCCTAAGTATTTGTAGTCACAAAACAGCCAAACTGTAACAAAATATTTAAAAAATTGATGATGAAATAATAAAGTTCATTAGGAGGTCCCTCCAGAAAGTATCCAGCAAATCATTTAAAATAAGCCAACCTAGAACAATGTTGCCTTACTTTGCTTTAAAGTACGCTAGCTGAAAATTTCCCAGTCCGAAATCAAGTTTTCAGTGACCTATCAAGCGGTGTGATCAGCGGAATAGTTATCGGCGTGGAAAAAGAAATCTGCTCACCGATTTCAAATCCCATATATTTCGTTTCTAGGTTGTGCAGGTGGGGAAATGTTTAGCGTCCAGGTAGGCAAAATAGACGATCAGAGTTCGAATTTAAGTCGAGTTTGTACATTCATTTTCAATACTCTTGGGAAATGAAAGAATGCATCTCCCTGCATGAATTAAGTATCCGAGCAGATTTGCAACCTTCTAGAAGAAGGAAAATTATTAAACCCAGGTAGATGGACTCCTTAGCGTTGAATGACATGCTCGTCAATGGGAAGGAAAAAGCGGACAGAAAATCAACCCTTTCTAAGATTACAGAAGTTGGGGCTAGTGGAGCAAATCAACCCACACCGTGGAACAATTCGGTCACAGCAACCTTACGACTCACTTGGCATCAAGGAGAGGGCACTACATTCTATTTACATTTTCGAATTAATGTACTTGTGATCATAACATCATATTTCAACAGACACACATATATCGATATACAGCATACAATCATTCAGATATACACAGAGGCACATTATATATATATATATATATATATATATATATATATACTAGCAGTAGAGCCCGGTGTTGCCCGGGGATGTAACAGTAAGAGATAGATCAAGTATCGACCATCATAAAGACTGAAAAATAAAATTGACAAAGATTATTGTTTAAGGTTGACGGACACGCGTGTCTTAATTAGTTTTTTTTTTTTTTACGAATTGGTCAAACCCAAACTCAAACAAAAACATTGTTTTTAATCGTTATGAATCTACCGATTGAATACAATTTTATTATAAACAATTGTCTTGTAAATGGAATTTTTAAAGCATTCTGAATGTAAAAATAAAGAAAAAAGTGTGCAAAACAATAACAAAAACACTACCAGCCAAAAAAAAGTGAAGTTTTGTTGAACTTGGCTGAAAAATGTAGGAAATCTGATCCCATATATAAACGAACACACAAACACACACACAAACAACCTGGGTTTTATAATAAGTATAACTCGATATGAGTTGTCCCCCTTCCATTCTCATGATGCCTCTTAATCGTGTTTTCAAATTGATTTAATGCAAAAACAATTGTGTTTTTACAATTTTTGGCGTTGTCAGAACCACCGCGAGGTAATTTTACGTAGTCCTGTGAAGTTTTGTTGAAATCGGTTGAAAAATGTAGGAAATCCGATCCAATATATAAACGTACAGACACACACACACACAATCAGCGTTTTATAATAAGTAATATATATATATATATATATATATATATATATATATAAGAATTGATCACTATGTTCGAAGACTGACATGTAGTTATTAGCTGAATTGCAAAAATTTCATTTTATAATACGCAATCAACTCACCAATGAATTTAGTGGGTACACAAAAATAGAAAGAGGAATAAAAGAAGGATACATCTTCTCATTTGATTTATTCAAACTTTATAGCGAGGCAGGTCCTAAGAAAACTAGAGGTCCTACTGGGATTTATTATTCGTGTGCATAATTTTAACAACGTAAGATATACTGATGACGCGGTGTTGATAGCAGTCACTGGAAGAAAATTGCAGGAACTAGACAAGTTAGTAGAGGAAAGCACGAAGAAAGGACTAATCTCCAATTGTAAGAAGACAGACTGTATAGTTTTCAGCAAAACGGAAAACGGCCCAAAATGTGAGCTACAAATTGGAGATATCTGGGAAGGGTTTTAACAGATGACGCAAAACGTAACAGCAAAGCGTACTTGAATAGCGAAAAATCCCTTTCAAAAGCTAAGAAAAGTATTAAGAAACAAGAAAATTTCGTTAGAAACAAAAGGGCACTGTACTGCTATGTAATATCAATCCACCTATATGTCAGTGAATGCTGGATAAAAATGTCACAGACGAAAATAAGGCAAGACGACATAGATTTTGTTCTACAGAAGGATGGTGAGAATACTATGGCGGTATACGCAAGTAACGAGGAATATATCAGTTTTATGGAAAATGGAAACAATAAGGATACATACATTCTCGTCAAAGAACGAGATTATGATAAAATGAATTCTGCCATAGGTTAAATAGTAGAGTAGACTGGACTCTTCAGTTTTGGTAGTCTAGGAAAAGACTACTCTGAATTGTAAACAGTAGAGAAAGCAACAGGAAATCATGCCCTATCTTGCCCAATATGTCATGTCAATTCAAAGATAAAGAAAATGGAGTCTGTGAAGAGACATGATCGCCTACGACTTTGAAGGGAAATGGCATTAAAAAACTTAGAATTCTGATACTGAGAATTGGGTCGGACCAAAAACTTTTCAGTACCCCTTAGAATCTGGCAGTGTTCTTCCACTTTTCACTCTGTAACGTTCTTTTTCGGGATCACCATCATCTGCTTTACGGTATTCTCTTTAAACTTGTCTCCGGTGTTTCAAGGATTTTAACTTTGAGAAAGCCGAAAAGAACTAAACCCGGATTGTAAAAGGAAGCTAGCAGACTTGGTTGATGCTATTTTTTACAACAGATTCTGTACAAGATGTGAAAAACTTCTTCGGGTTGATTATTCAATGTCGTTTCATTTCCAACTGAATAACCGAATGGACGAGTGCCTGTTCACACACGCGAAGTACGATAGCATTCATATTTATTAACCTGCTTTTAGGACCCTGCAGCCAGGTCTCCGATTGGGAAATTGGAGCATTTGAGGGGCTTGGAACCACCTCTAATTGCTGTTGTTCCTAGGTTCATCCTGGCCCGGATTGGTAGCAACTGTTAGGGTCCCAGCTAAGGGCACATAGTAACCCCCCGAAAACAAAACCCTTTGAAAATATAAAATACATTTTTTATAGTAAAAATATCAGCAATACATTTTTACATAAAAAAAATAACCAACATCTATCAACATGAGAAAACACTTTTATGACATTAATCCATATAATAACCTAAAATTAACCGTAAAAGTAATAATGTTCACACAAATATGAATATGTAAAAAAAAGCTGAGTATAATCTACCATGTATTCACTTGTGGAAGCAGAATAACATATTCCATGTTTTTATTATTTCAAAGCTCCCAAGGAGTCAACATACCGTTAATGAAATCAAATCAAATCCGTTTTTAGGATGTGTAAAATACCTAGATACTTTCGGAACAAAGCTAGTAAATTTAACTGATTTTTATATTGACGTTCATAAACGATGAATGTTGTTCAAAGCTGGCAACTGAAATCATCTGCTAATTTGAAGTGACAGGAACGGTAGTTGTCACTGAGTTAGTCAATCAGCAGGGAACAGAAAACGTTTTGAAACGTCTAGACGATAGTTGTGACTCGTGAGGTTTATTCATGAACAAGCAATGTACGGAATACGTAATTATAAATGTACAGAACAAGTCATTTAAATAATTCAGCCCTCGAATTTTTAAGGTTTTAAATGTTCGCATTTCTTTTTTAAACAATTTTAGCTAAAATGATAACATTATATATATATATATATATATATATATATATATATATATATATATAAGATGTAAATATTGGAACGTTGTATGAAAACTGAAAAAGTATTAATTTATACCCTTGTGCAAATTAATGGAAACAACCGCTTTAGTTTACTTTCTTTCACCATGCGGTCAGTTTTCGACCCACTAGACTGACAGGGTGTAATCGATTTCTATTTTTCCTCAGATTAGGTCAGTTGACGTGGTGTGCGGTAATATGAATCTATTTTCGGGGAGCATCATGATATTTGTTTGGACTTGAAAAATATTGCGTCATCTGTGATTGCATCAGATTTTTATCACACTCAGACAATATTGTCTCGGCTGTTGATTAGTTGCCCTACGGCCATTGTCTGCGATGGACGTTACTCCAAGGAAGCGTACGAAAATTGTAATGCTGTACGAACGCACTTGCAAGCCTTATCAGTGAGCAAATCAAAGTACTATAGAGTGGGCCGGAAACCTTCCTGATTTACATCCAATCGAGAATCTGTGGTCGATCAGCAAGGAACGACTTCGTGGAATATACATACGAAGTACTAACATGTGCACTTGTTTCACTGGAAAAATACGAAAAAAAAATGTAAATAATAACGGAATTATTCGTTTTGCTTCAATTAATTTTCACAAGGGTTTCACAATTGTAGCAGTCCTGGTCTTTTAGTTCCTTTATTTACCATTTGTTATATAGGTGGAGAAGTTTGCAATGAACTGTTATCGGTCTATTACTTTAACAATAACACCTGTAATTTGCTATGTGTCAATCAAAACGACTCCGACATAATTCTTCAAATCGAACACTCCGAAATAACTCACGCGACGACCAGTTATACTCTCTGACTTTTAGCTGGAAAAGTGATATCGCCAATGAATTGAGTTTGTGTACATAGAAAAGTATAGTATATAGAAAGAGAAGTACGCGTTCTCTCACCGGATTTATTAAAACTTTAGGTCTTGGAAATTTTAAGAGATCTATAAGTCCTTCAATCAATTATTATTAGCGGGCATAATCTTAACAGAAGTTATGCAGGTGACACAGTGTTGATAACAGATACAGAAAGAACACCACCGGGTCATCTAGAAAAATTAGTAAAGAGGATCTGCTATGTAATCGATCTTGACCTGGCATCTCGACTTCAGTCATTTTCTCACCGATGTGACGTGGCTTCACTTTGTCTCTTCTACAAATATTTTTGTGGAAACTGCTCTGACGAGCTTTTTGCCCTAGTGCCCCAAATACAAGAATTTAACCGCGCTACTAGATTGGCATCTAGGTCCCATCTGTTTACTGTTGAAATAGCTAAATACAACCACCACTTCTACTCCAAAACTTTCTTTTCTCGCACTTCCCGCCTGTGAAACTCCCTTCCGTTTAGTTGCTTCCCTGATAGCTACACTCTTCAAAAATTTAAATGCAACGTCAATCGCCATCTTTTGTCTTCTTAAATCCCGTTCATCTTTTATCCTTTCCGCAATCCTCCTTATTCTCAGTCTTCTCTTTCACTCCTTGTAAACTTATGCGCACTAGTGGCATCCTCGCCTTGCTTGGGGTTAAATGATTAAAAAAAGATAAAGGAAAGCATGAAGAATGGAGTAAGCATCAATTGTAAGAAGACAGAATGTATGGAGCTGTCAGCAAGAGAAACAGTTGCAGACGTGAACTACAAATAGCAAGTACGGAAATTTAAATATTTGTGAAGTATTTTACAGAGTATGAAAAGATGTGGCACCGAAATCCGAAGTAGTGTTGGAATAGCGAAGGATGTCTTTCAAAATTTAATCAAAGTATTAAGAAACACGAAAATTTCGTTAGAAACAAAGAAAAGAGAGCTGAAAAACTACGTGACATTACTCCTTCTGTATGGCAGTGAATGCTGAACAATTTTCTCACAGATGAAGAGACTTGGAGCTATAAAAGGAGGACAAGAATAACATGAGCCAAGCAATGAACCTCGAGTAACGAGGAAGTTTTAAGAAAAATGGAAAAAATAAACAAAACTTCTAGTTAGAATTAGAAAGATACAGTAGAAATTTCTAGGGCACATAAGGAAAAAAGGATTAGAAATGTTCACATTCACAAGACATTGAAGGCAAAAAGGAAAGAAAGGATACAAAATTTTAGTGAGCCCTGATCGCATACACCCTGAAGGGACACAACACAGGTTTTGAGACAATGGATACATCACGGTTTTAAACTGTAAATAACTGCAGTTAATTATAAATTTTTCATTACTTTTAGGTTTGACACAAGGCTATCAAAATCATTACTCAGCAGTTACAATTTTTCGGGAGGGCGGTTTTTTATATTTTACACTAATATTCAACTAATACAGGCCCAGGAGCCACTCAAGGTAGGAAGAATGAGAAACAAAGGAGGAAGAAGCAGGAATTGAAAATCATGAGAATATGGAGGATAGATGATTATTGAACTTAAATTTGAAGAGGTCAAGATTGTAGTGTTCAGGGAACAATCACGCGAGAGCCCGTGCTACTAAACAGCTGTTCATGGCATTGTTTGTTTTCTTTTATTTTTACAGCATATCAATCTTTTGTGAGTTATTTAAAGTCGAAACGTATTTTAGGTTGTAAGAATATTTTTTTTTAGTGAATATCCCATTAACAATTTTTGAGAATAACAATTTTCCAGAAACAAGTTCTACTATTTAACCCATACTTAGAGGAGCCGATGGATTCCTATCTTTCCCAAGGGTATTTGAGCGTAAGTGAATGTAACGAGCCCGATAGGAATTCGAACTCGGGGCTCCAATTTCTCATCCTGCTAACCATTACACCACCCGCACATCACGGATTTTGTGAAGGCGCTTTCTGTGTCGAAGATCCTTCTCATTAATGGGGTACGTCGGCGATATGTTCACTTTCGAACAAATACTTTTGGAAAATACCCTTTTAAGAATCCTCATATACAGTGCAATGGGTATCCAGGTTGTTTTTCTTCTACGTCAACATAGTAGTACACTACATAGAAATATGCGATTCACGCATCTCTATGTAGTGGAATTTTCTGATGACGTAGTGGAAATAGAATTTTCTGTTATTTTAAACTTGACAAATAAAACTCCATTAGTTATTTTGGTTTTAAATTATTTTTTGCGCACAGATTATATTAATTAGCAGACAAATGGATAATAATTTTGGAATCGCATACCTTCGCAGCTAAGACCCACCATGCCACGTACAACGGGGTCGAATTATCCTCATTCCTTGTGAATTCTACTGGTAAAATTGCAAGTTCTGATCGAACAGCTTCTTTCTAATAACTGTTACTTTGTAAAGAAGACTCTAGAGAGGATGCGTCTCTCAGCGCTACGATCTTGAACGCTTCAAATCTAAAGGCAACCTTTATTTATCCCATATATCCTCATAATCTGCATTCTTATATTCTCATCTTACAATTATAAAACAACGTTGTTCAGTAACCCTCTACCTTGAATAGCTCAAGCCATATATTGTGTAAAAACTAGTATAGAAATGTATAAAATATCATTATTATTATTATTATTATTATTATTATTATTCTGCTTGTTCTTCCCTTAGTTTCTTAGTTAACACGACCGTTACGTCTTGCCAATACCTCATAAATAATGAACTAATCCGTTTTGATCGTGGGAAATGTTGAAAAAAAAAAAAAAAAAACTTTACGTGGAGTCAATGAGAAAATGAAAGAAAGAAAGCAAGAAAGATAGAAGGATTTAACGTCTGTTTCAGTGAAATGGAAAAAGTTACACATTTCAAATCTTTTCATTTTATTTCTTTAAATAACATTCATATTTATGATTGTTATTGCAGTATTTTGTTAAAGCTGTTGAGCTCAAATATTTAACTTTGCGATAGGGGAGTTCCTATTGTCGTATAACTCGCTATAAGCTTATTCAATCATTAATAATTAAGATTCCTTAGAAATTTAAAAATAGGAAAACCGTGAACCGAGCATTTCTGGTAAAATTTAACACGATAAAAATATCATGGTTGAGTTTTCTAACTGGCATTCATAGATTTGACATCCCATTGTTAACCCTTCTCGTTGTGTGGATCAATTCAATGATCAGTAATAGAATTCCTTCCCTCTGTAAATCTATCTCTGGTAACAAGTGTATTCACAGTTACACATGATACCTTTTCTCAAGTTTAGTATACATTACGTATGTGTAATTTTCAAATGTGTGAAGTGTCCTCATGCAACGAGAAAGTCTATGAGGTAGCTCTTCCATCTTGTTTCCCCAAATCCTCTCTAGCATTTCCTCTCTTTCTTTCAACTGCTTTCCTTCCTGGTTGCTTCCTTCCTGTTTTAAAGATTATTAGTTTCCGTGGTCATCTCTGCGAAAAACAAAAAAAAAAAGCTCAAAGGCAAGCCTAGATGGGTTTCTTTCTTTGACATTCTCGTCTTCCCAGAAGAACAAGCCCATCCAATTAAGGACTCTTTTGCGCATGTCCAATTCAGTTGCTTCATTTTGGTCAAAAGTGATGTAACGTATTAGGCGGTAATTTCGTATTTTAAAACCACAAAAGTGCGGTTAAAGTCAATAATGGCGAATGCGTAAACTTCTTTATAAAAAAAATGTTGAAACAATTGCATTGTTCAATTTATGGACAAAAGAATAGAAATAAACTTGTAACATTGTGGATTGGAATAAGTTAATAAGTTTCTAATTTACTGTAGTTGGTGGATATAAGTGAACATTGAAGTCAACACTCAGAGGCGACAGGCTGTTTCATGCTAGACGCAATCGTCAGGCCGTCCTCAAACGAATGAAACAGTCTGTCGCCTCTGAGAGTTGACGTCAATGTTCACTTTTATATTTAAAAACGCTCTACCTCTGATATTGAGCACTTTATCCCATAAATATAGCACACCTTAAAACTATACTTCATATATATATATATATATGTATATATATATATATATATATATATATATGTGCGTGTGTGTGTGTTTCGTTGAATATGACACAAGGAAAATTTGATTTTTTTAATTTAATTTTTCCAACTTTCTTACATTTTTCCGTTTGGTGGGAGTAAGGAGGTCCAAAGATTGTCCGTATTGACCAAAGCGCTTTCGGCTACTTCTTTAGTCAATTTCATGGGAGTTTGTTTTTAAGTGTTGTTAAAGCTTTTCATGTTTGTCGCTTTAAGATGTAGTTCTTGTGCTGTTTGTAGCGTTTATTCAGAGATTCGCGTGGATGAAATTTCAGTTGGCGTCTTTCTGTTTAAATAAATAATAATAATAATAATAAAAAATACGATAATCCTTCAACACACCATTTCCGCTGCTGAATGAGGTGATATTTTACTGGGTGCAAGATGTTTTATGGAAAGAGCCTCTCTCACAGCGAGACGTTTCGGTAACAGGCCAATATAGGTCTTTAGTGTTATCGATCAGAATCCTCCTTATGGGTTGTTGCAAAGTATTGGTGGCTAAGGGCCTTTTTAAGGAACTTTGGTAGGAAGTTACACGTGAGGCGTCTATTAAGGATGTGGTGGCATGACCAATATAGGTAATTGATTCATGACCTGAAACACAGTGAGCAGTGAAATTGATACACTATATTGGTCATCGCTAGTTTAGATTTGATGGGGTCATTTTGATTAGTAACTACGAAGTTTACAGTTTTCCATTTTCTGTAATATATTATAATATATGTTTTACTGGATTTACGCGAGAAATATGGCGTTTAATTATTCGACGTATAGTAAATTCGCCCTGCTTGTACGTATTGTCAATCTGGTTGCAATAAAATATGTTGAGGTCTTGTTGTATAGTATTTTTATTGCTGGTGTCATGTGTTTTTTGTAAGAATAATTTTGTTTATCGATAATGCAGTCGGGAAAATTATTTTTTAAGTAATGTTTGTTTTATGTGTTTTGATTCGTGCAGAAATATTCTCTGGGGAGAAGAATTTAGGTGTGTTCTATTTAGGAAGTTTTTTTTAACACTGCTATTTTATATCTTTCAGAACATTGAGTATCGTGGTTTAGAAGACTAGAGTTCGTGCTGGTGGTATTCCTATACGGGTAGGTGGTAAATACAGGGTGCGATGGATAAATTATCGTCTAAATTACGCAAAAATGAAAATAATATTGCCATTTTATTTTAAACAAATATATTTACCAAAATTACACAAAAATACCTTGAGATACTAAAAAGTAAATTTATTTAAGAAAATCGACTTCAGAATCTCCTGCAACTATTCTGGACGGTCTCCTTGTATAAGTTGGTGAATACTGCCATAATCCTTGCCTTCAGTTCATCTTTGGTGTTATGAAGAGTTTTGTTTGTCTCTTGCTCGACTGCACCGTATGCATAATAATCAAGAGGTCTCAGATGTTAGGTGGCCATATGTAAGAGGTGATGTGGTCGCAGAAATTGTCTGACAACCATGACTGGGTACCCCTGCTTGTGTGGCATGGTGCAGAATACTGTTGCCAGAAATAGGGTCTTTCAGTAGCCGCCCCCTTGACCCAGGGAAGCACTACCTTCTCAAGGCACTTGATGTAGGTCTCTGACGCCCCGTGGGAACGTGAATTGAGGCATAACGTCGCCATTACTTGTGATCACTCCAAACACCTTTGTAATCACCAATCGACTCATCCAGCTCTTTCCGGATCCTATGTACTGTCTTCACATTGACACCCAAACATTTTGAAATGTTCGTATTGGAGCTTCCGGTGCAAATGCAAAACAATACAGCATGTCGTTTTCAAAATTCCGTCGGAGTGAATTGCGTTATCTTACTCTTTTTCTTACAGACGGTGCCCAACTGACCCTCCGATACTGTGCAGTCAACAAAATCAAAAACAAACAACACGCATGTGCGAAATTAAATATATAAAATGGCAACATTTTACCCATCCCACTCTGTATTTTGGATTTTAATTCTATATCAATGTCAAGGAATGGGATTTTGTTATTAACCATGAGTTCATACGTAAATGTTAGAGAGGATTTTGTTTTCGAAAAAAAATGTCGTCAAGTTACTTTGTTTAGATTTATACTTTGTCAGTTTTTTTTAAACAATTTGTTTTCAATCTGTGATATGTAAAAGGTTAAAGAACGCAGGACATAATGGCTTTCCCATATTGACGTCAGTAATTTGGTGTTACCATTATGATTGTAGAATGGAGCTTTCGGAGTGCAGGCGATTACTTTCCGAAGAGTTACTGGTCGAATTTTGGGAGGAGGGAGTGGCAAATGTTTGTAGATGCAGTTACTAATTATGTTGATTGTTTCTTCAACTGGCACGTTGGTAAAAAAGATTTTAACGTCCTACATGTGGGATTTGTTACTTTTAAGATGTGGAGAAATTCGTTTGTGGATGTGATGCTGTAATTGTTGGAAGAATATGAATAAATTATGTCATTTAGGATTTTTGATAGTCGATATATTAGTGTAGGTATTTGAGATATGATAAATCGGAGAGGAAAACCTGGTTTATGGGGTTTTACGTTAGAGTACAGATATCCTGGTTTCTTAAAATGTAAAAACTAAATAAAAAAAAATCATCAAATTTTACTTGGCTGTTATCCAACGAAACGTGTTTGAAAGTGAAAGAAAAGTCAGTGAAAGAAAGGTCGGTGTATGAAAATAATGTAAATATTTTGAAATGGCAAAGTTAGTCCCCTGATTTAAACCCAATCGAGAATCTGTGACGTTATTTGGAAATTCAAATCCAATCGAGAGCTCCAAGAAACATTCCGAATCTGAAGACCGTATACGGAGTAGAATGGGATAAAATACCAACTAAAATTTGCAAATCATTAATTGAAAACTAGAAGAAAAGGTTGGTTACTTTAGAAGTGAATAATGGCTATTCTACAAAGTATTAAATGAAGATTACGTTTGCTTTTTGTATTGTACGAATAAAATGGATAAATGGGATTTATTTCTATTAATTTTTCTGTTTTCTATGCATATTTAATTATTATGCATCTGTGTACAGTTAATTATATGAAAAGTATGTTTATTCATTAATTGGAAATACAATAAATTAAAATTTTTTATGTGTACGAATATTTTGTTTTCCCCCAACTGTATATGGCTGTGCTTCTTACATTTTTCAACCCAAATCGGATGTTGACCGCTCGACGACCCAAAGCAGACTACGTAAATATTTTTTTCTGCGCATTGGCTCCACGCATACATCCTTTTTAACCAAAATAAAATGAACACTATATTATGACCAGTCAGAGCCACTCCCGCTCAAAAAAACCTAAACCTTATTTTCGAGCCGATTGATGACTATATATATTGAAATACAAATACGCCTGAAACAGACCACGTTTGATGTCAACACCGGCACGCAGAGAAAGAGAAATGCGACCGACGACAACAGCCGCCACCAATGTTCATTTCATTTCTAATTTCACCATTCTCTCTCCCTGATGCCCTAGCAATAACAACAGATAGAAGTTAACCACTTTTTGTATATATGTAAATAAATTTATATATTTATTTACCAATACTCAATGTATTCTTTTGTTTGATGCTTGGATTTACATTTACAGAGACAGAGAAGGAATTACCCTCCACAACAGTAACAACAACAACACAATTCTGTTTTCCACGTTACACATTTCCACCTCCGCAACAATATATGTGTGTGTATGTGTGTGTGTGTGGAGAGAGAGAGAAAGAGAGAGATAAAATTTCAAATGATTTATAGTCCGGCTTGAAGTTGTGCAGAGGCACCCATTTGCTCGTTAGTGTAAGATAAATGTAATGAATTCATTAAGAGATAACATATTTATTTATTATATATACGTATCTTTAAAACATTAATTACGGACGTCAAATAAATAATATTCAAAATGACTGCTTTTTTTCTCAGGCAAATACGCTACAGTTCAAAAGTTCGAGGAAAACCCCTGGTAATTGTTTAAATTACTCCCAATTAGTAATTGTTTTGCCCTTGACATAAGAGAAAATTATTATTCATGGTTAAAAAAAGCGAGATATGTCTTATTAGAAATTTAATTATGGCAAAAAGAAATAAAAAGCATTTTAGGATTCAATTTTGCTCTCATCAAAATATCCCCCTTTAGCCTTGTTTACTGCAGTACAAATTTTTGGCATTCGTTGCAAAGTTTTCTCAAAGTATTAGTTTGATAACGGATTCCATTCTTTGTTTTTTCAATAGCTCTAAGAGCTTTTTTTTTCCATTTTTTTTATATTTACACTTCTGTCAAGTCCGCCTCATGCTAATTCTGGGGGTGGTTTTGAAACGTTTCAACTGTATTGTACATATTTTTATGTATTCATTATTAGTTTTATTTTCTATCTTTGAATAAGGTATATTTAGGCAGCAGATATTCATCCCAATAACTCTGATAACATCACACTTGCGACATCCAAGTTACAGAGAACCAATATTATTCATGAATTCACATGCCACTTAAGCCAATCCTTCTTTTTTACACCGGGAAGGCTGCCTAGACTTCATGAAAATTGTTTCAAGAACTTTAAGATAAGACGTGGAGGGCTTCACAAAACAGAGGACAAATTATCCTAGCACTCAATAGCACACAGATTTTTTATTATTAATTAAGTGGACATGTGAAGTTTTCCTTCTTAAAAGTTGTCCTGCCTATATATTCTGCGTCAAGAAATAAGAAGTCACTCGTTGGATATATTTTTACATCAGTTGCAATCATTTCCTGTCTGTGAAAGTCAATGCTTTGTTTTTCTATCTTCATATTTGATATTTTTTAAGCGTTTCACCCCAAGCAAGGCGGGAAGCCACTAGGACGCAAGGGGTTACAGAAGATTTTGAGCAAGATCAGATAGGAGTGACAGAGGAAAGGATGAGGAGAAGGATAGTGAATAGATCAAGGCAACTGGAGATGTCGATTGACATTACATTTGAATAGTTTGAGATTATAGCTCCCAGAGAAACAGGAATAGGGAAGGGAGTTCCACAGGCGAGAGGTGCGAGACATGAAGCTATTGGAGTAGAAGAGACGGCTACATTTAATAGTTTCAACAGTGAAAGGGTGAGAGCGGGATGCCAGACTCGTAGGGCGCTTGAATGCATGAAGTCTGGGAACCAGCGAATGCAGCTCCTCGGAGCAATTACCATGAAAGTATTTGTAAAAAAGACAGAGAGAGGCGACGGCGCGTCTGTGAGAGAGCGACTGTAGATGAGATGCCAGATCAGGGCCAATTATATTGCATATCCGCCTCTGGATCTCATCAAGAACCCCGAGGCAAACAGAAGGGGGCCATATAATGGCAGCAATACTCCATGCAAGGGCAAATTGTTGATTTGTAGAACTGAAGGATCGATTCCGGGGAGAAAAAAAAAGCCAATTTGTTGGCAACGATTTCATATCAACTCTTATTTGTATTGACAAAACTTAACTTCCTTTTGCACGAGTACACAAATCTCAAAGTAAACAAAGTACCCAGTAAGGAACAAACTCACGACAATAATAACAGTCTGTCCTGGCACCCTATCAATTCTTCTCATTACCAATCTACGGTTATACTTAACAGATTCTTTTTCTGATAGTTTTTGGTTATCACTTTAATATAAATTAAATGAAATCTAATACTGTGATAAAGAAGGTTTAAAAAAAAAATTAATCTTATTCAATAAATCACCCTAAAGTTTAAGTAACTTATCTGATTGACCGACTCAAGAATTTCTCCTCGAAATGCTCATCAGAGCCATGAAGAACGTTTTGATGCGATGTCTGCTTATTAAATATTATAGCTCTTGTTACTTATTCACTGCTTTTCGGTAGAAATTCTGCAAGTCTGAAAAAAATTAACGTAACTTGCACGTATTTTTAGTTGTATTATAATTGTAGGGACATAGAAGGCGATTGTTTCTCTTTGGTGGAGATAAGTCACATGGGTCACGTAACGGACTGCTTAATGACGTCACTTGACACGGTTGCAATAGCAGCAGTCAAATTCAGCTCGTTTAAAGCAGCTAAACCTTAAGGTTGCTTTCTTTAGCTCACCCCCACCCCATAGCCAAATCTGCAGCTTTACAAGTCTATGGTGCCATTTCCTTTTGGGAATATATCTTTCATAGATATAGAAAGAACTTCCAGCACGCACTCCTCAAATCCTCGCCTGTGACATAGATGAATCTGGCCTGTTTGAATCTGGAGTCCTAAAAATGGCTTCTCCCGACACAGGATTATCTCCATATTATATATATAAGACCCTTCTTTTTGTTTCTTCCTAAATTCTGCTTTGCTGTATAGATATATGTGATATATTATTCTTCGTGTGGGATATTTGTGTGTGTGTGTGTGTATATATATATATATATATATATATATATATATATATATACGTACATACATACATACATACATATATATATATATATATATATATAGTGGGGGAAATGAATATTCGTACTCATGAAAAATTGTATTTTTATAAATGTAAAAGCCTTAACTAAAACAAATTTTGATACATTTTATGTGTAAAGATACATTTTATTAAAAAATACTAATAAACTTAATTAATTCTTATTTTAACAGAAATTAATGCACTTTTTTCATTTTAACTGGTGAAAAAAGTATTCGTACAAAACAAAAAAAGCATATTAACTTAATTTAATACTTTGTGGAATATCCTTTATTGAGTTCAACAGCTACCAGTCTATTCCTGTACGTCTCAACTAATGATTTGCACACATTGAGTGGTATTTTGTCCCATTCTTCTTGGCATATTGTCTTCAAATTCTTGATATTTGTTGGTGCTCTTTTCTCAATTTGAATTTTCAAATATCGCCACAACTTCTCGATTGGGTTCAAGTCTGGGGACTGATTTGGCCATTGCAAGACATCAAAGTTACTTTCAGCTAACCATTTCCTTGTAGATCTAGCGGTATGCTTAGGATCATTATCCAGTTGGAAAACCCTATCAGGAGGTAGCCGAAGTCTCTCAACAGAACGCATTAAATTGTCTTGGAGGATTTTCTGGTATCTTTCAGCATTCATCTTGCCATCTATTATTGATATTCTGCCAACACCTTTTGCAGAAAAACAGCCCCAGATCATAATACTGCCACCACCAAACTTTACAGTTGGCAACGTGTTCTTTGGTAAGTAGGCTTCACCGTTCTTCCTTCACACATGCTTTCGATAATTATGACCAAACAACTCTATTTCACTTTCATCTGTCCATAGTACTTTTTCCCAAAACGAATATTCTTTATCCTTATGCTCTCTAACGAATTTTAGCCTAGCATCTCTGTGTCGTTTCAAGAGGAGTGGAGTCTTCCTTGGGATGCGTGATTTCAGACTGTTTTTGTGTAGTTCATTACTTATTGTACGCTTGGTTACTTTAATCCCTAATGCCCGCAGATGTTCCTGCAGCTCTTCTCGGGTAACCTGTGGATTTTGTTGGATCTGGCGTCCTAATATCCTTGCTGATCTTAGAGAAATTTTCCTGGAAGGACCTGTTCGTCTTTGGTTTTCGACGCTGTTACAAGTTTTAAATCTTGCAATGAACGAAACAATTGTAGTAAAAGGAATATTCAGGTTGTTAGAAATCGTTCTGTAAGTGTTCCCATCTTTCCAAATAGACAAAATATGTTGTATTTGTGAAATAGTCAATTCTTTACCTTTAGGCATTATTAGAACCTTCTCGTAAGACTAGAAATTGCAGAATGCTCTGATAATGGCTAATAGAGATAACTATAAATACTGATAACATTACTGGAACATTCTAGAATATACTTTTTTCATAATTAATTGATTATTTTATTCTAATAATTGATTTGTAGGAATACTTTTTTCACCAGTTAGAATAAAAAATGCATTAATTTCTGTTAGAATAAGAATTAATTAGGTTTATTATTATTTTTTAATAGTATGTGTCTTTATACATAAAATGTGGCGAGATTTGTTTTATTTAAGGCTTTTACATTTATAAAAATACAATTTTTCAAGTGTACAAATATTTATTACCCCCCACTGTATATAGCTTTTTTTGTATGTTTTCGTAGAATAAAGTCTCTCTCTGAAAACAAAGCATGCTTATTATTATTTTTCCTGTCAGATATTCCGGTCCGTCCGTGAACTACTGTGTTGTTATATCACGGATACAATAATGCCCATAATGGGCGAAATACAAATGGAAGAATAAATATTCTCCTGTCACATCATTATTCCTATTCATTTTAATCTTGTATAGACTAAAGTGTTTGCTAAACAAGATCACCTGAGTGCCATTTCCACTTGACTGGATTAAGGTTGGAGAAGGATGATGAACCGATCCATTTTAGTGAATCGAGAAAGTTGTTAACACGATTTCTACAAACGTGCAAGGCACCAGACTTCAACGCAAAGCCTTCAATTATCCAATGAGTTCTATGAACCAATCGCTTAGAGAGGTGACACTGAGAACGAATTAAGGCGATGGAAAAGCAACCAGCAGAAACGCAACTAGGAGTTCTCAGAACCATATTCGATGGTGGGGGTGATCGACTTCGACGCATTAAAGCTCTTCTGGGAGCGAAAAGACCTAATAATATTAGGTTGGTGCAAAAATAATTTCGTTTTTTAACATATGTTACTATGTGAGAAAACGAAATTATTTTTGCACCAACCTAATAATATAATTCTATGGGACATACGCAAACTAAAGAGTCATATTGAAAGAAAGATTGTCCTGAGAAGAACAAAGATGAAAGTAATAATAATAAAAATAACTTCAAAAGACAACATGCGATCCTTTCTACGCGCAGAGTAGAAAAACAATCTAACACTACGTATTTTTGAAGATCTTTATTCGTTATGTTGAATTCAGAGATCGTTTCTTCCTGACCAGATTAAGACCATCAAGTACAGAATCCTAGTGTTAAGTAACAGTGACGAACTTCATTCAGAAATTCTATTACTGATATAAACCCTTTGCATATCTTTGAAATAAGCACCTTTGTTTGTTTTGATGAAATAAAGATAAACACCATAAATCTAATTTAGATGAAACTGATGCCACGCTAAGGCAGCAGTAAAAGTAAGTAAATAAGTTGAACTAGTAAGTAAATAAGTGACTGATAGATAAATAAATTTCACGTTCAGCATTCGGGGACACCAATATTTCATATTACAAAAGCTTTATCTCTTGTAGAAGGAGGAGAACAGCACTTAAACATAAATTCATCTTTTTCTTTATTCACAGAAAGAGAAAGCTTCGTAGTTCGGATATATAACTGGAAAGTCTTCTGAATCGAAAGTGTAAAGAATTACTGAAACTTCCCATTGGAGACAAATTCGAAATATTAACAGGTTGTGCCAAATAGAAACAGAGAATTACAAAAGAAAAAAAAAGCCAACGATTTTGTGTTATCGTGAAAGTTGTAGAAAAAACAGTACAATTCGATTTGATTGAAAGCCTTCGATTTGTCTAGAATACTGCATTTGGCTTGGTTTTGTTTTAGGGCATATCAACCTCAATGGGCCATTTAATGCCGACAATTTTTTTTTCCTGATAATATTTTTGTTTTGTCAAAAATCTATTTCTGAGTAATATTTTTTCTTCAAAATTGTATGGCTGGTAATATTTTTTTCAAAAACATATTGCTGGCAATAGTCTTTTTCTTCAAAAACATATTGCTGGCAATAATTTTTATTTTTTTTAAACGTATTACTGGCAATAATGCTTTTCTTCAAAAAATTATTTCTGGTAATAATTTTTTTTACAAAGTATTTCTGGTATTAAAATCTATTTTTACACTTTCATAATGCTTTTTACCTCAGTTTCGGCGTTAACTATTTGCCCATAGCAGGGACCCTAACAGGTTCTACCAACCCGGGTCACGCTGGACCTGGGAACACCAGCAATTAAAAGGTGGTTCCACGCTTCTCAAAACCTCCTGATTGCTGTTGGACGTAGTTTATCGTCTTACCCTGGACGCAGATGTAGTTTATCGTCATACCCTGGCCGAGCTGCATTTGAAATGGTGAGAAATCAAACAGGGGACAATATTTATTTTCCTCTTCCGTCAGCTAGAAGTTAAATGGCAAGAAAAACCTGACCATCTTGCTTTGTTTTGTAACCAATCTAAGAGAGGGAAAACTCTGAATTCAAACTTGAGGAGGGACGTTTGGAGACACCTTTCCCCATTTCTCTGTTATCAGTTCATCTAAAAAAATGTGGTTGGTACTAAAGAGTCACCATCAAATCATCTGTGTTGGTGATCTTGGGGTTCAGCTCTAAAACTGAACTGTTAGGTCCTACTAATACGTCGAAGCTGACGGGAAAATACAAAAGTTTGTGGGAAAATAATATAAAACCAATAAATAAAATAATAATAAAGAATTAAAAAATAAATAAAAATAAATAAATTTTCACATGATTGCAAGTTATAAAGAAAGCGGGAAGGGTTTTTTGGTTACATAAACGATTTTATGACCCCACTTCCGGAAAGGACACAATTTCTTTTTTCAACTTTCCAACGATAGTGATCGAACGTGTTTCTACAGCCCAACTCATGAAGTAAGTGAATTGGTTGTTCCAAGTCAGTGCAAAGCCATCTTGAACGCGACCATTTTTTAAACCAGTTATCCTAACTTCTGAACTAAAAAAGAAAACGGACATACCCAAGTGAGATTGAGAACTTTATTTACTACAGTCACCAGAAGAAGAATGAAAGTCTGTAGTAGAAACTTGAGTTTTGCATGTTTCTATATTCTTTGTTTGCATATTGAACATACACCCACATAAAATACACACAAACACGCGACCTTGTTAATCTTGGCAAGCTAACAAAAATTATAGACAAAACCAGTGAGCAAGGAGAAAGTTTTAAGGAAATAGAAACTAAAGGGACAATTATAGCTAGAATGAAATAATAAGGAAAGAAGGCCTGGAGAGTTTAACACTTACAGATGTCGAAGGCAAGATAAGCAAAAGGAAACAGTGATTAACCTGCCTAACAAGTTTCTATGAATGGATGGCAGAGCGGAGACGAAGAGCGGTGGTAATGAGTCAAATGTTACTTGAAGCTACAAAGGACTGGAAATTGTGGAGAGCCATTATCGGTAATTCCCATTTTAATACAGCCAGTAGAGAAACACATTCAAGCAACTGCCAATTTGAGGGCCGGAATTATTATTTTTTTTGCATCCTACAAAAATGTCATTGTTAATTCGTGTTAAATTTGTTCCACTGGTCAAATCCCAAAGAATTAAATTCTGACACGCTTGTTTTTAATGCTTGGATTTCCAAATAAGATTCGAACCTGTTGTTTCTTCTCAGAGTAGAAACGAGAATTACAAGAATTATTTTTGTTATCATTCTCCACCCTCGATATGATTTATAAATTTTTATGGGAATCTTACTTCGAAGTTATTAGGTTGGTGCAAAAATAATGACGTAATAGTGTCGTCTTTTGACGTTAAAAAATACGTCGAAAAACGACATTATTACGTCATTATTTTTTGCACCAACCTAATACATTACTCTAATTGCTAACTTTAATCAACAGGTCAGGCCTGAAAATTCGTTGTTTAAGTTTTATGCCCAGAATGTATTGTTTATTTAACGAAGAAAGATAACCACTTTTATAAGAATCTTGTTATATTCAGTACATGTAGAACGAAGCGAGTTCTTAAAAATAATGAACAGTATGTACTGGAATGAATTCGCATCGCGACATCTATCAGATGAAATTTAATTTTTTATTATTACATTATTCCAAAATGTTAACACATCAGCAGATAGCTATTAATAATGTCAACAACTGAGCACAAATAGTTATTAATTAAAAAAATTAATAAATAATGTATATTAGGCATAACTATATGTACAAGATTGTTGTTTTTGATAAAAGTTTAAAGAATAACTTATTTAAAGAATAACTTATTTAAAGAATAACTTATTTAAAGAATAACTTATTTAAAGAATAACTTATTTAAAGAATAACTTATTTAAAGAATAACTTATTTAAAGAATAACCTATTTAATGAATAGCCATAAACACGTAAAAAATGCGTATGCTTTCGAAAATTCCTTATTCCACAATATAGCTATTTGTGTTATGTTATAATGCTTATTATCTAAACTATAATAATAATGAATAAATTTTTTAAATAAAGTATATTTAATCATATCTCCCGAATAGATGTCTCGTTAATAAAAAAAATCAGCTTCTATATCTTCTAGAAAATTACAAACAAGTCCACTAAAATGATATGTGCGATGTGTCCTTTTATGTATCATTTCCCTTCGGGACGATAGAGATTATGGCTCTCCACAACTTGCTATTCTTTGTAGCTTTAAGCAAGGTTTGTTTTCTCACTATCCCTCATAGTCCCCGTTCTGCCACCCAAATGTGAATAGTATGTTACTCACTGTTTTTCTCTACTCCTTTTGACTTTCTCGCGAGTGTCAAAGTATCCACGCCCTCCTATAATGTATGCCAGAAATTTCAATTGTGTTACAGTAGAAGCCATCATATCTGGAATCCCTCATATCCGGAGTACCTCATTTACGGAATCCTGCATATCCGGACATAATTTTGATACGTATATTTGAAATATTTGGAGGATATGTAACGGATTTTAAATTTCTCTTTTTCAGGAAATTTACTTTGAATAATTGCTTATGCTTATTTCACCCCAATGGCTTGTATCGGTGCAAAAGATGATGGGAATAAGAAGACACATCTGCAACAAGATAACGGCGAGATGCATGATTGTGATGAAACCTGAATTGAAATTGAAAAAAGCTATTGAAAAGGTTGTCAGTTTTATGGAAGGAAAGCCAGCATTCAGCTATGACGATTGCAATATGGCACGCAGAGTTAAAAGGTGTCTTCCGGTTAAAAAAAATCAAGAACAAAAGCAAAACTAAATGCGGAAAAAGCTGAAAACGACATTAGAAGAGAAAGAATCATCATGCAACAGCGATTAAAAAAATCATCGTTACATTGTCTGTTTTGCATACATGGCATACTTAATTTAATAAATTTTTCATTAACATTAAATAATTTATTTCTTTTTCCTTAAAATCAATTCCGTTATATTTCACTCGCCATTAGCTTATTTTGTTTACTATAAAACATTGAAAATAAATGTTAAATCTGATTTCAGTTCTTTCATTTTAATATAAATATAACCTCTCATATCCGGACTTTGCAACCAATTCCTCATCATCCGGAAGGCCTTCGTAATCCGGTTGTTTAGGATTCTATTGTATTTTTTTTCTTATTTCCCTTAAGACTTCCTTGTTGATCACCAAAATTACAGATGAAGCCAGAAATCTCAATTCTACTTACTTTTCATGGAAAAACAGTATTTCAACTTGAAGCTTTTACTTACGAGTGGATTAATAGGCCAATATGAAATCATTGCTTTTGACATTAATGAATTTACATTAATCTGTCTGTAACACAATATAAGAATTAGATCATTAACTAGCCACCTGACTATACGGATATACTCGGAAATAATCAGTTAGTCATTATTGGAAGATTGGCAAACACAGTCTTCTTTCAATTTTTCTTTGACTTTATAAAAATAACGTTTTTTTTACGGTACTGCGATCGTCGTTTTTTATGAGTTGTCCCCATTTTTGTTATTCTTATCCCAACTTCACTCTTTCACCAGTGTCCTTTGGGACAGCCAATGCTGTTAAAGCTTGTCTGGTTTACTGGACGATGTTAGTTCAATCGTTATAATATGTAGAGAAGCAAACCACATCAGTTGGGGAATGGGGTGGGCAGAAAGACGTTAGAAGAATTGATAGTTATTAATATTTCCTAGAGAGGATGCCAAATGTGACGGATAACAAATGAAAACAGGATACACGCAGAGATCAAATGTCATGTTTTTCATGTTCATGGAAGGTTAATAAAAGAGACAAACGTCTGAAATTGCCATAGATGACATTAGTTGAACCATTTTGAAGGCAATATGGATGGGATACCATATTTGACATCATATAAGACAGTCTATAACTTAAACTGAGATATCTAGAAAAGCATGGCACGTGGAACTAGAAGAATCTATCCCAGTGGACGAAATAAAGGGTTTCATTCAAAATTCCAACATATATCACATGATGAAGGCCGGAGCATATAACTGTTGAAACAATGTGAATATGACAAAAAAAAAAAAAAAAAAAAAAAAAAGAAGTCGAGGACAACAGTCCAAACAATGTAAATTAGTGTAAATAATCATATAAGACTGTTTAGCCAGAAACCAAAGACAACCATTTTCGTTTTTTTTTTTAATACCATGTTCTTTCATGACACAGGCACTGACGGCTCTCCACAGATTCCATGAATTCATTATCTCTTGAATTGCCATCATTCTAATGGAAAGATAGTGGAGTAGTTTCCTGTTGTCCTTCCAAACAGACTGTTAGCCAAGGCTAAAGAACCCAGTCTTCCCTTTGATTTAAACTATAGCTAAGGCGAGAGGAGATAGATACATGACTCTAGCAAGGGCAGGCTGGAATTTGAACTCAGCTTGTTGGATCCACTTTCTGTGTTGATAACAGTTATGCCATCAGCAGATCCAATGCCATAAATCTGCAAGATTCAATGTAAGCAGAGGGGTGAGTCTTTTATGGCATCAAATATAGTAATTAGTCCAAAATTATTATTGCATAAACATTTAGTGGGCATAAAATACCATAGCACCAGGCCACACATGTGAGGCTCCTAGTGAGGATCCAACTCACTAGACAGTTGTAATAGTCTATTAGATAAATACACTAACTATTCCATCACATAGAATTCTCTAAAGGAACCACTGCTCATGCATTTAGCCGAAAGTCAAACTCAGCTCAGAATAGTAAATATCTGTTATTCCATAAAAATGAAGAGGGTTGGCAGAACTTGTCCAAGGGAAACCCAGTAATATGCTAGGCAAAGGCTGCTGGATTTGATTATCCCCAACAGTTGAGATTGGGGTGAATGTACTGAAAAGAACAGAAATCCAAACTGTAACCTTTTTTAGCTTTCACTGTTGATAGATTGGATAATGGCTAACACCACGATGGATTACAGACAAAATCATTTGACATGGAATCAACTCTTGTAATGGGATTTCCAAAGAAAACACACAGATAAGGAGAGAAAGAGTGAGAAAAGCAAACAAGATTTTAAATGACCTTTTGTCAGTGTTATTTGTCTGTCTGCTTAGTAAGTGAAACTGGCCTGGGGTGCTGTGCCACACACACACACACACATATATATACACACACACACATGAGTGGGTGATGAAAAGTGCTTTTTAGCCCACTTCCCAAAATCTAACCAAATGACAAAACATCAGAAATTGGAATATAAGTCCTTCTTTGCCAGGAGGGGAAACTTTTAAACAACACACAGATTTTATATATATGTATATATACACTTTAAAAATCAGGAGATCAGTTGAATCCGCTACCTTGGTTTTTTAATACTACTGTTTCCTGGTCTGATTCAACTCTGACTGTTAACCCTTTTATGTATTTTACACACACACACACACACACATATATATATATATATATATATATATATATATATATGATAAAAATATAGTTTTATGATGTGCCAAATCTATGGGTTAAAGTGCTCAATATCAGTGACAGCATATGTAAATATAAAAGTGGACATTAAGGTCAACACCCAGCAGTGACAGTCTGCTTTATGCTTATATGCAATCTCTAGGCCATGAACATTGCACTGAAGTAGGAAACCTCAATATCATATATATATATATATATATATATATAAGTAAGATTAGAATGAATAGAGTAAAATTCCAATGTTTGTAACATTTAATTTAAAAGAGGGCTCAGTACAAAGTAGAGAAATATTATTTATTTCATTGATGAGATGCACTGATATGCATTGAAACACAACTGCAACTGTGTAGTGATTTTGATATGTTTTTGGTGTATTATTCTAAAATATATATATATATAATATCAGCCCTTTTATAAAGTAGGTCAATGCTTTCACTATAAAATTGTTATTAAACACCAGAGGTTGGTAACATTTTCACAATATATTTATATGAACAATATATGAAAGATTTCAATTTATATTTTTTTCTTATTAAAAATATTGATAAAAACTTGTTTTGACGGGTACCAAGTTCGTATAAATTACATATAACATAATTCTTTTTATTGATAAATAAATCCAAATGACATTGACTAAACAAACATATGATTAACATGATATTCCATAGACCTGAATAAATTATTGTCTTATTTTACATATGAATAGAGTCATCTAGACATTCTACAACCTTCTTCAGTCATTCAACCATTAATCATGATAACTTTTCTGTTTCGTATTTAACATTACCTGTAGCCGTTTCTATTGTTTTCCACATATATTCTTTCCTAGAATATTGTTTTCTATTCTCTTAATTCTTTAATTAATTCTTTTAATGATAGAAGAGACATTTGCTTTTAGAATAATATCTGAAGAGAGTGGGTCCATTCCATTAATTTGGTGTCTTTGAAATCTCTTGTGAGCTACAGTGAAAAAAATTGGTAGGGAACTAAATCATGATATGTGGGGTAGATTGCAGTTGCTGAGCATTGTCTGCTTTGGATTGTTTGGTTAGCACTGCTCCCTTCAGCAGGCAGATGAGTTATCCAGAAGAACTAATAGCTGGCAATTCCAAGAACAATTAGAATACTATTATGAGGCATTTGGCTACTGCCACTATTGTACTGCTTTGGCTTTCCATGGAATCAGGTGAGTTAGCCCTTAAAATTATGTTGGGTACAAAAGTTATGTTTTTTTTCATACTCATAACTATGTACGTTTTATTAAGACAGAAAAGGTTACTTAATGTGAAAGAATCTGAGATAAAATCATTATTAAGTAAAGAGGCCAGTAAAAGAAGAGGATTCAAGACGACAGCAGATAAATTATAATGGGGCCTCACATCAGTGAGAGGGGGCCGGTGTGCAACTGAAACCATTGAGAGGAAGGCCTCGAAACGGTGCACATTCTCTCCTGATGACCCCAGTTTAAATATAAATTTGAGAGGAACACATCAAAAGAAGTTCAGTGAAGTCATATGCCGTAGAGAAGCTCAGTGGAAGTGTCATTGGCATGAGGAGCATTACACATTTAGCGCGCTTCAGGTGAGTTTCAATTACTTTCCAGTAATTTCCTTCTTCTATACTGCATTTAAATAACTTTGGAGTTCAAATTTGACTGGAAAATGGAAGAGAATTCTAGAAGTGAGCAAAAAAATTGTTAGTATAAAACTTATGGTTACATCTAGCAGTTTCAACTATAAAAAATGAGACCTAGCTGCCAATCTAGTATTGCACTTAAATTTGTAAAGCAAAAGAGAAAAGTCTATCATGACAATTATGAAAGAAATATTTATAGAAAACATATGTTACAGCAGTGTGAAAGTGACTGAAGCCAAGATGTCAGGTCTGGAAAAAGTTTAATTCACTTATTGAGTTAACTTTCTTCCTTATTCCTAATTTAGTATGCACAATGCTTGGCAGATCATGTGACCTATAAATACCAGACAGAGAAGCCAAGTTTGGAGAGAAAATGGTTTTAGAGTAGACATCATGAAGAGAAGATACTTTCCTGACACGTGGGTAAAACACAGTTTCTTGCAACATTATGTGCTGGGCTTGTAACAGATTATGTAACAGCCAATAGATTTGTCTATATCGCTGAGATGAGGTATTATGATTACTTACATTATTTACATTATTCAGACTGTTATCCTCATCTTCATTGGCATATTCACAAGGACACATGGCCCAGTGGATAAAGACGTTGGTTAGATCCAGTGACTAGCTTTTAGTGATATAATGGCTGTCTATGTCTCTGAGATGAGGTATTATGTTTACTTGCATTATTTACATTATTCGAACTGTTATCCTCATCTTCATTGTCATATTCACAAGGACACAAGGCCCAGTGGATAAAGATGTTGGTTAGTGACTAGACTCAAAGAGTTATGAATTCAATACAAGGGAAATAACTGAGACATCTAGGAAAAGGCATTGCATGTGGAACTAGAACAATCTACCCTGGAGGATGAAATAAAGGGTTTGGTTTGAAATTACAGTCACCTGAAGAAAGCTGGATTGTACAATGGCTGAAACATTGTGAATATGGCAATGAAGATGAGGATAACAGTCTGAATAATGTAAATAATCCAATACACATTTTAAGATCTAGGCAGTGTATTACAAGACATGAGGATTTCTTTGGTAACAAAGAAAAGAGTACTGAGCTGCTACATGATATCTGTCTTGCTTTACAGCAGCAAATGTTGGATGGTCTCCTCAAAGATGAAGAAGAGACTTGAGGCAAAAGAGGTATGGTTCTACAGAAGGATGCTGAGGATATCATGGATTGAGTGTGTGAGCAACGATGAGATTTTGAAGAGGATGCAAACAAGGTCGAAGCTTATACTTAACATCAGGTAGCTGAAATTTCTGGGACACGTAATGAGAAAGAAGGGCTTGGAAAATCTGATACTCAGAGATTGAATAGCGGGAAAGAGAGACAAGGGAAAATAACACATGACATACCAAGCGGCCTTAAGCAAGTAGATGACAGAACATGGCCTGGGGAAAGTAGCAAAGGGAAAAAACTTATTGAGAGCTACAAGGGATAGGGAGAAGTGGAGGGCCATGATCACCTATGTCCTAAAGGGACATGACACATAAAAAGTAAGAAAGCTTTGCTTTTCAGGCTCAGAGAGAATACATCTAACAAATTTCTATGATTTCTTCTAGAAAATAAAATTTAAATTTAAATTTATTTGTTGACTGTCATTTTTATTTCATTATTTTAGATATTTGTGTAAATATTGGCATAGATATTTGTACTGATGGCACAGAATCTGTCTCCATGTATTTGATAAGCCAAATTTAATATGTACCTGATATATACAGCTATTTGCTCAACTATCTGAAGATAGAAAGATTGATTTTCAATGCAAGCAGGTAGGCCCTCCCTGTTTGGAATATTGACACAATACAGTGTTTAAAACCCTGGCGTTTAATCAGGATTTGAACTCTATTCTAACAGCAGGGAATTTACAGCTAACTTGGCTCCAAAACAGGTCAGCTGAAACAATTATTTCAATGTGATACAGATGTTGTGTGTTTGTTGTTGTTGTTGTACTCATGTGTGGGTATAAGCAGAAAACTTGGGGAATAATTTTGGCACAATTAATGCATCAAAGAAGAACAAATACAGGAAGCATAGCTGTCCTGATTTCGTCTACTGGTGCCATTACCATAAAGTTCAAAGGTATTTTTCTCAGACAATTGCCAGCAAACACATATGCAGTTTACCAACTCTGTATTATATATATATATATATATATATATATATATATATATATATATATATATATATACACACACACACTTACATAATACAGAAATGGTAAACAAATCTATAGATATATGTGTACTATATACATTATTTGGACTATTGTCCTCATCTTTGTCGCCATGTTTATCACAACGTTTCAGCCGTTGTATGCTCCAGCCTTCTTCAGGTGGTTGGAATGTTAAACTGAACCCTTTATTTCACTCACTGGGGTAGACTGTTCTAGTTCCACATGCCATGTATAATGGATGTCAGTTATCTCCTGTTAATTCCCCTCTCAAAGTTCTCCACTGCCTTAAACTGGTACTGTTCTCACACTCTTTGGGTTCTGTCACTGGATCTAACTAACACCTTTATCCACTGTGCCATGTGTCCTTGAGGAATATAGATATATACTGAGGTATATGTGTGTCAGGAGTCTTCCATCAATTATGACATATGATGTCCTAACAATTCAGTTCATAGAACTGAACTGCGAGGTTGCACACAATTTAATTATAAGGGTGAAGGCATGTGTGGAACCAGCCACACTTGGATGAACTGATAACAGAAAATGGTGCAAAGTGTGCCACAAACAACCATCCTCAGGATTGAGTTCTGTCTCCTAGTTGTCAACAAAAGCAGTCAGCCATCCATCCATCCATCTTCACATTTCTATGGGTTAAATCCATAAATGGATAAACATATGTAGATATCAACACTGCATGGTGACTATCATTTTCAGTTGAAATTAACTGTTATGATGCAGTGTTCATGTGTTTATTTATTATTTACATTATTCGAACTGTTATCCTCATCTTCATTGCCATATTCACAAGGACACATGGCCCAGTGGATAAAGATGTTGGTTAGATCCAGTGACTAGCTTCTAGTGATATAATGGCTGTCTATATCTCTGAGATGAGGTATTATGATTACTTACATTATTCAGACTGTTATCCTCATCTTCATTGCTATATTCACAACATTTCGGCCGTTGTACACCCAGCCGTCTTCAGGTGATTGGAATTTCAAAAGAAACCCTTTATTTTGGGGTAGATTGTTCTAGTTGCACATGCCACGCCTCTTCCGATTGTCTCAATTATCTCCCTTTACCTCTACTCTCCAAGTTTTGGTTCATCACTGATAAGAGAAAATGGTGCAAAGTGTGCCATAAACAACCAATCTGAGTTCTGTCCTCTAGACTGGTTGTCAACAACAGCAGTCATAACTCTTTGGGTCTAGTCTAGTCGGATCTAATCAATGTCTTTATTCTCTGGGCCATGTGTCCTTGAGAACATCTGTGTATGAATTTTTGGAACTTATAAATCTAATGTCTCAGCATCATTTTTTTTACAAGTGCTCATATTACAATTTTTTTTGTTGTTATTCATTGCTTTTCTCTGGCACTCCTTATTACTGGTTTCCATATTGTATTCATTTCTATGCTTGGTTGGCTCGAGTTGGAGTGTACAACAGCTAAAACATTGTGAATATGGCAATGAAGATGAGGATAACAGTCTGAATAATGTAAATAATCATAATACCTCATCTCAGAGATATAGACAGTTACTTATTTATCTATCTATCAATAATCAAACAAGTCCCTCTCTCTCTATATATATTTAATCAAGAAAAGTTCAAGTGACTTAGCTGGTAACTTGAGAGTTTCATATTTAAACTCTTGTCAGGGTCAGATGCTTGCTAAATATTTTGAAATTATTATCAGATCCCATATTTATACTATGTAAATATAAGTTAGTATAAATATGAGCTCTGTAGTGTGTGTATATATATATATATATATATACACACACACACACAATTAAGAATGAATCAAATATATAACCATTAATTTAACACTGCCTGATGAGATGCTATATTGCATCGAAATGTTAATGCATTTTGTAGCAGAAATATGCATGTTTGAATGTAATAACCTATGAAAAAGATATATATATATATATATATATATATATATATATATATGTGTGTGTGTGTATGGCAGACTATCCCATTGTATTCAATGTATGAGGGTCAAGCAGCTGAGTTCCTAGGACACCAGCACATATGATTTGATTATAGTGGTGAAGGCTTTGTGTAGAATACAGAGACCTGGTGAACCATGTGCCACAAGGTCCCCAAATGACCATCCGCAGATTTTGAATTCAGAGATTTCTTTTTCCTTGACCAATTGCCATCCAAGACTACAGAACCTAGTCTGTCCTGCTATTTACCCATAGCTAGCAGGAGAAGAGAACTAATACCTTTTCCAAGGTATTAGTCCTCTTATTCACTTATTCACATAAGTGAATGTAATGTATTCGACTGAAATTTGGACTTGGTGCTCCGATTCCTCAATCCGAGCTGCTATCCACTACTCCACCATGCCTCTCTCTCTCTCTCTCTCTCTATATATATATATATATATATATATATATATATATATATATATATATGCATGCTTATGTTTACACACATGCACACAAACACTTATGTTTACACACACACATACATACATACATACATTTATTTTTAAACACATACATACTTATATTTATACACACATAGACATATTTAATATATTTTCTATATATAGATTATTTTTTAAATAAAAAATAAGTAAATGCCCTATTTTTTTAATTAAACATTTACCAGCATGACTGTTGGAGAAATTTTGAAGAAAACAAGCATTCTCTTGCAGGAATCAAACCTGCATTCCTATCTGGAAATTGTCATTTGATCTGACGTGGTATACCATTTACTACAGAGAATAATGTATAAACAGAAAATATATTAAATAATTGTTGGGCTTAATCCATTTTATTATACATATACTTATGTTTACACACCAACACACACACACACATATATATATATATATATATATATATATATATATATATGTTTACACAGACACACATATTTGGTTACACACATACTTATGTTTACATATGCACAAACATTTATGCTTACATGCACACATACGTTTGCATACACACACAATATACAATCTTAGGTTTACATAAAAACACACACATATACTTACTTACACATACCTATATACTTATGTTTGTATACACACAATATATATACTTATATTTAAATAAACACACACACACACATATATATATATATTTATATATACTTATGTTTACATCCACCTACACATATAGTTATGTTTGCATACACGTACATTTTATATATATATATATATATATATATATGTATGTATGTATGTATGTGAGAGAGACATAAGAGAGAGAGAGAGAGGGAGGGAAGTGTATGATTGAACCTATGTGAATGTATTTTTCATAACATCTTTTCTTTCTGCATCTGGAATTCTGGTCTACTGACCGACCTCTAGTTTTCTTGCTCAGTTGTGGAGAATGAGGTCTCCTATTAAAATACAGGCATTGGATAGGAGTTAAGTGTTGATGGATCTAATTTTCTCATGGGGTATTCATTTTCCTGTTGGGAACAATTGTAAAATAATCATGGTGTACTCTGTAAATATTATTAACTTTTGAAACATATGTATATCTATCTCTTTACATATCAGTCTGTCTTTAACCTTTCTATCAACAAGTGAGTTCAGAAAAGTTCTCAGCCCAATTCATTTGTCAAAATCAAATAACCAAACAATTTTGGGAAAATGATTCTTGTTTCAATTGAGAATGTTTCAGCTCATATCTACTGGCCTGACTCTCTGATCAGATTTATCTATTTTTATCCTATATCAAACTGTTTTTATCTACATCCATTCACATCTATTTCATTGCCTTCATGTCTATCTATTTCATTGCCTCTATCAAACTATCTGATTGCCTTCATATGTATCAATCTATCTCATTACCTTCATGTCTATCTCATTGCCTTTATATCTATATATCTATCTGATTGCCTTCATGTCTATATATCTGATTGCCTTCATATGTATCTATCAATCTATCTGATTGCCTTCATATGTATCTATCAATCTATTTAATTGCCTTCATATGTATCTATCAATCTCATTGCCTTCATATGCATTGATCTATCTCATTGCCTTCATATCTATCTCATTCCCTTTATATCTATCTCATTCAACTGATTTAAAATCCAACAATACCAAATGGATCTAATGTCGATAAAACAAACAAATAGGCAGACAGACACTTTCTTGAGACTGGACATTGAAGTTGATAAGTTAATCTAATTTAATTTTGATTTCTGACCACCACTTATTATCAAAGTTCCTTTATTCTAACCTGATTAGCCAAAGAGAACAGATGTTCTTGGAAAAAAAATGTTGATTCCTGTACATATCAATCATCACATCAAAACAACCAAAATACGTCTATTAGCATATGACATAATATTAGTGGATAATATCAAAATTGTACTCACTGCAAGGAAAGACTCAAAATACTTAAATTTATTATTTTAGGAAACGAACATTGAGCATATAATAAAATATTACAGGAGATGTTATTTTATAGGATGTATAAAATCTGTCTATATTTCTGAGATGAGGTATTATGTACATTATTTACATTATTCGGACTATTGTCCTCATCTTTGTTGCCATATTTATTACAATGTTCTGGCCATTGTATGCTCCAGCTTTCTTCAGGTGGTTGGAATGTCACTGGAACTAACACCTTTATCCACTGTCCTTGAGGACCTCTGTGTATGAATTTCTGAGTATTATAAAACTAATGTTTTCAGCAACCATTTTTTACCAGTGCTCATATTGCAATTTTTGCGGTGACAAGACCCAAAGAGTGTGAGTTCAATACCTGGTTAAGGCAGTGGAGAAATTTCAGAGGGAAATTAACAGGATTATAACTGATAACTGACATCCATTAAACATGGCACGTGGAACTAGAACAGTCTAATCCAGTGAGCAAAATAAAGGGTTCAGTTCGAAATTCCAACCACCTGAAGAAGGCCGGAGAGTACAATGGCCGAAACATTGTAATAAATATGGCGACAAAGATGAGGACAATAGTCTGAATAATGTAAATGATGTATAAAATATTTAAAATACATAAAAATAATAATATTATTGGTTTATTCTTTCCGAGTGCAATCAAGCTCTGTGAAACTATTCTAAACCTGATATCACTTACACAATGCACGTATATATGAATTTGAATTACCCCTAAAAATGCCAGGACGTAGCCAACAAAATCTTGTCTATCATCTGAACAACAATTCTTGATAAAGACAGATAGAGTCGAAAGAACTTGAATAAAAGCAGCAAGTTTCAACAGTTTACATACAATTTTGATTTGGATGCTCAACTTATTCGAAAATTGGAAAAATACAATAAAAATGAAACAGACAAACCTTGTTGGTTGAATTTAATAAAACTTGTTTGGATAAATCTTTACTGCATAAATATACATTTTATATAAACTGAAAATCCCAACTTATCAAATTTAGAGGATGTTCTAGAAAATTAAAGAGCAATCAATTGTATGTAATATTTACTGTTAATCTCTTCCAGCATTTTGATGTGACAACTCCATTTTCAGAAGAGATGACCTTTTTCTGAAATCAAGTCAAGCACCAACTATTTAACAAGGTTATTCAACTAATTGGGTGATGTAAAAACCAAAAATGTTGAAAAGCTTTTAAGAATGCCATGTGTTTGTTGGATTTTATGGCTAACTAAAACTTTATCTTCTAGGAAAAATAACCTAAGAAAGTCTTTCAAATGTGCTTTCAATTCCAAAATAAATTCAAGATAAAAAAAAATTCCTGAAAGAGATCTCTGTGAACACAGAATTTTATGCAGACAACTAAAATGTCTTCTTTTATTTTCTTTGGAGAAAATAAAACAATGTATTTTGAAGCAGCACTTTTAAGGAATTTGTATCAAGTGATCTGTTCTGGAATGGTTCAATTTTTCTTAGAAAATTTTCAACATATTCTGAAATTTTTGGTTATTTGGACTGAACTTTTAAAATTTTTGTGTGTTTTGGTTTAAAGAAAAACAAAAGTATAAATAAAGCCTGAAGAATTTTGGATAAAACATTTTTCAATGGTTTGACTTCTGACTCCATAAAATCCCCATAAAGAATAATGCCTCTGTTTTTAGTTTGAAATTTAGATAGATGTGTTAGATCCTGTCAAGGCTGACTATGGGAGTAACAGCCTTTTTGTTGCTACAGCTTGGGTTGGCAAAGCAGCAATGGAAGAGGGATTTTCACTGACTCATTTCTCTGTTAAACAGTGATGAGATATTTTGTCATGATATCTATCAATGGGGCAGAGGGAAGGAAAATTTGATTCTTACCTTTTTCAGTGCTACACTGAAAATAAGCAACTTTTTGTAAAATCATGTTGGTGACTTATGCCATACAATACTCTTGTTACTATTATACATTGATTATTTCCAAGCAAATATAGACACTCTTCACTTAATGACTTACTTGTTTAATGACCAGTTATAAAAGCTCAAATAAAAATTTAAACAGTTGGTATTGCACATTTACAAAACTTTTGACTGATTGTTTTATATTTCTTCAAAATGGCAAGGTCTCATGGCAAGATGTAAATTCTATGCTAACAGTTTTTTCTTCTCTTGCACTTCTCACTTGTAGAACTCTCTTCCACCTTCCCAGTCAAATTTGATTTTCAACAAAGCAATTACCATGAAAGAATTTATAGAATAAGCAAGTTACATTACAGTGGCTGGAAGTGACTGAAGTTGGCATTCCAATTTCAATCATTGGTTGTTGAGTAATAAGGGGTTGTGCTCATATTTGTTGTCCTTATACCATTTTGGCCTTTCTACTCTATTTTCTACTTTTAGCATTCTTTTGTAAACCCAGAAATTTCATATATTTTGGAATATAAGGAGGTACCAGTGTATAAGACATATATTTATTTTGAAGACAAAGTTTTGAAAAAAAAAAAAAAAAAAAGAAGCTAAAATCCTATTTGAAAGATTTTACTGAATAAAAATTCAGTTTCATATTTTAAAAATTAGTTTGCCTTATTCTGAACAGAAAAGAACACAAAAGATAAAAGTAAGAAAGAATCATAAATACGAAGAAAAGGCTTTATTGTCATTTAGTTTGGTTCAAGGCAACAATCCATCATGGCTTTTGGTATCACTTTGAAAAGAAATTAAGCATGTCATCATTGGATCCAATATTATTATCAAAGTGAATACAACTTTCATTACTTTTACAATCACTTGGAAAGGAATCAGACATTTCATCATTGGATCCAGTATTATGATCAAAGTGCATATCACCCTCATTGCTTTCATAATCGCTTGGAAAGGAAACAGACATTACATTATTGGATGCAAAATTATGACCAAAGTGAATATAACTCTCATTGCTTTTATAATTGCTTCGATATGAATCAGGAAATTTATCATTGGATCCAATATTATGATCAAAGTGAATACCACCCTCATAACTTTTGCAATTGCTTTGGAAGGAATGACAATTTATCATTGGATCCAATATTATGACCAAAGTAAATGTCATCCATGCTTTCACAATCACTTAGACATTTCTTCGTTGGATCCAATTTATGAACAAAGTGTATATCACTCTCATTTATTTCTTTCCAAGTGACTGTGAAAGCAGACATTTTTTTATTGGATCTAATATTATGATCAAAGTGAATGTCACCCACATTGCTTTAATAATTGCTTGGAAAGGAATCAGATATTTTGTCATTAGATTCAATATTATGATCAAAGATAATGTCATCTTCCTTTTTTTAACAGTTATTTGGAAAGGAATAGGCATTTCATCCCTGGATTCAATATTGTTATAATTGCTTTCACAATGGCTTGGAAAGAAATTAGACATTTCGTCATTGGATCCAGTGTTTTAATAAAAAAGAATGTCATCTTAAATCCTATTGATTGTGTGAGTGATACAGCATTTCTTAAGTGACTTAATCATTATATCACTTCTTATTTTTTCCTAAAGAATTCTTCACTCACATGCAATCTGAGAAAGTGTTGGCCTTTTACTTCATCTAGTTATTTTTCCTAAATTGGACATTGTATTTCCTTAACTTATAACACTGCCATGTATGACTAGTCAATTCTTCTAAACTACTGTCACATGCAATTCCTTGTGTTTTAAAAATTATCCTATTTGTTAGAAATGGATGAACCTTGCCTTCTCTGGTTCACAATCTTTTTATAGTTTATCTTAAGTGATTTTACCTAATTTAAATTTTCTATCATTTTATCCATTTCAGTACCTGAACAACATCATCTTTATCAAATCAATATCCTACCAATATTAACATTACCAAATCAATATTCTATCGATATAATTGTTAGTTTCCCATCTAGTGTAGAATATATATTTCTTTTGTAGTGAACAATTTAGTTGGAAGAAGAATGTTGGTTTTAATACGAGACACCCTATTTGAGTATTTTATTTTTGTAAAGTGTTGCTTTGTCATGAAATAGAGAAGTATCTCATGGTATTTAAGAAAGATTTCCTGAAGAAATATTTATGTAATTGCTTCTCTGTTCCCTGAGAAGAGGAAGCAGCTCTCATTATATATAAAAAAAAAAAAAAAAAAATTAACGGATATAAGCAGAGAGCGAGCATGTAAATATCACAGAGAGGGGAGATGGTGGGGACAAGCCATGAGGGAATAAGGCAAGGAGAGAGAAGGAGGGTTAGGGGGAAGTTAAAAACAATTTACTGAGGGGTGATATTTTGTAGGGGGATCACAGAGGAAGAAATGGAGGGATGCAGATTATAAAAGTAGAATTAAAAAAAGACGGGAAGGTTGAAGCAAATAAAGGGAGCAAGAGGGAAAGTGAAAAGAAAAGGAGAAAGAAAAACAGTTTTAGAGAAAGAGAAAGATCAGGGTCTAGAAGATTAGGAAAGAAGATGAAACCTAATTGGGAAAGATCTGATGAACTTTCATCTACGGCCCCTAGACTTTATCAATTTAAGTACAATACTCGATTGGTGGAAAGGTCTCATCATATTTACAGTTGAAATGGCTAGATGTTACCATAAGTTCTATGCTAACAGTTTTTTGCTCTTGCACTTCTCACTTGTAGAACTCTCTTCCACCTTCCCAGTCAAATTTGATTTTCAAAATCTTAAATGCAATGTCAATCATTATCTTCTGTCTTCTTAATGTTTGTTCTTCTATTGTCTTTTCTCATTAATGGTAGTTTGTCTTATATTGTCTAACACTCAGTAACCCCTTGCGTCCTAGTGACTTTATTCCCTTTGATCTTCAAAAATTTAAATGCAATGTCAATCATTATCTTTTCTCTTGCTCTTTTATTGTCTTCTCTCCTTAATGATAGTTTTTCCCATATTCTTTAACACTCAGTAACCCCCCATGCGTCCTAGTGGCTTTATTGCCTTTGATCTTCAGGAAGTTAAATTCAATAGCAATCATTATCTTCTGTCTTCTTAATTCTTGTTCTTTTATTGTCTTCTCTCATTAATGGTAGTTTGTCTTATATTCGCTAAAACTCAGTAACCCCTTCCGTCCTAGTGACTTTATTGCCTTTGATCTTCAAAAATTTAAATGCAATGTCAATCATTATCTTCTCTCTTGCTCTTTTATTGTTTTTTCTCCTTAATAGTAGTTTTTCTCATATTCTCTAACACTCAGTAACCTCTTGCATCCTAGTGGCTTTATTGCCTTTGATCTTCACAAAGTTAAATGCAATGTCTATCATTATCTTCTGTCTTCTTAATTCTTGTTCTTTTATTGTGCCCAATCCTTAAATTATATTTTCGTCATATTTGCAGACAGTCAGTAATCCTTTGCACCTTAGCGACTTTATTGCCTTGCTTGGGGTGAAATGATTTAAGAAAAAAATGTATAGAACATAGAGGTAATTTTCAAATTTGTTTATTACATTCACTGTCCTACTTTACTTTATAAACATTTAGAAATAAATTATATTACAAATTGTGAAAAAAAAAAAAAATGATGCTAATGGTATCTCAAGCTGGATGACACATGTGTAGAATGCCTGGAAAAATAGTCAGGTTGAACTTCTCACTTAGTGTTCTGGTTGCTTGAATGAAAACTGGTTGTTGAGTAATAAGGGGTTGTGCTCATATTTGTTGTCCTTATACCATTTTGGCCTTTCTACTCTACTTTCTACTTTCAGCATTCTTTTGTATAAAGAAATTTAATATATTTTGGAATATAAGATGCACCAGTGTATAGGACATTTATTTTGAAGACAAAGTTTTGAAAAAAAAAAAAAAATAAAAAAAAAAAGCTAAAATCCTATTTGAAAGATTTTTACTGAATAAAAAATAAAAATTCAGTTTCATATTTTAAAAATTAGTTTGCCTTATTCTGAACAGAAAAGAACACAAAAGATAAAAGTAAGCAAGAATCATAAATACAAAGAAAAGGCTTTATTGTCATTTAGTTTGGTTCAAGGCAACAATCCATCATGGCTTTTAGTGAAAGAGAAAGATGAGAGTCTAGAAGATTATTGGGAAAGATAGAAAATTGTTATTTCAAGCAAGAAATAAGAGAAGGAGAAAAGTTCATAAAAAACGTTTGTGGACGGGAAAGAAAAGGAAAATACAGATGAGAGACTAAAAAGGAAACAGAGAAAAAACAAAGTTTGGACTGTTGTCTTCCTCTTTGTTTCCATATTCACAATGTTTCGGCTGTTGTACGCTTCGGCCTTCTTCAGATGATTGGAATTTTGAACCAAACCATTATGTCCTGCTGTTTACCCATAGTTGATGAGGATTCAAACCTTTCCCACATTAGTGAATGTAATGGATTTGACTGGAATTTGAATTCGGCTCTCTGATTCCTCAATCCGAGCCATTATCCATTACAGAAACCAAATAGCATTTTTATGTCTTTCCATGCAATCAAAATGAATATTCCATTATTTATAAGGTATTGGCAGGAGGTGTTAAACACTTCTATCTTTCTTTCTTACTTTTTTTCACTGAAACTAAGTAGCGTCTCTGATATGCCTTAATTTTCAAAATGGAATAGTAAATCGCTATACAAATCTGTTAGATACATTATTCACTTTTTCTCTCTGTTCCACCTAACTTTAATATATCTTGTGAGTGTCAAATTCTCAAAGCCTTCTTTCTGCATTATGTGCCCCAGAAATGTCACCTATTTCCTTATGATTTTAAGTATAAGTATACTTTTTGTTCTTATTTTTTTTTAAACATACACATTGATCACATATTTTGTTTATGGTATTCTGAGCATTTGTCTGCAGAGCCACAATTTTTATTCTTTTGAACATTTTTTCATCTTCAATTTACTGCCATATGGGAAGATTGATATAATATAGCAGGTCATCAGTCATTTGTTTCTAATGAAATTTTCTATTTGATGAAAGGAAGAGAAATAAAGATAGAAATTGAAGGAAGGAAAGAGAAAGAAAGAAACTGGACAAAGGAAGGAGAAAGAAAGATAGTAATAGAAGAAAATAATAGAAAGAAAGAGAGAAATTGAAGGAAAGAAAGAGAAAGAAAGAAATTGAAGGAAGGAAAGAGAAAGAAAGAAATTGAAGGAAGGAAAGAGAAAGAAAGATAGAAATTGAAGGAAAGAACGAAAGAAAGAGAAAGATTGAAATTGAAGGAAAGAAAAAGAAATTGAAGGAAGAAAAGAGAACGATAGAAATTGAAGGAAGGAAAGAGAAAAAAAGATAGAAATTGAAGGAAGGAAAGAGAAAGAAAGATAGAAATTGAAGGAAGGAAAGAGAAAGAAAGAAAGAAATTGAAGGAAGGAAAGAGAAAGAAAGAAATTGAAGGAAGGAAAGAGAAAGAAAGATAGAAATTGAAGGAAGGAAAGAGAAATAAAGATAGAAATTGAAGGAAGGAAAGAAAGAAAGAGAGAAAGATTGAAATTGAAGGAAAGAAAGAAAGAAATTGAAGGAAGGAACGAGAACGATAGAAATTGAAGGAAGGAACGAGAACGATAGAAATTGAAGGAAGGAACGAGAACGATAGAAATTGAAGGAAGGAAAGAGAAAGAGGAAACTAAAGGAAGGAACAGAAGGAAAGATAAAAAACAGATGAAGGGAGATGAAAGGAAAGTGACACAAAAACAAAAAAGCCAAATTAAATAAACCCAAGGAAAGTGAAGAAGCCCTTATGTAAACCACAGCTCACCCAACAAAAAAATGACAAGCCAAGAATTAAAAAACAAAAACACATACAATAAAGTCTTACAGTAGGATTTGTACAGAGAATGGTTCAGATTTCCAACAATATGTTTTCTTAGAACATTTATGTCTTTTTAAACGTTTGTTTTAGTCCCATATCAGCCATGGTATCTTATACGAACCTAGCAGGGACTTTGTTAAGGATTTTGTAGGAACTTTTCTCTGGAATGGTAAATGAAAGATAATGCGACAGAAGGCCTTAGTGAAAGCGAAGGAATGGGTGACGAGACACTAAAAAACACCCGAGCCAGTACATGACTCACCCCTTGGGACTGAGGAACCACTTACCCTGACACTCCCCAGTGTTGAGGCGCACTTTTAATGAGCTTGGGTTTACAGTAAGCTGTTTAATAGTCAGCAATTTTCTCATGTAACCCCAACTACACACCCACCCACCCTCGTCGAATATGTCCAGAATTAACAGGGAATTTACTTACTGTAAACAAGTTTGGTACATGTATATACATTACAAACTTACGAAGCATTAATGAATATACATATATATATGCTCTCTTTCTCACTCTCTCTCTATATATGTATACACACACACACACACACGTAATCATGTAACAGCATGGGATAATTGTCCATCCCACAAAATGTTTAATATCTAAAAAACCACTAAACTAATTGAGTTTCTTTTTCCAGGCTTTCAGATAAGGCGTTTAACCATTCTGACACCATTTGTCGTAAGAATCACTGAAAAACCCTTTCAGTTATTCAGCTAGAAAGAGGACATCTTAAAATCATTTTGCGTCAGCCCCACTATGTCTTTTCCACTGAACAATGGTGAGAGGAAAAAGATCATTCAGACCTTCAGTAATGGTACCAATATTCATAGTCAGGCTTCCATCTTCAAAATCTATTCGAGAACCATTAAGAGAACGGTGAATAAGTTTAAAAAGGAGGGAACAGTAGAGAAGAAACCTGGATCAGGAAGTCACAACAGGAAGAGGGATCATCATTTCAACTTAGAGCTAAAGAGATAATTTAGAAAAAGAATAAGATGTTTTGCATGTGAGAGAGGATTTTCAGCAATGACAGTTCAAATAGCAGTGAAAAAAGACTTGAAAATGTAATCGTACGTAAAACCTATTAGGCAACATTACTCTAGTACAAAAAATTAGAAGGTCAAAGAGTTCTCCACGGGAGAATCCATCCATATATTGTTTTTAAACATTTCACCTCAAGCAAGGCAATAAAGTCACTAAGACGTATGGGGGTTACTGAGTGTGAAGGTGACGATTGACATTACATCTAAATTTTTCAAGATCAATCTTGACTGAAAAGCAAGAAGCCGGAAGAGAGTTCCACAAGCGAAGAATGTCTAAGTGTCTATCTCGGAGCATTGTTTTAAATTTATTTTCAATGACAGTCTTCTCTGGTAGACGCCTTGTTAATGAGAATGAGTTTATGTTAGCGATTGAGGTGGGGACGTAAGATATCTTATCCCAGGTGAAGCGATCTGGGGTTGAAGTTTATTTATGGCCAGAACATTTGTTGTTTGATGAGGACACAGTAAATTTATGTATTTTTCTGAACAATTTGCGCATATGAATTATTTAAAGATATCTGTTTACCTGTACCCTGCAATACACACTGTCTCCATTGTAGTACCCTATTCTGTCCTGGTGCGGATACTGCCGTTGGTAACGAGACCATCCATCTTTTGACAACCCTCTCGAGATTGATTAACAATTAATGTAGGAGAACGAAAACTCAAACCAAAGCTATAGGGCCCAGTTTATTTACCCCTAGCTATATGGGAGTTGGGTTCATGCCTTTCCCATGAGTATTTACGCGTAAGTGAATATAAAAAACTCGACTGGAATTGGAACTCGGCTCTCCGATTTCTCGTTCCGAACCGTTATCCATTACACCACCCGCTTATCCAAGCTGACAGCACCTGTTATTTCCAAGCGGTCGCCTATCTCAGTACTGATCAGGCTCAATGTTGCTTAACTTCGGAGATCGAACGAGAACCGGTGTTTTAACGTGATATGGCCGTAATAATGACAGCAATACAACCGCATGCTTAAAAGTTAAAAAGAATATTTGTCCACTGACTTCTGTTCAAGTTTCGTCCAGAAGGAATCATACGGTGGGAAAACAACTCTAATAATAACACCACAGAAATCCAATGTTTCTCAAAAAAAAAAAGAAAAAAAAAGAAAAGAATTTCAAAACCTGAAATTATAAGGAGCTGCAAGTCGAAGAAACAAAAATGTGGAAACACGATTATCCCTGTTGTAATAGGAGCATTTGGTATGATAAAAACGGCTACTTAAAGTCATGTGAATAAAATTCCTGGACCCATCAGCATCTCAGAGCTACAAAATTTTACTTTGTGCGAAATACCATCTTCAAAACCCTTTCTATCTAAAAGAAACGTCCCAAATGTGCATAGATAACTCTCCTACACTGCCCTTTTGACTCCTAGAACCCGGAGGGGACTTGGTAATTAGGCAGTTAAAATTACTCCCTGGCAAGATGATACCACACACAATAATAATCAGTCAGTTAAGAGCTATATGTGATACACGCTTGGGCAATCATGTCTCTTTCGATTGATGACTAGGCAGAAGATTTTCGCTGCAGTATGTTGCCGTTTCTTTCTGGCAACCAAAGCTATAGAACCCTGTTTATCCTGCTATTACACCCATAGCTGGGGGAGAGGAGATGGATTCATGCCTTTCCAAAGAATATTTGTGCGTAAGTGTAAATAGTAGGTGTTGTATCTACAAAAAAAAAAAATCACTGTTATCGTAATATATATATATATATATATATATATATATATATATATATATATATATATGTGTGTGTGTGAGAGCTCTATCTCTGATATTGAGCGCTTTCTAATAAGTACCGCGCATAAAATATATAAATAATAATAATAATAATTATATATAAATATATATATATATGTGTGTGTTATGGTCATAATTTATTCCATTGGAATCGTAAATACGATCCAATTCATCAGACCTACAAATTAAAACAAATTTGAATTTACCATGGAATATTAGTGTTTAAGCCTTTTTATTATTATATCCTTACTCTGTCCTGGACATTGAGTTCTACCTGGATTCTATCATCTTGGAATTTTTTTATCAAAAAAAATATATATGTATGTGTATTCATGTATGTATATATATATACTTATTTGCATATGTATGTGTATATTTACCACTAATATCTACCTATCTATTTATATATATATATATATATATTATTTGATAATCCGTATGGGTAATTCCAAAGAGGATATAAGTCCAAAGAGAGCTCAGTGTAAAAACAGAGCAAATGATAATGATTAAAGCAGAGACTTTAGAAATCCATGGTAATATCTTATTTAGCACGACCGTTTAATCGATCTCGTCTTATCAGACCAAACGGTTTCACAAATAAATGTATTTAAAATTCATTCAGGCACAAGCGAAAAAGAAAGGAATTTACGAACACAAGACGTGTTTTAAAATAAGCACAATGTAGGATACTTAATAGCAAAATTAATACCAACTAAAAAAAGCAACTAAATAAGATTGGCTAAACTATATGAATAAAACATATTTAAATATATTTTAAACAATAAAAAATGAGTTTAAAATTATCAGCGACCTCGCTCCTTCATGCGCATGTGTAGTCGCATCATTGTAAACATCACTTTAGTCCGATGAAGTCCTAAAGAACGAAACGCGTCACACGATATTTTCCTCATTCTAACAGAATTTTGTCTCTCACTCACTCTCTCTCTCTCTCTCTATATATATATATATATATATATATATATATATATGTATATGTATATGTGTATAAGGTGTTAAATTTATCCCAAAAGTTATAGGAATCTGAACGGTGCTCGTAAAACCGAATAATCTCCAGGCCATTAGATTTTTTGCGAGTTGAGTCTGCGCAAACAGCAGATAAGGGCGGGACAGTAAGAAGAAATATCCGAACTTTTGGATAGCACTTTGTATGAATATCCACAAATTCAGATTAAAAAAAAAAAAAAAAAAAAAATAGGGCTCCGGAAACACGAAATACTTTGGCACATCTATGAAATTGTTAAACCCTAAGCCATTCATTTGTCTTGGACCACACCTGGAGAGACACCTGGCCTAAATTTGCATTGGGATAATTTGACTCTCTGACGTCGTCAATAAAAAAAAAAAAAGAAAAAAAAAAAGAGGAATGTTCTAGATGTTAAACACATATGCTTGTTTCACATCTACCATCTCACAATAAATGAAAATATCAACTGGGAACACACACATACATATTATCTCTCTTTATCTCTCTCTAAATATATATATTTATAAACAATGCATACTACTATGTAAATCAATTAAAACTTTAAATGCTCATATATATATATATATATATATATATATATATATATATATATATATATATATATATTCAAACAAGTTTGTTTAAATAATTTAGACAGACAATGTTTGATTGAATCCTTTCGAGTTCACGAATCAATTTCTTGATAGCCGTAGAAAATTGATTAAGAAAAATACCAAAATTTCTTTTAAACAGTTTTTACTTTCCCAATTACTTTCACTCTTACCTGGGGTCATCTTCACGGCGTTAAATTGTGTATGTGCATACATATTTCTGGAAATTCAAAACATTTTTACTGTTCATTCTAGTGTGTTTTTATCATTCTATATCAATTTCAAATTCACGAGTTTTTTCTCATGAAATATATGTTTTCATATATATATATATATATATATATATATATAGAGAGAGAGAGAGAGAGAGATAGAGATAGATGTGTGTGTGTGTTTCTGTGTGTCTGTATATATACATGTATTTATATATGTATGTGTGTGTATAAACATATATATATATATAGAGAGAGAGAGAGTGAGAGAGAGGATGCGATGGAAAAATTGTCGTTTAATTACGCAAAAATTAAAATAACACT
>OZ010580.1:61846603-61891603 GCA_963932145.1 Acanthosepion lycidas
TATATATAAATATATATATCTATGAGAGAGAGGAAATATAGTTTTAAGGTATGCTATATTTATGGTATAAAGTGTTCACTATCAGAGACAGAGCGTATGTAAATATAAAAGTGAACAATGACGTCAACATCCAAAGGCGACGGACTGTTTCCTGCTAATCATCAGACCACATGCGTTGTTTTTTCTCGTCTATTTGTATATACGGGTCAATGGTGGATTGTGGGTAGGATTTAATAATTAGTATGTTTCATGGTTTCTATAGTGTATAGACGTATATATGTGGACGAGTGGTTGGAAAGTTTGCATTCTGACCAAAAGTATCTCACCATGATCGATTTGTCAGGAAGGAGACTTCCCGATGTTATTAGAATAGCCTGGTCGATCCCGGTGTGCGGTACCTTTGGAAAATGCCAGAAAACCTTACCATGGGTAAGGTTTTAAGTTATATGGGTATTTCCAAGCCTTGTGAGTGAAATTAGGTAGACGGAACTCTTGAGGGCCGTCGATAGCTGTGCTAGCACGAAGTCACAAGTCATCGTGACCGAGGGTTTGCGCGTGCTGGCCTTATTCAAAATTGTTGATCACGCTAGATAACACGCTCTTTCCCAGAAACTGTAACTAAGGTCTGCGCTATATTATTGCAGTATAAACTACAGGTGGGCTCTGTGGGTTTTGAATAAGCACAAGTGCGCCTGAGCTAGCGTCTGCACTAAGGGTTGGCTAGCCGCCCTATTAGACTGGTATCCTCGAATAGGAGTGACAAAATATTTCATGTTTCAATACTATGATTGTACTTTCTCAGGCGACGGTAGATTAGGAAAATTTAAAAACAAATCGTTACCTCTTTTCGCAAATTAACGGAGGCGCATAAGGTCAGAACTAAAAAGTATACTTGTGGGTATGTCTAGATTAACCAATTAAAAGTCAGATCTACGCTAATATGGAAAAATAAGGTCAGAATTGCTACGAAATGTGGATAGAGTAAAAATCCACATTTCGTAGAACAGATATGTTCTTCCGCTTATATATTAGGTTGGTGCAAAAATAATGACGGTTTTTGACATTGCACCAACCTTATATATATATATATATATATAGAGAGAGAGAGAGATGAATGAGATAACGATATATATTTTTAACATATCAAGAACAATATAGGGAGAAAATATATGACAAAGTGAAAAAAGTTTTCGTGCGAAGCGCTCCGTCCATCAGGACATCATCGGGCTAAATTTGTTTATGTTGGTGTGATTACAAATGCGCACGAACGAGGGGTGCTGGGAATTTAAAATTTTTTTAATATAAACTTTTTTCCATTTTGTCATACATTTCCATATATATATCTCATGTAAATCTATTTAAACACGATAGGTGAAAAAACCTGGATAGCACAATTTTCAAACAAATTGGCATCCTCGGAAGAAAAAATGTTGGAAAAAAAAGAAAGCACCAGAAACCTCCGAACAGGGCGAAAGAAATCGTTCAGTCACTTAAATCTCTGGTATAAAGAAAAAAAAACCCAGCGCGTAATAAGTTAAAACGAAGAGTGCTCAATACGCTAATTAGAGCAAAAGTAAAATAGATATATCCTTATGAGCCAGGTACTACCTACCTAGGTTTCACCGCATGTAATCATTAGGGTGAACCCTGATGATCCTATGTGATGAAACCTAGGCAGGTAGTACCTGGCTCATTACGATTTATTTATTTTATAATAAATCCTAAGGTTTAAGGTAGGGGACGATTTCTTTCGCCCTGTTCGGAGGTTTAAATATCCCATATTGTATTTCTGAGAAAATTACAGGGATGACAATATGGGATATTTATATAACAATACCGATAAAAATAAAAACAAAAGTTATAGACAGCTGAAGGAGGTCGGTTAAGTTACTGATCGAGACACATCGGAAGGCAACTATTTAAACAGTTAAAGCAAAGCATCCCCGTCTCTTCAAAATTACTCGTTATGAAACCGTCGTGCTTTATATTTCTTACCCGATACATATATATATATATATATATATATATATACACACAAAATGTAAATCTATTTAAACACGGTGGATGAAAACATCCTGGATAGCACAATTTTCAAACAAATTGGCATCCAAGGAAAAAAAGTTTGAAAAAAAAAAACAAAAAAAAAAAACAAACCTTCGAACAGTGTGAAATAAATCGTCCAGTACCTTAAACCTGATGATCCCATGTAATGAAACCTAGGTACCCCGCTCATTAGGATTTCTTTATTTTATATATATGCATGTGTGTGTAAAATAAATAAATCTTAATATTATATATAAAATAAATAAATCCTAATGAGGTAGGTACTACCTACTTAGGTTTCACCACATGATTTCGCCCTTAACCCCGGACGGAGTCGTTGGGGCGCCAATGTTCTGAGCTGTCCACCAGTCTCCACCATCTGTCACGGTCGTGCGTGACAACTCGGGTTGCGACTGATGTGGTATAAGGTTGTTTCTTGGTGTACTCGTCATATGGCATGTCTTTGACGTTTTAATCTGGTGGAGCCCATCCGTTTCCAGGTTAGACCACAGCCGGTTTTCTTCAAGTAGGCGGTTCGCCTTGGTCACGAACACCTGGCCATTGTAGTTAACCTGAGGAACCCTTTTGCCTTGGCCTGGTGACCTGCATCAAGGAGGTACTTCGCCCAGTGTTAACATCACCCCATCACGTGAGTTTAACCCGCCAGTTGAAGCAGTTTACCGGGGTATGGCAAGTGAGATTTAGGAGATGGTTGAAGACCAGCGATGCTCGTCCGCTCGAAGGTGCAGCGTGACAGATATCAAAGGTCTATTCAGAACCACCTATGCCCATACTTTCAATATGTTGTCACTGTAATAAATGACTTTCTCTTTTAATTAAAAACTGTATTCTTTTGGTGGAAATTATGGTTGGAACTCTTACGATCACCGACTAATGATTTGAGTGTATTGTTTTCTAAAAGATCCGTTTTGTGTTCATATAAACTTTTATTTAAATTACGAGGAGGCAGTAAAATAATCTGTTCGAGTGGAACTTGGATCTCATTAATACAAAGGGAATGTGGGTGGTTCTCCACAATGGGTGTGGCATTGCGGGTCTTAGCCGTATAGGAGAAAACGGGTGGAACTAAAGAATGTAGTTCGTCTGAACACTTTCCATGGAAATAACGATAGAGTAGAGAGAGACATGCAAAGTCTGTGGAAAAGGGGTAATTCACTACCCATAAGGGCGCGGAAACGCTTTTAGATTCTATCGTGGGTGGAAATTGAAGACTGGGCAGCTCTTGTCCATATATTGCAGCAGTATTCCATTTTCTGCCTGATCTGGCTCTTGTAAAGATAGAAGATAGTAAGAGGAGTCAGGTTCTTACTGGAGTGGTACAGGGGTCCGACCATTTTTATAGTAGGTGAAACAGAGGAAGTGGTATCCATTAAAAGTTGTAAATTAAAATATTCGATCCTTAAATTATTTTCCTGATTTTTTCTGATTATCTTGAATGTGTTTTCATGATATATATCTGACCAATTTGTGTAAATAAAAACGATTTATTTTTTATGTGTTATTTAGTTCCTTCACGAGTAGGGATCATGGCTCTCCATGATTTCCTATCCCTTTTCGTCATTAGCAATGTTTGCTTTTTACTATCTTTTGTGCCTTCTATTCTGCCACCAATTCACACAAGCTCGTTATGTTACCCTCTGCTCCTCTAGCCTTCAAAATGACCTCTGAGTATCAGACTCTCCAAACCCTCCTTCCTCATTTCAACTGTTGTCTTTCCGATTCTAAGTTATAAGGGTCCTTTTTGTTTTCATAATGTTGATTACGTTAGCAGTCTGCAGATAAAGAGATCCTTGGCTATAATTGATAGGTTCAGGAATTGTCTTCTCATGTACTTGTACTAATGTCTACTTATGAAAGTCGTCAATGCAACTGCTGACACTAAATATAACAATGGCAGTTTCAGTTGTCTGGCTGGACGTCAAAGAGAAAATCTTTTGAATAGAACTGAATTTTGTGAACAAAGATGTAACTTGTAGTCACTGGAGGCATTCCTCTTTGGCATTTCTGAGGAAGAACACAGGAATTGTTCCGTGTTACAATTACGGTCGGATGATTTTCAGTAACTAGTAGATACTGGTCCAAAGACAGCGATGAAAAGTAGATTTGATTTATGTGGACAGAAAATTAACTTTTTATAAGGAAATTGATGTATTTGTTAATGGAATGCTTTATTAATTATTTTTTTTTATCAAGAAAAAGTCTCACGTTAACGTTAAAAATTGCTTTAAAACGTTGTTGATTTATTTAAGACTAGATTAAAAGCCCCTTATAATCTACCTCAAGCGGAGGGGTTCTTGATTGAGACTTCGGCTTGTTCAGGAGTTTGAGAGTTCCTAAGTCTTTGCATATTTTCAGCATTGGAAGCTATCCTGAAAAAAAAAAAAAAAAAAAAAAAATCGAAGTAATGAAAACTTGGGAATCCAAAATTTCTGGATTGCGGCTTTAGATCTGAACCGAAATGTTTTTACTTTGCTCACGGAATCGGCCTGATTCCAAAATGGTATGATATGTTGGGTTACGGCTATTGAAAGTTAGAGAGTTGTGTCCCTTTGAAAAAGTGTAACACAGGGACTCATTGACATTTATTATATAAATGGAATGATTCATTATAACATGTCGTTAATTGTTCAAATTTTCTAGTTGAATTGTTCACATATATAGGATGGCATGATTCCCGTAGTAGTTTGATAGGGCGTACTAACATGACAATAACAAAATAATTATAAAAATTCTTTTATTTTTGCTATATTGGTTAAACATTCTAATTGTTGAATATTAATTCAGTAAATATTTTGCGAGTTTAAAGTTCTGTAAGTTTAACTCCAAGGATATAATATTTGTTCAATAATTGTTTTAAAATTTATTAATTCAAATTGAACTTAAAATCTAAAATTTATACGTTTTATTAAAAACTTCCTTGAAAATTCCCATGCTTCGTGGCTTTAAAAGTATGTAACTTATAGATTAAATATTTCATATTTTATGAAATTTGTTAAAGCTGTGAAAAATAAAAATGGTCGAAAACAAAAAATTACTTTTGGAAGCGACGAAGAAAAAATGTATAGACAGCAACGTTTTCCATTTGATTTTTCTCAATTGGTAATGACTATTTTCATTTTTCTCAATTGGTAATGTTTATTTTCATTTTTCTCAATTGGTAATGTTTATTTTCATTTTTCTCAATTGGTAATGTTTATTTTCATTTTTATCAATTGGTAATGTTTATTTTCATTTAACTCATGTTAGAAATGATTTACGATATATAAATATTGTTCGGTTATAATATTATAGTTTTGATTATTGTAAATAACTCCGTTTCAATACAAATGTCCATTTTTTATGAATTCTATTTTATGAAAATTGACATGTAGTTCTGATGAACTTTCCTATGTGTAACCTAGACTTTATGCATAGTACTAGCAACGCCCCCATCATTTTACAGAATGAATTGGCTAGATGTGACTGTAAATTCTATGCTAGCAGATTCTTCTATCACACTTCCCGTCTCTGGAATTCTCTTCCAGCTTCTTGCTTTCCAGTCACCTTTGATTAAAAAAAAAAGAAATGTAATGTCAATCTAATTCCTAACATTTTATTGTTCTCTCTCTTTAATAATGTCTTCTTTTTTTTCCATATTTTCTAACCATTCAATAATCCCCTTGCATCTTTATTGCCTTACTTGAGGTGATATGATTAAAAAAAAAAGAGAAGAAAGTAGAATGAGTGCCTAGTACCAGATATTCGGAGGGGGGGGGCATAAGCCACTAGTGATAGTACTACAATTGGTTAATATCACCAGAACAGCTTTTTGGAATGTTAGGTTGATTGTTTTCAATGTTTGTTTTTGCTACACTCAACAATTTTTAAAGAAATCTTCATAACTTTTAGTATCGATTTTAATTCTTCTAATAGTAACATTCGAACTGTAGGGACACGGTACATTTCTGTTTACATGAGAATATAGTTTATATATAAACTGTGAGTGTTTCAGTTACTTTCTTCTCCAAAGCAGTTTTATTTATTTCAACGGATATCTGATGAGAATGACAAGCACTAGAAATGTATACCTTTTTCTTAAAACAAGCCAGACCTAAATCTTTTTTTCTTTTTGAAATAACAGTAACAAAATTTGTGTGCCTGTCTGCAGTCTGTAATCATACACCCTTTAAGACAATTTACCAGAAGTCTAACAAGGTTCTAAGCCTATTTTTTCCCATAATTCTGAAGTGCAAATCAGTGACACAGCCGCACCTTGTACCCAAGATGAACAATGAAATTACAGCGACAACAATAATTCATCACCTTCATTAGTTTTGTGATTAGGTGTGGTAGTTTCGGATCAGTTCCCTCCATATGTTTGGGTTGAAAGTCAGATGTATGTATGGCATATCTTGGACAGGTAGACCTGGTCATTCTTCTGGTTAAACCTCAAACTTGAAGGCTCACCTTGGTCATCTTGGAAGCCCTTCCCTCAGCGATGCCATGTCATCACCACACTGGCCACATATATAGCTATAAAACACAGACTACCCCATTGTGCTAGATAGTGACCCTACATGAAGCTGCTTCCTAAGGGAACGGATTTAGTCAGAATTTACTCGATCATGAAGCAGGTAGTATTGAGAAACAAAAATTAAGGTTGTAAATTTGAAAGGGAAGACGGGAGGAGAGAGAGAGGTGACTTGGAATTTCCAGAAAACTGCCCATAAAGACTTTTGTTAATACTGGAAGTATTTTAAATGCAAAGAAATGTTTTTGTTGATGGAATTACAACGGCGTGCAAAAGTTTTGGGTCAGCTATATAAAATAATTTTACACCTACCATTTTATTTAAGTTAAAATTGTTTAGCAATATGCTTTTATCAGTAGTGTCTGTGGACCTCGAGGTAAATAAGTTGTTGCGTTTTTGCAGGTTTCATCTAAGTGAAGACATGTCGCTTTCAACTGTTTGAAGTTGAAAAAAATGACATTCAAAACTATTGGGCCAATGAAAGATCTGATATGAAAATGTCACTATAATATGCAAATTTTTTAATAGGAATCATTCCATTTTATTAATAGGAGTGTAAGGTGCCTTGGCAAGTCATTGGAGTTGAACACGAGCTTGCTTTTTTTACACTAAAATCATGGCTAAAATTTCTGCTGAAACAAAGATGAAGTTTGTGACTTTGAAGAGGAAGACGACTCAACAAGAGAGAGTCAAGCGATTGGGAATTTCCAGAAACAGTATTTAAACCATTCAATAGACGTTGGGAAGTTGTTTTAAGTGCAAAGAAAACCGAAGGACCAAAAAAGTTAGAAAGAAGAGATGAAAGAAAGATCGTGAAAGACTCAGAAGGCAATCCAAAATTAACAGTCATACAAACGAGAAATGAGTACGGCGGTGTTTCAGTCGATACAGCACACAGAGTATTACAAAAGAACAACTTGAACTGATATCTTAACCCAAATACTTCTCGGAAGAGAAGATTGAAGCGGTCAAAAGTGGCAGAAAGAAACAATGAGAAATCCAGCACAAAGACGGTAAAATATGATGGTCGACACGTAATAGTGTGGAGTTGCATCAAAAGTGATTTTTGAAGGTAAAAAATTGATGGAAAGCTAAACAACAAAAACTGTATTAGTTTATTACGACCTAATCTTCTGTCAGACTATAAAGATGGAAAAAATTTTTACTCCTTGTCATACTGTATTTCAACATTAGCTTGCTTTCCTACATTAAAATCATGGGGAAAATTTCTGCTAAAAAGATGAAGGTTGTGACTTTGAAGGGGAACAAGAGATATCCAAGCGTCTGGGAATTTTCAGAAAGAGTGTTCCAATCATCCAAAAGACGTTTGCTACAATTGGAGGTGTGTTAAATGAAAAGAAAACCGGAAGACAGCAAAAGTTCGTCAAGGGAGTTTAAAGAAAGATTATTGGAGTCTCAGTAGGCAACCCGAAATTAACAGCCATACAAACGTGGATTGAGTGCAGTCTTAACAGTGATGTTTCAGTTGATACAACACACAGAGTGTTACAAAAGAACAACTTGAACGAGAGTATATCAACAAAAAAAATCATCATTAAGCTAAAAAAACATCTGAATAGAAGGTTGAAGTGGTCAAAATAACTAAAGAAAAGTGATGAATGTAAAATAGTTCCATTCTAATGTAAGATAAAATATGTAAGACCAGCTTAAAAGCCACACTATCGCGCGGCATTTAATCTAGCTCCCACGGAAGGCTATTAATTGAACCTTCATCACAATAGGTAGGAAGCAGTAGATGAGATGGGCAACAATAAATTACAGAAGAACTCAAAATTGATCGCTGCATTTAAGTATGGCATTAATATTTTAAGCTTGCCTTTTAAAAGTTGAAAAGTTTCTGCCCAAACTTAATTTAAAGACAATTTGTTGTATGTAGGTCCTTATTTTCCGTACAAACAATTATTTTTATTTCATGGGTGACTTTCACTGGATTTCGCAATTAATTTCAATTCTCAAATTTATTTCCAAGTTATAAGAATTGTTATCGTATAAAAGAATTCTTCGCAAAAAATCACGGTATAAAATGGATGAAAACAATCGCAACTTGGGAATCCAAAATTTCAGGAATGCGTGTCCGGATCCGACCTGGAATGTTTTTCATTTGTTTCCGGAGTCGGACGGATTCCAAAATGGTATATCTTTGGCTATGGTCTCTAGGAGTAAAATTGAAAAAAACGGACAATTTTATTTTGAAACACTAATTTGGTAACAATATTTTTTTCATTTGAAATGAGCAATTGAAAGGTAGAGAGTTATGTCCCTTTAAGTTGAAAAATTGTGATGCAGTGACACACTGACATTAGCATTTATTATACAGAAGACCAGTGAGAGAAAGAAACAATGCAATATACAAACAATTTGACAGTGAATACGTAGTGGTGGGGGTTGCATAAAAAATGATGGTAGAAGAAAATTGGTAAAAGTTGATGAAAACAGCGAAAACTATATGAAAACTGAAGGACTGAAGATGTTCAACATTCGGAAAAATGTCCTGATCTCCATATAATTGAGCCACTGTGGTGGGAACCGAAGAAACAAAACGCCCCAACGAAAACCAAGCAATCTTCAAGATCCTTGGGTTTACTGCCAAGAAGAATGGGGAAAAAAATCGAATGAAAAAATCTCGGCATTGTTCCACTGAATGTCACATCGAATTAAGGCAATTATTCAAACCAAATGTATCAACGCTAATTACGAATTCCATAATTTGGTACTTTTTGTAATAATAAATATCACTTCTTGCAAAAAAAGAAAAATTCCTTTTAAACTTAAGAAAAGAACTGAAAGTTAAAATTTTCATTGGTGTCTCAGTATTTTTGCAAAGCCTTTTTCAGCATTACTATGCTCTACCCTCCACCATACAGCATTAACTAAAATGCATCAAATAGTTTTCTGGCCTTCAAAGATCATAAAATGTACTGAGAAAAGCGTTCTACTAATCATTCTCGATTTGTTGATAAAAGTAATTTACCAAGGTGGTCCAAAAAGTTTTGCACTCCAGGCATTTTTAGTAGCTTCATTTTAAATGATGACCTCTTAAAGCCTGTTGTAGATGGAAACTGTAATTTCACTTCAGAGCTTAATTGTTTGCATAGTCACTTACATTTTGTCTTCCGTGATGAAAACTGAGATTTTGCGTAATTTCAAGTACCTTGGGCTTAAAGTGATATCTTAAAATTTTGCTCAGATCATTTTTCCGTTGGTAGTTGACGTCAACACATTTTAAAATACAGTGTAGTTAATTTCTTTCTTTCTTTTTTTTTTTTTTTTTTTTGTACAAAGGATATTGCGACAGCAACTTTTTATTTTTATAAATCAACCGTATTTTTAGCTTCGCCGGCGTCTGGATCCACTCGGCGTTTCTTGTTAACCAGAAGAGTCTTAAAAGTTGCCTTCGTCAAAAGATTTTCTGTTTCCAAAATAATTCATCGCTAGAATTGTTTCAAGTTGTTATGCCTTGTCTATAGTTTTTTTTTCTCCCTCTCGTCGCCAGTTATTTTGTCTAGGAAGAGTGAAGTAAGAGGGCGCAAAACTGAGTGCAACGTTAGACCCGCCAAGGCCTAAAGTAAGTTCTGGAGAGCACTTAGAGCTGCTACTTCCGCTAGCGGCTAGCTGCTTTAATTGTGGTTCTCAAATTCACTCTGCAGATATTTACTCAGATTAAGTAAGTCGGCTATGAAATGACAAGTGTGAGACACCCAGTGAGAGTCTAACAGTTTAAATATTAGTAACAGTAAATTAAAGACTACTTGCTAGATAAACTACAGCTTATACTCCTCAGGGAAGTCTACAGGTTTAATAACAACACACATAAGTATATTGCTTAAATTTTTATATATTTATATTGGAAAATGCTCAATACATATCAGGGAAGATTTTTCCACTTTGTCATTGGTTTTCCTAACATTCTTCTGGTATATAATATAATACCCACTGTAGCGTGACTGACCACAACTTTGACACAAAAAATGCTACTTTTATCAAAGGAAAAAAATCACTGTGACGTAAATGTCTAGAGAGAGTACCTTAATCGCAAGTTCATCTACAGTAAATTTTCACCCTGGCTCTAACAACATTTCACTATTCCTGTCAGATCTTCTAATATTAAAGTGTAGAATACCTACTTATAAAAGTGATGTAAAGAAAAAGAAAAGGACACTGAATGAATGCAGCTTATATATATATATATATATATATATATATATATATATATATATATATATATATAAATAAAATTCCCAGCACCCTTCTGTCGTGTGCATTTGCAGTCCTACCAACATAACAAAATTAGTCTGCTAAAGTCCTGAAGAATGAAATGCGTCACAAGTAAACTTTTTCAACTTTGTCATATAATTTCCACATTATATATATATATATATATATATACATACACAAATAGAGAGAGAGAGAATATTAAATCCGTAAGTGCTAAGGATAATCCAAGTAGTTTTTTTAAAATAAATTGTCTGGATAAATTTAAACCATTTTGTAATTTCGGTCATATGAGGCAGATATTAAAAATTTATCCGTCGAAATAAATTTATTACCAAATTTTTCGATGTGTTAAGTTTTTTCCTTCTTGATGTGTGTGTATATATATATATATATATGTGTGTGTGTGTGTGTGTGTGTGTGTGTGTGTGCATATGCATATTATAGGGAAAGAATACTCAATAAAGGATTTTTTTTTTACTAATGTTCCTTTAACACAAGGCTTAAGAGCCACTCAAGGTAGGGGGTTACTGAATGAAGTGCGTGATATGAACACAAGAAGAGGAAGTAGGAAGTTAGAGCGTTTACAGATACTTGATCAGCATTAAAGTGGGAATCTGACAGTCACCATGCAGTGTTGATTCCTATGTCCACATTGCCTATATCTATAAATTTCCAATGCTGAGCATTTCTTCCCTATAAACATTTGATTGATTGTTCTTACAGGTTATCAACCCTTTGTGAATTATTTAAAGCTGAAACATATTTGGGATTGTAAGAATAATTATTTCTTTTATTGCTATTGAATATTTCATTAACATTTTTTGAGAATAAAATAATTTTTCCAGATACAAGTCCTACTATTTAACCCATAGATGAGGGAGGTGATGAACACTATAAGCATAGCAAATTTTGAATATATATATATATATATATATATATATATATATATATATATATATATATATATATATATATATTATTATCATTATTAAAATACACCTTTAAGTGCTGAATCTAGATGCGTCGTCAGTGTTGTTGCTCCCATGTCACTAGAAGTTTCGGGTCTAAATAAACAACAGACTTCTTCGATGGGCGACCCGACCGAATATGATCAGTATTCGGCCCGCACCTAGAACAAAAGTTTGCCACTAGCTATAGGACGTGAATTATATAAGTTGCCCCAGTAGACAACGACCAATGAAGACTTCACTTGGGCTATTCGATGTTATTGATTAGGTATGCATGGTTGTATTGATCTTCTTACATGCGGCCAAGAATGGGTGTTTTTTTTTTGAAGAATAGAAGAAAAAACGCAATAAATATACACACACACATATATATATATATATATATATACACACACAAACACATATATACACAAAAAAAAAAGATTTATTATATTGGCTCGTCTTGCGACTTGTTCTTTCTCTACCTCCCCTTTTAACTAACTTATTTTTTTGGTCTTTCTTTTCTTTTTTATTCTTATTTTCTTTTCTTTTCTAAACTACACTTAATAAAACGTTTACAATTGAATAGAGTGATTAAAATGACAGACTATTTACAACTTTAAAAACTAAGAGAAAAACATTTGACTAAAATCGCTTAAAAATAAATTAATCAAGCTATTTACATGTTAAATATTGGTTAAAAAAAAACAAAAAAAAAGAAACACGTGTAAATTTTAAATAAGTTGACCCCCCCCCCAAAAAAAAAATTATCCTTACCGGAAAGAATTCGTTTAAAACTAAGAGAAATAACTAAACTTCCTCAAAATAAATGATCGAGATATTTACATGTCGAAAAATAGTTGAAAGAAAAAATAGCGTGTAAATTTAGCTAAAATAAGTTACTCCTAAAAAAAAAAAAAAAAGAAAAAAAAATTATCCATGCAGGAAACCGAAAAAAAAAAAAAAAAAAAAAAAAAAAAGGGGAAAGATTACTTGTAAAAATGTTTTTGTAATAAAATAAATCTACTTGGAAGACTAGTAAGAAGTCATTGCATATGAGACTGAATGCAAATTGAAAGATTGATTCTCGCAAGTTTCTTGTCATCTATATACACAAATTTCACACACATATATATATATATATATATATATATATATATATATATATATATATATATATATATATATATATATATATATATATACTAATCAGTCTTAAAAGTATTTAGTGATGGCATTTATGGCGTGTGTACATCTGCATTGGGAACGTTCTTATTTTGTAGTTTTGGGCCACTCATTATCTCTATTTATCCACAACCACCTGGTGGCCTTTTCGACGGACTCCAGGATCATTTGAATCGCCCGCCTTCTTTTTTGTCCAGTTATCCCTAGGCTAGTAAGGGCTCGTATCATTGACTGTCTGGCGAACCCCCTACAGCCGATCTCGACAGGGAAACAATAAGTGTGCCATCCTTTAGTTCTGCAGTCATTTAAGGGTCCTTCATATCTACTATACTTTCTCTCAAATGCCTCTTGCATATGCTCTTCCCATGGGACAGTTAACTCCAGCAAAATAATCTGTTTTGTGGCATCCGAATAAACGATTATGTCTGGACGGAGTTTGGAGGACGATATATGTGTTGGGAATTTTAATTGTTTCCCGAGATTGACTTGCATTTGCCAATCCGACGCGGACGATAACAGCGAATGGGATCCTGCAACCTTCTTACTCGGCTTTGCACCTGTTTCAAACGAAGCGGATAGCTCTTCTTTCTGGGATGAGTTTATTACTCTGTAAAGCTTCAGTAATAATGAGTGCTATCGCCTCTAAAACCTTGTCATGACGCCACCGATAGCGCCCGTCTGTCAGAGCTGTTCTGCACCCGCTTAATATATGTTGCCGTGGTCCCTTCCCCGAACACAAGGGGCACTTTGGTGAATCTATTTTCCCCCATAGGTGTAGATTGGTCGCGCTTGGTAATACGTCGTACACCATCTGAACCAGGAATCTAGATCGGCTGAAGTCGGTATTCCAAAGATCTGACCACGACACTTTCCGCCGATCTACACCATCCCATCTGGTCCACGCGCCCTGCTGGCTATAACCTGCCATTTTTGTCATCCGTTTTTCCTCCATCCCTGCTCTTACTTCGTCCTGTATCAGGTGTTGACGCTCTTTCACGGTGCTTTTTCTGAATTTGTAGGAGGGAATCAACCCCAGGCCTGCTCTGCCCTGTGCAACTGAACCCATTATTGCTTTTACCCTCAGATTCCCTTCTGCGATAGCTAGTTCCTTAGTAGCACTCCATTTTCTGCCAGTCTTGATCTCAATTTCCGCACCTGATACTTTGAGATCTCTGGAGTTTCTATAATGGTAGCTTTCCCTTGTCCGTGACACCATGAAATCCTCAACTATATATATATATATATATATATATATATATATATATATATATATATATATCCCTGATATTGAGCACTTTAGATCAATATCAAGGATAGAGCGTATGTAAATATTGCGTTGTCTGGAAAGTTAATGCTGATTTTAGTCATTCATGTTCCAATAGGTATTTCTTGATAGATATAATATGCTTACATTTACGATTAGAGCACACTTCAAACTATCTCTTGAGAAACAAAGTTTAAAATTACTTAATTCATGTCAATTTTGTAACCCTATGAAAATGGCGAAAAAGCTATGTGCTGCGTATGGTGAAGGTGCTTTAGCTGACAGAACTGTATGGAAGTGATGCACTAAGTTTAGAGTTAGTGATTGTAGCCTTATTGATGAAGAACGTTCAGGCAGACTCCCCCCTCACTATAGATGAATACCAAATAAAGACACTGACTGAGAATAACCTGCATTACACAAGGCAGGAATTGGCAGAAACTCTAAATTTATCACAATTTACCACCCATGAGCACTTGGTAGAGAATCTTTTGGATTGATTTTATCTGTGATTTGCTGTATAAATGCAATGAAAATGCACCCTTTTTTTAAAGCAAATTGTAATGGGTGATGAGAAATGGATCGTTTACAACAATGTTTAGTGAAAAAGATCCTGGGGTAAGCGACATGATCCAACTTTAGCCACTTCAAAACAAGTCTTCATCTTAAGAAAGTCATGCTGTGTATCTGGTCGGATTGGAAAGGAATGCTGTACTATGAGATTCTTCCAAGTAACCAGTTAATTGACTCTGAAAAGTACTGCTTGCAATGGTAAGAATTAAAAGCAGCAATTCAAGAAAAATGCCCAGAATTGGTGAACAGGAAAGGTATTGTTTTCCATCAGGATAGTGCCAGACCTCAAAGTTCTTTGGTGACCCGGCAAAAATTGTTGCAAATTAACCAGACATTGTTCCTTCAGATTTTCATGTATTTAGCAAAATAATCTCAATGATAAAATTTTTAATTCTTTGGATGACATAAAATACACCTTAATGAATTGTTTGCTGAGAAATCACTGAAATTGTGGGAAGATGGAATCTTTAAGTTGAAGAAAAAATGGAGAAAGGTTGTGCAGCAAAATGGTTCATATTTAATTGAAAAAATATTTAATGGCATAATTTTATGTGTTTTAATTTCCGTTAAAAAAAAAAAAAAAAAAAAAATCAGTATGAACTTTTCAGACAACCCATATAAAAGTGGATATTAAAGTTAACACCTAGAGGTGACAGTCTGTTTCATGCTAAACACAATAGTCAAGCCATTATATATATATATATATATATATATATACACACACACACACACACACATTATATATATATCTGGTCACTTGTATTCAACGATACCCATCTAATAAGGCAGCTAGCCAATCCCTAGTGCAGACGCTTGCTCAGGTGCATTTGTGCTTATTCAACACCCACAGAGCTCACCTGTGGTTTATACTGCAACTATGCTGAGCAGACATTAGTTACAATTTCTGGGAAAGAGCGTGTTATCTAGCATGATCAACAGTTTGAATTAGGCCAGTACACTTAAGACATTGGCCACGATGACTTGTGACTTTGTGCTAGCACAGCTATCAATGGCTTCCAAGGGTTCCATCTACCCAGTTTCACTTGAAACTCTTGGGTCAACGCATGGTATGGTTTTCAGGCACTTTTCAAAGGTGCCACACGCTGTTATTGACCTCTTCATTTTGATAACATCAGGAAGTCTACTTGATAAATCGATCTGAACCCAAGTCTCATGGTCAGAATGTAAATATTCTAACCAAACAATCATGTACCCATATATATATATATATATATATATATATATATATATATATATAAAATGAAATGTACAAAGTCCGACAATTATTTTAAGACATTTTTATGTTTATACATTCTTTTTATAGATAGATACAAATATTTAAGTAAATGCTCTGTTTATAATAATTCAGATCGGTAAATGTTTAATACTGTTTCTTATAAACAGAGCATTTACTTAAATATTTGTATCTATAAAAAGAATGTATAAGCATAAAAATGTCTTAATATATATATATATATATATAGTAGATATGGACTATGACAACAATTTTTGGATTGAACTTTTTTCCATTTTTTAAAATTAGTAATCAATTTTTAAAAACTATTTACTATTGTACCTATTAATAAGCATCTTATTCATAATTCATATATATATATATATATATATATATATATATATATATATATATTAAACATCTTATTTATCATATAATATATTTTATAGAAAAGTTTGGTTTATCATCAGAAAACTTCAAGGAAGCAGTGAATGCTCTCTTTCTCTAACATTTTTACAAAATCAGCTTGATATTGCCATGCAGCAAAAATGGCAGATTTTCTTTAACCCCAAACTGGATATTGTCTATATATCTAAGTCATTAAGGTTACAAAAGAAGAATTGTGTTGTCATGTGATTCCCTTAAAGCAAGTAAATGGAGAACATCAAACTTGGATACACAAGATCTATGAGGCAACCTCCCTATACTGGCTGCCAGGTTTGTGTTTTTATATATTAAAGTTTACTAGATACAAGACCCGAGAGTAATTCAAGGTAGAGAGTTACTGTTAAAATGGTTCTAGTTAATGAGTCAAAAAAAAAAAAAAAAAAATATGAATGACAACTTTAACTAAAGTTTTACAAAGTCCTAACTAATAAATAATTGTATATAACTAAGTACTAGTTGTCATATATATTCCCACTTGGTCAAAAGTTTTACTTATAATAATTAGTATATATAGGTACATCAATATGTCCAGAGCCTAATGAAAACAGCATCTTCGTTGGCATCTACTTTTAATCATATAAATTGAACACTATACAGGCAAAATTTCAAATTAAAATTTCCAGCTACAGACTTATTATTCTACCCGCATAATTTTCCATTCTGATAAAACCATCACTGGACAGTGTGTAGTAAGTTAACTTGTAAAATTCCAGTGTGTATTGCTTAAATAGTTTCATAAAACACAGTATTCTGAGTGAAACACTATTTTATTTAGAATTTGTTGTTCTTCACTTCTTATTTTATTACTGAAACCTATAAATCTGACAATTCCTTGAGTCTAAAAAAAAAAAGAACATTGCTAAAAATAAAACATTTCAAGCTTGCTGTAAGAAGAGAAGAAAATGCTAAAAGGGATTCAAATCCAAAAGATATTTATTAAACATGCCATGGAAGACTGATAACCATTATTTACACAATGCTAAAGTTTATTTATTTTGAGTCGTTCACTTGTTTGCTATGTTTAGTCATCATTTCAACAATTTGTTTTGTTCAGTTCTATTATTTCCTTAGGCATTGTAACAGGCATTATTGAACTCTATTTTTATTTACATTTCTAAATCAAAGAGCATACTCATTTTGTTTCAAACCCTTGTCTTCTCCAAAATTTAGCTGGATAAATTGTTAAAATCATTGCATCTGACATTAGAAAATAAGAAAGCAAAGCACCATCTCTCTGTCTTTGTTTATCAATCTATCCATCAGAGTTTGTCAATTTCTATATCTATGTATCTTTACACCTGTCTATGTAGACATCTTAGTTTTACATATCTCTCTAGTTTAGCAGAGATTTGGCAGCTTTAGTCTCTCTCTCTCTCTCTCTATATATATATATATATATATATATATATATATATATAAAAACAGAGTATGTCTGTGTCTCTTTTTACTCGAGATCCATTCAATCGATTTTGATCAAACTTGACACATACATTGTACATCGTAAGAGATAGTGTAAAAAATCGATAAATTTAAAAAAAATCAATAATCAATAAAGCTGATCAAAAATCAATAAATTCAATTTTTTACTTCCAATTTCTTTCAGACTCAGTATGTAGGTTACTTACATCATAACGAGCTCAATGATACCTCATTCATATTTCTATGCCACTGCGTTTAATGAAAAACGAAAAATCGATTTCAACACAAATTTTAAACTAAAAACTCCCTCAATTTTCAAGCAATCTAATACAAACTTCACTCAACTGTAGCCAACAATAATTTGATTGTTTAACAGTCATTTAACTTGATAATCAAGTCCACCCATATAGTGAAAACCTGCATAAATAGCAAAAAATGGTGATTTTTATTGGTTTCTTTCTTATTTTTCATTGATCTTTCAACCAATTTTTGTCAAACTTAACATTTTATAAACGTATCCTCTTTTACATACCTGCTAGCAAACTGACAGATTGAATTCAAAAACTCCAAAATAATTGTCGTCTGAAGTGGGTCTTCATGTTGCCCTTTTTACCCTTTCCTTGAATAAATACAGACTACTTTTGTTAGATAAGTAATTGCATTAATTCAAAATGTTTTTTTAATGAAAGTAGTTTAAAGTAATTGAAGAAGATAGTCTCTGTTACATCTAAACATGATGATGTTTTTGCTCCATTCTAACTGAACAATTTTCTGATTGACCAGCTGGGTATGGCTGCTAGGAATACATAAAAACAACAAAAACAAAAATAAACATGCAGTTTTGTTTTTTCATTCTGACCAGACAACGCCAACCTATTAAAATGACAGTTAACAATTTTAATATAAAAAAAATAGATATAGATTTATCTTTCATTCATACATTCAAACAACATCTATCTATATGAATAAATTCTGAGGTTAAAAAAATGGTCGCTATTCTATTTTATAGTAATATACACACTAAATGCTCAATATCTGAATTATATATTTTGTACTTCTAGGTGATATCACTTTTCAGGTTTAACTAATTTGCATACTGATTTTAAAAAAGTATATTTCATTAATTAACTGTTTTTTATTCAAGGATTGTTTTGATTTCCATATAAAAAATAGTTTTGTTTCAGAATATTGTCTTATATAGAGCAGTAAAATGTCTGAAATCTGTACTTTACTTGGCCTTTAACAAGTTGGCATCTATTTGTAAAACTTTCCTTAAATACAGCAAGCTTGCCTTAACACCAACCAATTAATTTCTTCTGCCTTTACAGTCATATTCTTTGAACAAATATATTGAATGTCTACAACCCCTTCAACATTTCATAAATAGTCAACATTAAACCCATAGAAAAACAACTAATTTTTTCTAGAAAAATGACCAGATAAAGAGCAGGTGAAGCTGGCTAATATATATATATATATATATTTCATGATTTTTTTTATCCTTATTTATCAGAACTTTATTATGGAAATAAAAAAAGGCAAGACAAGCTTTACCTTTCATGATTTAAAAAAACAAAACAAAAAAACAGCCAACCAGTTTTGCCTTCACTCAACAGAGCTGGAATTGATGAAATAAATATTGCAATATCAAATATGAAATACATGTAATGTTTTAAAGGCAGAACAAATCAGATTGAAATAACATCCAGCTCAAAACCATCTTTATTAAAAAATCGAAACAACACTTAACAAATTATGAATATAGTACAAATGTTCTGAAATGATTATAGTACATAGTTTTTAAAATAATATCTAAGTGACAACTAATAGTTTAAAAACAAATAAATTATAATTCCTTAATAATCCAATTATTAACTAAGTTACCTCCCTTATATTAAAATTATAAATTGATATTACATTCACGAGCATAATCATAATAATTCCACAACAAAGAATTTCTCTTAGAACAGAAATTTTTGAAATCAGCATTTGTGACTTTGTGCATGACCCGAATTGTTAATGGTTTAAGCACAAAAGCAAAAACTTATTTCAGAAAAACGAAATTATTTGACATCAAAATCCTGAGGATGATGTTGGAAAAAATAATGAAAGTACTCGGGGATGTGGGTAAATAAAATGAATGAATAGGACTACCTTTCTTGTTGGCCTTAATCATGAAACAAGTAAGCGTATATGTGATTACAAAAAAATATTACTGAAGATAAGTAAGCACAACATGTCTAAATTGTTTAATCAGACATGTTTAAATGAATATGTGTGTATGTAAAATTTCAGATACTGCTAAATGTATATATGTAAAAGGACAATATAAGTAAAGACAAAAGGTAAACTTTTGAGAAATTTTATCAAGGCAAATGCCTTGCTAATTTGATGCCTTAAAATTTGCCTTGATAAAGTCCCTCAAAGGACAAAATGCATTGACTAAGATAAGTTTTTCTTGACTATATATATATATATATATATATATATATATATAGTAGTCTTTTCATATGTATTTATCTATTGCCTCAAATCAGGCTACCTATCTGCATATCTATTAATCTCTTTTTCTGTCAATTTGTCATTACTAAAAGAAGCAGATCGGAGTCAAGGGAAGACAAGTGACTTGCCAAAAGACATAATCAACATGAAATGGTCGGACCACGATTGCAACTCATGCCATTTACACTGACTACTACTGTCGTCATGATGCAGACTTTGTACAGCTCCAAATATAATGTCATTTGGTGTAGGCATCTCTTGTTTCACAACTGTAACCTGAATCCTATCAGAGTCATTTTGCCAATTAACTTTTCAACTTGACTCTTTTGTAAATTTCCTCCACGTTTCTCACCCCTTCATTTATTTCCTGCTTTACTAATGCTAACCGTTTAACAAGACCTGAAGATTTTTGCGACTTGTTTTCTGTTTATTTCATATGGTGGTTTGTCATTGCAATAATTAGCTTTGTCGTTTGTCGTGTTTGGAGGGGGTTCGGGAAAGGTGCTGAAAATGTTTGGTGAAAATCTCATGACGTATTGAGGCAGCAAGAAACATTGTTTTAATTGAGAGATAGTCTTTTTCTAAGTAACAAACCAAAGTATGCGAGTGTAGCATAGCGGTTATTGGCATGCCGAGTTCAAATTCCAGCCTGTTTTGTTGCATTTACTTTTGCCCAAACACCCACCAAATACATCTTTTATACCCTCAACTATGGTATTAAATAGTAAGGAACACTGGACATGTTCTCTTTCAGCTTAGTTTGTAATCAGTCTAGGAAAAGGGATACTTAATTAAAAACTGGATGGGTGTTGGCTTAACTTTACCTTTTACAAATCACAACAGTAACACCTAATGTAGTGAAGCTGTGCCCCTATTGGTGTGAGGATATGGTCCTATACTCTAACAGAAGTACCTACTGGTATTAAGGAAGGGGTAAAATCAGCCAGTTATGTACAAGAATTTTTTTCCTGACAAGAAAAGAGTAAACTTTCCATGTTGGTTTGAAGTCAGAGTTTATCAAGGCTATGTAATGCAGTCAGTCTTGCTATTTACTCATAGATGGGGAGAGGAGAGAAAGATTCATACATTGATGGCAAAATTAATATCTTTTGGCCTTGGAACAAAAATCAGATTTCCCATGTGATGTGTGACCCAAAGACCCAACAACCTAAGAGAGAGAATTTGTGGAAAAAACTTGCAAGGATAATAAAAGAGGCTTACATTGATTAAATAATGTTGAGTATATAATGAAAAATAGCTCAAGATTTATAGGTAGTTACTTGAACTTCAGCTTGTAATTCTGGGGTTTGAAATTTGTAGATTGTTGTTTTTTCATTAATTTGAATCGTATTAAAAGTCTCATGAAATTCCAAATATTTGAAATAATGTGTAAGTGAACTCCACCCAAAGATGACTCACAAGGCAAGAATAATTTTTAAAATTAGATTTTATCGCACAAACAATAATAAAAGGGGCTCTGAATCTGAAGAAGACAGTGTAATCTTTTCCTTAAAAGAAAAAAAAAAATGAAAATATTAAGAAAAAAAAAGAAAAGATATCCAAAACCTTAAAATGAAAACAGATGATTAATTTCTTGAGCTGAAAGAAAACCTTTTTGATACTTGATAGATTCATAAAAGAAATTTTGAATCAGAAGGCACTGGAAACTTTCTCCATTCTTCAAAAGAGGAAAAATAAAAACAGATTGTGTTTTTTTTATATCCTCCTTTAAAATAAAACCTTACTAATTTCATAAAGTAATCAAAATAAGGGTCATAATAATTATGTACACAAGTGCAATAGTGTAAAACATTGATATCAAGGCTGAAAAATTGGCCTAAAAAACTATATTTACAACAGTGTAATCAGAATAAACACATCTTAATGCCAAAGTATATAAGATAAATCATAAATCTAAATACAACTGAGTTATTAAAATTTTTTTTTTTATTGTTATTTGCATCATTTTGTTTTAGTTATACAAATATACTATTTGAAAAAGTCAAATAAAAATAATTTCAGATAAAAGTAATCTTTATAAAAATAAGATTAGTCCCTAAAAATGATTTATTTTTGACTGTCTTTAAAGTTTTGTGTTTTTGGGTATACATCACTCAACGAGGTCAGATAAATTTATTTAATTATGACCAAATATCATTGTTACGCTCCACATAAGAAGCACTAATCAGAGACTCCAAACAAATTCAAATTTCAAACTTTTACTATGCAAGAGTTTCTTAAGAATATGAAAACGTTTACATATTTAGAAGTGTTATGACTATATTAACTTGCATCAGCATAAACAAACTTGCCCTTTGAAGTCTTAAAGAATGAAACATGTTACACAAAAACATTTCCCACTTTGTCATATATTTTACCCCATAAAATTGTCCTTGAGAGATAAAATTTATATTTCCTTATCCCATATATATATATATATATATATTTGAAACAGTACAGAAGCGTATTAAGGCATTAAAAACAAGAAATTTTATATTGTAGGCCATGATAGATTTAAAACAAAAACATACACCAGTCGACCGGTTTCATCCCCTCTCATCAGAACTGTTAACGGGGAACTAAAATTATGAGGAAAAGAAAAAGTCTGTTATGGATGACATGAATGATTGGACAGGGAGAAATAAATTATTATAAAAATTACACCAACAAAGATGCTAGAAACTCAGCACAGCAAGTCCAAGCAGACAATCTCTTTGTTTGCAAAGAGTAGGTTGCCTGGACCTGATGTAAAACGTCTCCAACACCTTAAGATGGAATAATGAGTGCGAAATGGCCAAAACGGAAAACCAGTTCACACTGAAATTCATCGCACAAATGGGATTCTTTATAAAGTGATCCGCAATCGAAGACCCATACGTGTTACGAATGGTATCGCCCAAAGAAAAATTTTTATTCAGTATTATAGCAGGTACGTGTTGTTTAATTCTAACGTCCAACCGCTGTGTCGTTCTACCTATGTAATCGCATCCACAACTACATTTGAAATGGTAAATAACAGAATTAACATGGTGGGGGGGGGGGTAGAACATCTTTACACATAGACGGAAGTACGGACTTAGTTTGAAAGACAACACGAACGTTGGCTGCAAAATAACACTGACGTGAACTCCATGAAATACGCTTGGCGAAGGATTCACTAATGCTACCCAACCATGGTAAACGAAGATAGACCGGACATTTATCCACTGAAGCAGGTTTCATTTTGTTGAATCTAGCAGTCTCATCTCAAATTACCGAGTGAACAATGTTCAACGGATAACCATTATTCACAAAGATCTCAGTTAAACAACTGATTTCATGTTTCAAAGTGTCACACGAACAAATCATTAGCACCCTATGCGTAAGGGTCCTAATCAAATTGATCTTTTGTCATTTAGGACAAAGGGAGTCCCATTGAGTATATAGTCCCGTAAAAGAAGACTTCCTGTAAACAGATGTGATAATCAAGGAAGGAGTTCTTTGAACAAGAACGTCTAAGAAGGGCAATGAACCATTGACCTCCTTATCTACTGTAAATTTAAGGACAGGATGAACACCGTTGAGTAGGGAAAAAATTTGATTTGTTTGGGTGACCCCGTTAACAGTTCTGATGAGAGGGGATGAAACCGGTTGACTGGTGTATGTTTTTGTTTTAAATATATCATGGTCTACAATATAAAATTTCTTGTTTTTAATGCCTTAATATATATATATATATATATATATATATAAAATTTAGGTTATGAAAAACTTGATAATCCGTATGGGTAGTCTATTTCATTTTCGTTTCATCTTTTGGAAGTGCTATCTGATGATCCAGAGTCCTTCAAAAGGGCTCTGGTGAAATAAATTATTATAATGGAACCTTAAAGTGGTCTGTTTTTCCTTAATATATATATATATATATATATATATATATATATATATAAATAATACCCCATGCTGATAGTACAACACTATGTAATCATCAGGTATAAATGAACTGACTATTTTCTGGTTAATATTTTTTATTTTTTGGATTATATATATTACCAATTTGTGAGTGGTATGGATAATTTCAAGGAGGATATTAATCCAGAGCGAGCTTGATGTAAACTACAAAGCATTATAATAAGAAGAAGAATCAAGAAGAAAATCTTAATGATCCCTTTCTGAAATTGATCTTTAAGGTTTTCTTCTTGATTCATTATTATATATATGTATGTATGAAGAAATATAGTTTTAAGGTATGCTATATTTATGGGATAATGTGCTCAATATTAGAGATAGAGTGTATGTAAATATGAAAGTAAATATTGAAGTCAACACCCAGAGGTGACAGACTGTTTCATGCTAAATGCAATAGTCAGGTCTGATGAGTGCATTTAGCATGAAATAGTCTGTTGTCTTCAATATTCCCATATATATATATATATATATCTATATCTATATATATATATATATATATATATATACTAGCAGCATGGCTCGGCGTTGCCTGTGCTTGATTCAAAAATTGTACAACTCATACAACAATCGCTATCACTCGACTTTAAAATATTTTGCCCTTCTTTTGCCGTGCTGATGTTGTTACATGCCTTACTTCTTGCCTATCTCAAACTGCGAATTTTTTCTAAGCCCTATACTAAACATTAAATCTGTTATGAAAAAAGAACTAAACAAAATGAACACAAAACGATCAGCTTTAAAAAAAAAAAACGAATGAAAAAAGAATGTTAACAACAAATACTTTTTCACACCCAACCCAGTTCTGCAGAATCAGAATCAACATTGAGTTTAAGCAAGCGAATGAGCCAACTGGAGTAAAGTGCCAGGCAGATTTAAATTTTTCCCACTTGTGACGAATGCAGCTATTGATTTTTTTGCATGCTAGCATGCTAGTTAACATTCATGTCAGTCAGCTGTTGGCTCTCATGCTGGCCAAGAGAATCTTTCTGCCTATTCGTGGCAGCCAGCTATTGGCTCTCACTCTGGCCAGTAGAAAATGTCCGCAAACTACATGAAAACTGCCGTAGAAGCATGAAAAAATCAATTATTTCCACTATCGACGGGAGTTGGGAAATGCAAAGTCAGTCTTGGCCTCCCCACTAACTTGGAGCATGTGCATGTAAATTTTGGTGCAAATCCGTCGAAAATTGCGGCCGTGCATTCATTACACATACACACACATCCTGCCTTTTATATGAGTTTAGATGCCCCAGAGGGAATTGTTTCTAGCAAACATAAAAATTTATGTTGGACCACCCAGATGTCAAGATGACTGTTGCTACATCTGTAGCATATTTCTGACCAGAGCTCAATATGCCTACATTTAAACCACAATACAACATCCCCATTGATAACATGAATGCGATATGTACATCAGACTGAAAAAAAGCATTTAAAAAATAATGAAACCCCATATTATAAATATTAATTAACTAAGCCTGTATAATATTAATTATGAGTCATAAATATAATTCACATCATATTGGACATATTTAGAATTTAAGAATAAATCTACTTTCAGCAACTTTTATGCTATAATATTAAAATAAATGGTGTGCAACAAAAAAATAATCTTTGAAAATAACTAACAGTTTAGCTGAAAGCAATCTAAACCAACAAATTGTTTGACTGTTTTTATATTCATTAAATTCAGAAAAGAAAACATTTGTATGGATACAAGATAAACATAATAAAAACCTAAACAAAAAGTACTTTGTCAGTCATAGTCAAAAGCATATGCATATATATATATATATATATATATATATATAAAATAGCTGGCCATTCTTATTTGAGGATATCCATTTATTAGGGGAGCTAGCCAAATCCTATTGCAGACACTCACTCAAGTACTTTTATATTTGTTCAACACCCACAGAGCCCACCTGTGGTTTATACTGCAACTATGTTGAGCAGACCTTACTTACAGTTTCTGGGAGAGAGCGTGTTATCTAGCATGATCAACAGTCTGAAAAAGGCCAGCACTCTCGTGACTTCGTGCTAGTACAGCTATTGATGACCCCTAAGTGTTCTGTCTACCCAGTTTCACTCATAAAGCTTGATTCAACCCATGGTATGGTTTTCAGGCACTTTCTAAAGGTGTCGCATTCTGAGATCATCCCCTCCAGACTGATAACATCAGGAAGTCTCCTTCCTGACAAATCAACCGTGGTGAGATTTGAACCCGGGTTTCATGGTCAGATATTCAAACAACAATAAATAAAATACAGTTATAAACCTATCTTACCATAATTAATACCCTAATACTTAATATACCACCAAACTAGATAAAAAATGGGGTTTGGAATTAATTTGAACTTGGAACTAAGGGTTAAGGTTTTTAGATTGGGTTGAAATTTGTTCTGTAACTCTAAAAATAAAATGAAATAATGGGTAAAGGAAGAATTATAAATAAATTTTTACATTGTCATTTAAGCATTAGTTAAAGACAAAATTATTATTTAAACAAGAAATAAATAAAAAAAAAAAACGTAATATAAGTATATTTCCCAAACTTGAGAAAACCTGAGAACATTTCAGAAAACAAATTACCCTTAAATCCATAAAGTGTTTTCTGTGATAAACCGGAAATGACATGGTTACATTATCTTTGGCACTCAGCGGCAAAAGAGAGAAAAAGAAGGAAAAGGCATATAAGGAGAGAATATTGGGGGACAAGAAAATGATGAAAAGGAGAAATGACTACAAACATAAACAAAGAAAAAAAAAAATCAACCTAACACCAATAAATAGCACATAAATCATTTTTTAAATTAGTATAAAATTTTTAAAAATGAGGAAATCAGCAGTCAATTGCCCAAATAGCCTAATTAATGGACTGAATAAGTCTAAAAATATTCATCTATGAAACTCTGGATTCAGGAGTGCTGAATATAACAGTAATCAGCTAAGTGACAAATCTTATATTTGTATTAATTATATATAAGGTTGGTGCAAAAATAATGTCGTTTTTTGACGTTAAAAAATACGTCAAAAACGACATTATTTTTGCACCAACCTAATATAAATAAATTATTTGTGTGTAATAGCTTTGGTCTGAAGATCTGGAGTCAAATTTTTTTGATTTTAACAATCTAAATACCCCACCACAGGCTTGTGAGTCTTGATTTTCATAATTAATCATTATTTGTTCTGTTTCTTGACAGAGAGCGCTCTCTCTGGATTTATATGCTCTTTGGAATTATCCATACAGATTACCAAATATTATCATTGTATATGTATATACATTGTTGTAACCTAGAAAAGGTTACTGAATGAGGAGTAACCAAACCGGAGCTTGTAAATGAGATGGTAATCTTTATAACATCAACAAAATACAATACTTGCCAACGGCATGAAGTAGGTAAACCACTGCTAGCAGTGGACTAATTAGACAGTATATTACCCCAACTTACAATAGTGTCCAACATATTTATGAGGATTGAGACATATCCATTAATGTTTATATATATTTTATAAGGCATGGTAGAGTAATGGATAGCAGCTTGGGTTGTGGAATTGGAGAGCCGAGTTCAAATTCCAGTTTCCTTAGGAAAGGTATGAATCCTCTTCTCCCTCCAGCCATGGATAAATAGCAGAACAGACTGGGTTCTGTTGCCTTGAATGGCAAAACTGGTCTAGGAGAAGGACAATTCTGAATTCAAAACCTGCATAGGGTTCTTTGGGGGTCTTGTGGCATGTAGTGCACCAGGTCTCTGTATTCGCCCCTTCAAAAAGTGTGGTTGGTTCTGCACAAAGCCTTCACCACTATAATCAAATCATATGTGCAGGTTGTCTGGCTGTTGGTTCCTAGGAACTGAGTTGTTTGACCCTCATATGTTGTGAAATGATGGCAGAGTCCTGCATATATTTATAAGGGAGGGATTCTAGTTGTTCCAGAGAAAAGTGTATATTTTAAAGAGAAGAGTGGAGCCACAAACGTTTTTGGCTTTGATGTGGATTTTTTTAAATATGAAGAATAATATATATTTAAAATATCTACATTAATGTAACAGAGAGAGATATACCGCCCCACACATGAATGCACACACGCAAATATAACCTTTATTGACTGGAAGTGGAAATGGTGTCTATATATATCAAAGTACAATTTGGGTTAAGATGTGTGTTTACCAATGAGAAACATGACCTCAGGGCAGGAGGCGATCTTTTAAACCTGGGTCACTAGTAAACAATGGGGATTGGTGAGATACTTGGTTTTTTTTAACAGTATTTGTTTTGATTAAAAGGTTGAATCAATGTTTAGATATCCCAAGGTATAATTTTGGTGAAGCGAGAAGAACTTGTGATTGAGATAAGGTAAATAATTGGAGAATAGGTTTACATGTCAAGGGATAGTTTTTGGCACTCGTGGTAGCTGCGTGCCAGGCCGAGGGTCAATTGTGATCAGCTGATCCTTTTTCTATATTAACTCAAGATAATGCTAATAAAGCAGAGTCGGGGAAAGACACTGTCATTGCAGTGAGTCAAGAGATTTGCGGGAGAATTTTGGAGGAGAGAAAGAAGATTGCCCCCTGTTCTGAGAAGTCTGTATCAGACTGGACTATTAGTCATAAACCTACCCCAGATAATTCAATACATGTTTATCACACACAAACCCTCTCTCTGTTGGGAATTCACTGGATGCATTTTGTCTTTTTCTTTTCTCATTTATGTTAAATGTTTTTATTCTCCCTGTAACCTCTGTTCTGATGTTATCTTCTTATATAAAAGACATCAATATTTCCCCCATTGTTGTCTGGCTTCTGCAGATATTATTTCCTGTTTTATTTTGCCACATTCTAAACTTCCTACCGGCAACTCTCACAGCCGTGTCCACATCCCCAGTTGACTGCTTACTGGATCTCAAAAATAACACAGCGTGGGCAGTGAGCAGGACTTGACCAGTTGAAATAATCTATGGGTACTCAGGGAGTGTACGGCCAGTTACCCCTAAGTTCGGTTCAAACCGAGTGGACACCTCAACCCAAAGAGGAAGATGCTGGAGGTTGAGGGGCTGGGGATGAAGTGGTATATTAAAACCAAAAACGTTTGTGGCTCCTCTCTTCTCTTTAAAATCTCTAACTCTCTCTTTCTTGCTCTGTATATATTGTAGGGATACAGAAGGTACTTATCTCTTATTGGTGGAGATAAGTCATGTGGGTCACATAACAGCTGCTTAGTGACATCACTACATACACTGATGCAAGCAGCAGCCAAATTCAGTTCAGTTTACCCAAAGTACAGCTTAACCAAAATGTTGCTTTCTTTTGACCGGGGCTGAAGCTAAATATGCCTCCCTAACAGCTTAAAAGTCTATGGTGTCACTTTGAGAATATATGTTTCCCAGATACAGAAATAAATCTTGCAGTCCTCAATTTGGGAAAACCCAAGAATCGCTGTTTCCCATTTGTGGAATATGTACTTTCCCGAGACATAGAATAGAAACATAGCTAAATCCAGCGTGTTTGAATGTAGAATCCTAAATATGGCTTCTCCAAACACAGGTGTATCTCCATATTATATGAAAAACTTTTCCTTTCTGTTTCTCCTTACACTGCTTTGCTGTGTAGATATATGTGATATATTGTTCTCCATGTGGGACACATGTATATATAGTTTTATGCATGTCTTAGAGATATAAAAGTCTCTTTGGGAACAAAGCATGTTTGTCATTCTTTTCTTTTAAGCCATTTCATTCTATCCATGAAATATTGGTGTTATTATATCATAGAATATGATTCTGCCCAAAATGGGCAAAATAAATGGAAAAATAGATCTTTCTCACCTCACTCTCTCCCATTACAATATGCATGTTTGATTAAAAATTAACAAAAGTAGGTTCCTTGTTCATTGCTGATTATTATTTTAATTACTATTTCAATATTTTTTATATTTTTTGATTTGCTACCCAAATATATATATATATATATATATATATATAAGAAGGTAAAACAATGTATCCTACTGAACTACCATGGTTTCAACCATTAGGCTTTATCAGGGGCTGGGGTAGCAAGCATTCCTTAAATTGTACCACTTTTATCATGCTACAGCAGATGAAGTCAAGAAGAGGTGGAGGTGTGAAAAAGGGGAGGTGGTGAAAAAAAAACAACTTTGTCTCCTTCTTCACAGCTTTGGTGCTGTAGTGTGATAAGAGTGGTGTGGTTAAGGAATACTTGTTACCAATCCACCTGACAAGGTGTAATTGTTGAAACCATGGTAGTGTCGTACGATAACTTGTTTTATCTCTCTTTTATATTGACTTGCTCTGCACTGAGCATTTTTTTATATGTCCATTTATTTTGGCACAGTAATTTTCCCCACTTTTCACATACATTTTTGTGATATATATATATATATAAGTGACCAGTGAAGTCAACACTCAGCGGTGACAGACTGTTTCGTGCTAGATGCAATCCTCAGGCTACAATTAACATGAAACATTCTGTCGCCCCTGACTGTTGGCTTCAATGTTCACTTTTATAGTTACATATGCTCTATCCCTGATATTGAGCACTTTAATCCATAAATATAGCACCTTAAAACTATATATATATATATTATGTGTAGTAAGAATAAAAGCTAAAGCTTAAAATAAACTAAAAGCTTAAAATATTAAATAAATTGATGCCTCAATGCCAAAGTTGACAGAGCCTAAATTTAATAGTAGCAGATTTTGGCATATATATATATATATATATATATATATATATATATATATATTTTTTTTTTTTTTGTTATAAAATATATTTTTGTACAGATCTTAGAAAATAACAAACTCACCAGTGTTTAGAATTTGGAATATTAGACATACTTAAACAAAGAATATAAATAAATTGGTTGATTAATTTTTATTCTTTTTCTTGAGGCTAATTTAAAATTATTAAAAGTAATTAAAAAATATCTACCATAAACACCGATTTTCAGCAGAAAATCAAAAATTAGACTGGTGTGCTGGTAGGCCATACTGTCAGATTGGCATACATGTGAATAATTCTCTGTGTTTCCTCAAGTTTAAAATAATTTTAAATCAGATAAACTTGATTAAGAGGAATGTTAATTGATATGAATTAAAAGCTGACCAATTTTCCTTGACAAAGAAAATCCTTTTGCAAGATGGTAACAGTTTAACACTGGACTTGCAATGTAATAAGACCTGACAGAATAATAACTTTATAATTTGATGGTTGATTAACTGTGGATTGATTTGTTTAATTACATATTGCAGATAAGAAACCTTCAATAATTTCATGAAACGGCCTCTCCCTAGAAAATTTCAATTATGGTTACCAACAAAGTTCCCAGTGCCTGACCGTTTTATCATTTGAATGTGATGTTGGCAAAATAATCAAATGGGAAGAGAGAGAGAGAGGTTAGAGGCATCAGCAAAATGTGTTTACTTACACAAGAATGCAGATATATAACAATTTAGGGCATTTTATACCATTTTTGTATGTTTCTTTCTTGTTTGAACTGCAGATTAGAATATAAGTGCAGAATGCATAAAATTAAATCATGAAATGTCTGAATTGACACATGACTAGTGTTATTTTCAAAGAAAGACAGAAAGAGAGAGAGACAAATTATAAATTAACAAAATGTAACAATTAGAATTGAGAATGAACAAACAAATGAATGAAAAAAAATTAAATTAAATTTCGAAACAAAGAAACAAAACAAATGTAATTTTTATGGTGAATCAACTTTAATATAACTGTAATGTAAATTCTTTAATCTGTCAAGTAACAGGCTTGCTGCTCTTATGAGCACAGACTCAACACTATTATTTTTGTTTCAATGTAATAATTACATTTTTAGTACACAATAATCTTAAAAAGCACATGCAAACGTTTTTTTTTTCTCTCAACATCACAGTTCTACCTACAGCAAATCATGTACAGAGCTCCCAAAAGTTATACAAGACTGAAGAGTCACTTAAAGTAAAGGGTAATGAAATAAGGTTGTTGCATGAAGAGTATGAATATGTAGATATGTGGAAAAAATAATGGTTAACCTTAAACTTGAAGAGTTTAAAATTTAGTGGTTGGGAAAGCATTCACTTGGGAGTCGGTTCCACAAAGTAGCTGATCATTGGAAGAAGCTATTAGAGTGGAACTTCTTCCTTACTATTGGAATACAAAGGGAATGAGAAGGTCTCACCTCAATTTATGTGGCAATGCATGTCTTAAAAGTGAAGGTTAGAGTTGGTGGAACTCAGGAATACATTGCATCAGAACATTTGCCATGGAAATAACCATAGAATAATGTGAGGCTTGTAATGTTTCATCTGTGGGAAATGACTTCTAGGATTTGAAATAAATAGAATTTTCAGTTAAATAAACTGATTAATTTACTTTTAGAAATGAAATTTATAAAATGAAGAAAAATTTTAATTATGTAAAAAAAAACAAAAAAACAAACAGATGCCACAAAACATTTTACTGGTGATGTGTACTTTTTAACCTATAGAATCCAGTATTAATTATAAAAATTAAAATAAAAAAATCTGGTACTAATAAATTAAAATAAAATAAAAATTGGTATTAACAAAAAAAAAAAAAAAAATATGGGATTCATTTTTAAAAAAAATAAACATACAAAAATAGAAAAGGGTAGAAAACAAGGATGTGTTTTCTCACCAGATTTATTCAACCATTACTATTCCTGAGTATGATGATAAACTACATCCGGCAGCAAGGCCTCTGATCGATAGATTGGAGGTTCTGAGGAGTGTGATACCACCTCATAATTGCTGTTGTTCAAAGGTCCACCCTAACCTGGAGTGATAGTATCTGTTAGGACCCCAACTATGGGCAAATAGTGAACCCCCAAAGAAAAACAAAGCACTATAAAAGTATAAAAATACATTTTTATAGCAAAAATGCCAGCAATATTTTTTTATATAAAAAATTACCAACAATACATCGATCAAGATGAAAGAACTCTTTCATGACATTAATCAATATAATATCCTACGAAAAATTGAACTGTATTCCAAAATATAACTTCAACAAAACTACAACATAAAACACATAATCGCTTCTAGTAATTATTTACACACAGACATGGATATGCACAAAAGCTGAGTATCATCTACCAGTTTTAGAGAAAATGGAAACAAAAAGGATACTTATATGTAGCATCAGGAAGAAAAAGTTGAAATCACTAGGGTACATAGTGAGGAAAGAAGGCTTGGAAAATCTGATACTCACAGGGCAGATTGAAGGCAAGAGGGACAGAAGAAAAATAACGTATCTGGTGAGCTTGAGTAAGTGGATGCTGGTTTAGGAGAGATAACAAAAAGACAAAATTTATTACAAAGGAGAGGAAATTGTGGAGAGCCATGATTGCCAACCTCATGGAGGGAAGGGCACATAGAAAAAGAAGAACTAAAGTTTTCTAGAAAAATCTATTATTATTATTCATAGTTTTCTAAAAAAAACTAAAATTAATATTAGAAAGAAATTTCTATGAAAAAAAAAATAGGTAATTCTCATAGAACAACGCATTCACCATGTGTCCCTCACATACTGGCACCACCAATTGTTTACGTTAATCACTTGTGCAATTTTGTTTGCATGGCAATGACATACTAGGCTCCCATCACTGCTAGTAAATAGAGAATGTTTAAGCTTGTGGCTCGGCTCCAGGAATGTTTATAGGCTTGGAAATGTTTGTAACAGTTAAGTACTGAGTTTACATCCTTTAAAAGGCAGAATTAGATAGCTAACATTATAGTGTAATGATTCAACATAGAAATCCATGTCCGTGTCAGTCAAGCCAATTAGGTGACTGTCTAAACTTATTTGAACCTGGGTGTTGCCTTACATTTTTCTTGGAAGATGCACATGTACTTTTCAGGGTATTTCTAAGGAAAAAAAAGTGCGTCTTGTAAGCTGGAAAATACAGTATATTTTATTACCTATCACATGTTAATGCACACCATCCGATTTTTGTGAAAGTTGGCTTTAATTGAGAAATGAACCATAATGACATACATTAGTCAGAGGAAACCATTTTTTTTTTGTTCACCTCAACTGTAGTTCACTTCAACTCAATTGTGAGTTCAATACAGGTATTGAACTCACAACACTTTAAGTCAAGTCACTGGATTCAACCAATGCTTTTATCCACTGAAGAAGGCCAGAGTGTACAATGGTCGAAATGTTGTGAATATGGCACCAAAGATGAAGACAACAGTCTGAACAATGTAAATAGTGTAAATAATTACAATACCTTATCTCAGAAATATAGACAGATCCTGAAGTAGGACAACATGGTGAACTGCAAGTGCCAAGGCTAACTTGAACTGAGACTTGCTTCCCTTGTGTCAAAGAAAATTAGCTCTGTCCTTTATTAGCTGGATACCTACTGTGCATACACCTGTTCATATGCTCAGTTGATGTTGATACGCACATTGCCAGCAATTCTGTCTCATTTCAGTTTTGTCTTTGCAATGGTAAAATTTGTAACATTCCGACTGACAGGAACCATGTGCTCTCCTAAAAAGCGCAAAAGCAAAAAAATTTCTTCAGTAGTTGGAGTCAGGGTGTGTGTTGATTATGGCATTTTGCACAGTCTCATCACCACAGTTGTATAAGTGAATATTAGCTTAGGAGATTGGTGTATTTGTCATCTTGGTAAAGACATCCCCGTCAATTCAGAACTTCCTGAATTGCTGTGGTATCATCTCGAGGTTGAGATGGGGAGGCTTGGCTGCTAGTGTCTGAATGCGGGTCGTCTGGGTGGTGGCTTCCTTACCCTGCTTGATGATACACAGGGCTTCTCCTATTAATGTGACACCTAGCTCCTTAAGCATAGATCAATCCAGCATTTGAAGGCTCTCAATTGTCAGCTTCTCATCTGCAAACCTTGTTGCATGAGTTTTGGCCGAGTCGGTGGATATGCCTGCTTCATTGAAGAAGTGTTCCCAATCTTCAGGTGTCATATCCTGTTTGCAGCGCCATGTAGAACAATCATGTTGTCAAGATAAACACTCAGTTGTGGAACAAGCTGAGAAAAGACTCCTCCACCTTGAGAAAGAGAGCTATTTATTGTGCCATGGAGCATCTCATTGTGCTCAAGTGGGATAGTCCATTGCTTGGGCAGTGGTTGGCTGCTGGTACATGAATGGAGGTATTTCTGTATAAATACCAGCTTGATTCCAGTCAGTTTGCAGGGTTTGTATTGAGTTACAACCTGCTTTATTTTTGTCTGCCAGCTGGATGCTAGCTGGGACCCTTACGCTGGTAAGTGTTGTTATTCTATTGTTATTCTACAAGGCAATAATGCAGTGTGTTTACTATGTTATGAGATGGTTGCCACATTCAAGGAATACAATTTGAAACAACACCACCAAACAAAGCATGCTAAGTTTGGTAGCAATATGTCTCAGGAAGAATGCAGGAAAAAAGCTGCAGTGCATGTCATGTAGCTGATGAAGCAACATATCATATTTACAAAGTAACTGGCACTTCAAGATAGTGCTACAGAGGCAAGCTTCATGATAGCATACAACCTTGATGAAAAGAACAAGCCACTTTCTGATGGCAAGTTTGTTAAGCAGTACTTGGTAGATAGTGCAAACGTCCCGTTCCCTGATGTGAGAAGCAAATTTGAAACCATTTCATTATCAAGAGTATAGTGTGGCACACAGACTTAATCAGTGATGAATGAACAGATAAGCTGAACTTTGTGAGCAAAGATTTTATTTGGTTTTCTTTGGCACTGGATGAGAGCACCAATAATCAAGATACTGCACAGTTACTTATCTTTATCAATGGAATTGATAAAAATTTCGTCGTCACAGAGGAACTACTTGGTTTGGAATCAATGAAAAATACAAGCACTGGTTAGAACTTGTTTGAGTGTGTTGTGGATTGTGCAGAAAAAAATGCCTTGTCATGGAATACTATGGCAAACATTACAACAGATGGTGCCAGAGCATGTGATAGATCCTGTAGTGAGTGTGGTGAAAACAATCAGAACAAAGCCACTCAACCATCAACAATTTAAATCTCTGCTTGAGAACATCATTACAATAAATAATATAATAGTGTTTATTATTTTTGTGGTCAATTCTTAATTAATTTTGGAGCAGGGTTGTGGACGCTAAATTTCAACTGAGGTCAAATGAAAAAAAAGTTGTTTGCCATGAAAACAAGTATTTTCTCAGCAGCTGTGGGTTACCATATTGATTCATTTGTTTTTTACAGTTTACCAACTTTTGCAGGTTATTTAAAGCTAGAAAATGTTTTTAAATTGTAAGAATTTTTTTCGAGATAATGGTAAACTTGGATTGTCATGTCCACATAATGAAGGGCATCAAAAGAACTACCTTTGTTCCTTGGCAATGTTTATTGTTTTAAAAAGCGATGATTAGAATTCTAATAAAGCCTAAACATATAGTGAAAGTGAATTTATATATTTTTTTTTGTTCTTGAGAATTTACAACTAAAATATTAAACACTATTTATTTATTAGATTGTTTATTTACAAGAATAATTTTATATTTACAACATTCTAAAAATGAATACAATTAAAATATTTATCACTTACCAATTTATAAAGAAATAAATGTGAAAACAATTTTTTACTCATAAATTTATAAACATTTACTAAATTATTAAAATATGTGAACTGACTATAAGAAAATCCTTATTATTTACCATTTTATAAACTTTGAATTGATTGGCAATTAGCCAATGTTTTGCCAATCATTCAAAAAAAAAAAATGTAATAAATAAATAAATAAATAGTGTTTATTATATTTGTTGTCAATTCTTGAGGGCAAAGAAAATGTATAAATTCATTTTCATATGTTTAGGTTTTATTACAATTCTAATCATTGCTTTTTTAAAACAGTAAACATTGCCGAAGAATGAATGTAGTTGAAATAAAAGTGCAAAAAACTATCCTAAGTAAGTTCATGTTTGGTAAACATGGATCTTTGTACCTGCAAAAAAAAACAAACAAACAAAAAAAACAGTGTGCCTAAATGATGATTTTTTTCCCATTACCTGGCTTTATTTTAACTACCTTCACTCTTCAGCCATGTTTGTTTTAAAAAGCGATGATTAGAATTGTAATAAAACCTAAATATATCATGAAAGTAAATTCACACATTTTTTCTTCTAGAGTATTTATGGCAAAAGTATTAAACACTATTTATTTATTAGATTGTTTATTCACAAGAATAATTTTATATTTTATAATTTTATATTTACAACATTCAAAAAACAAATACAATTAAAACTAATGCAATATTTAACCTTTATCAATTTATAAAGAAATAAATATGAAAAATTTTTATTAATAAATTTATAAACATTTACTAAATTATGAAAACTGTAAGGAAATCCTTATTATTTAACATTTTATAAAGTTTGAATCATCTGGCAATTAGCCAATAATAATTTAAGAAAATCAATAGTATAAATAAAGAATCTAATAAATAAAAAATGTTTCTTATTCTTATTGTCAATTCTTAAGAGCAAAGAAAATGTATAAATTCATTTTCATGTGTTTCAGGTTTTATTCCAATTCTAATCATCGCTTTTTAAAACAAAGATTGCTGAAGAGTGAAGGTATTTAAAACAATAGTGGTGTCAAGGGAAAAACTGTCCTTCTGACACTCCATTTTTTGTTTGTTTTCAAGGCACAAAGGTCCATGTTTGCTGCAAAGTCTTTCTACAGAAAAATGTGCCTCCTAACAGGATTCAGTTCTTCTCTAATGGTAAAAAAAGATTACAAATTTAGTTTCTGTTGGGAGGTACATTCAGTTCATTGTTTTTAGCAGAAAAAAAACAAACTGTGATGTCAACTCGGACACATGTATCCACTAAAAATAATGTTTATAGTAATAAGAAATAATGTCCGATTAAAAAAAATCCAATTAAAATGTATTGTGATATCCATATAAAGAAATAACACTGTAGAAATTTAGGCAGAAAACACTACACCCTGTCAGCTGAGGCTTCAGAATATGCCAACTACACCTCTGCAGAGGATTAAGACCCTTCTACCAATGATGTGTCCTGGATATGATGATAAACTACATCCAGCAGCAAGTCCTCTGATCAGGAACTTTTGATGAGTGTGGAATTACGATGAACCATGTTTATTATTTTGTCAATTCTCAAGTGTAAAGAAAATGTATAAATTTACTTTCATATGTTTAAGTCTTATTACATTTCTAATCATTGCATTTTTTTAAACAATAAACATTGCTAAGGAGTGAAGGTAGTTAATAATAATAATATGGTGTCAAGGGAAAACTGTCCTTTTGATACTCTGTTTTTTTTTTTTTCAGGCATAAAGGTCCAAGTTTGCGGAGATAACAATGATTTACTGATAAAAGTCCTAATAACTGATAGCTGAACGGTGAGGAGAGGTGGATTCATGCCTTTTTTCAAGGGTACTTACATGTAAATGAATATAACAAACCTCACTGGAACTGCAATTCAGCTACCTGATCTCCCACTCTAAGCTGTTATCCATTATACTACGTGCATATCCAACCTTACAGCACCTGGTATTGCCAATTTGTCACCCATCTAGATACTGAACAGGCTCAACATATCTTAACTTTGTTGATCATATGAGAACTGGTGTTTCAACGTGATGCGGCCATAAGCCCTTGTAGGCTACCAGTACTTAAACTGTGGGTAACATAATAGTGGCTCAGAAAGAGAAATCAGAGACCTGGGTTCAAAATCTGACCGAGTTTGTTACATTCACTTTTGCACAAATGCCATTAGGAAAGGTATGAATCCATCTCATCTTACTCCCAGCTATGGGTTAAATAGCAGAGTAGGTTCACTAGCTTGGTTAGTAACCAGTCTAGAAAGAATACAGCCATTGAAAAGATTATGAAGTTCACAATTAACAGAGACTTGTGACTATATCATTTTGACTGAGTTTTAAAAAAAAAATATGGCAAAGTTTAATAAACATACTTGAAAAACAAATGGTGTGTTAAATGGTGTCTTTTATTTTTTTTCTTGACATCACAATTATTACATACTCTCTTGGAACAAAACAAGTTCAGTTGACCACTGATGGCAATTCTAGAACAACGTAACTATAAACAACTTTTTTCTATCCTCTGCCAGCCGCAATGATGGCGAAAACATTACCTCGTACCATCACCAGTGAGACATGCTGCAAGAGCCATTCTGTTTTGCGAGTCTTGTCCCTTAATCGAGATGCAATCGTGCCAGTCATCCGAAGGAACGCCATCGAACGAGGGCCAATAACCCCTGAAGTCTCCACTGCCACAGGAGTAAAAAAAAAAAATCTATCAGTAATTTTTATAGCTTTAAAAAGCTATTTTTAGAATTTTAATAAATCCCAGGTGGTGCATTGAAATTAGATTTACTCATTTTTTTTTTTTTTTTGAGAAGTGACAAAAATATTAAACTCTATAGGATTGTTTATTTATAAGAATTTTATATTAACAAGATGATAAAAATCTGTGAACCAACTATAATGCAATTCTTATTACAAACCATATTATAAAGAAATAACTATGAAAACACATTTCTTATTCATAGATTTAAATAAAAGACAAGAAAATTTAAATAAACTCATTTATGAGTAACTGTAATACTAAAATTTTTGAAAAAAATCTTTTTCCAGACATTACATCTTCTTATATTACTTGCATTATTTACATTATTCGGACTGTTATCCTCATCTTCAGGTGATTGGAATTTGGAACTGAACCCTTTATTTCATCCACCAGGGTAGATTGTTTTAGTTCCACGTGCCATGCCTCTTCCGGATGTCTCAGTTATTTCCCTTTTGATTTACTACTGCTGTGGCTTGGGTAATAACTCAATCTGGAGGCAGAATAGCACGTGGAACTAGAACAATCTATCCCAGTAGATGAAATAAAGAGTTCACTTCAAAATTCCAATCACCAGAAGAAGGCTAGAGCATACAATGGCTGAAAAGTTATGAATATAGCAATGAAGATAAGGATAACAGTTCAAATAATGTAAATAATGCAATTAATCATAATACCTCATCTCAGAGATATAGACAGGTATTTTTTTATATTATCTTATATCTCAGATTACTTACATTATTCAGACTATTGTCCTCATCTTTGTTGCCATATTTATTACAATGTTTCGGCCTTCTTCAGGTGGTTGGAATGTCAAACTGAACCCTTTATTTTTCTCACTGGGGTAGACTGTTCTAGTTCCACATGCCATGTTTGATGGAAGTCAGTTATCAGTTATTCCCTGTTAATTTTCACTCTGAAAGTTCTCCACTGCCTTTACCAGGTATTGAACTCACACTCTTTGGGTTCTGTCACTGGATCTAACCAACCGAATAATGTACATAATACCTCATCTCAGAAATATATTCAGATTACTTGTTTTTCATTTTTGAAGTGGTATGTGGGTGTATTAATCTATTATGTTCATCACACATGGCTAATTACACTTAAAAAATTCCAAATTAAACTCTTATCTTAAAATCAAAACAATTTTTTTTTCTATAAGTGTAATCTAGGATCTAATCATGAGAAATTGAAGGTTTAAAACTCTGCCAATTATGAGTTAATGCCTTTCCTACTCTTTGACAAACAATTCTGAAAAAAAAAAAAAAAAAAAAATCATTGCTAATTTTTCAAAAATTTGCAGGAGTAGTTTTTACTCAAAATCCCTTGGGTTGGATCTTGTACAAGTGATCCTCAAGCCAAAATATGCTGTAACTTATTTTAATGAATTTATGAGGTGAGAGCAAAGAAATGCCTGGAAAATGCATTTTATTAAGATTTATAATTACTTGTTGTTATGAGTTTATTTAAAATTTTTATTTCTCTAGGCTGTTGTCAGTTTTCATGAAAAAGTATATAATTCCAGTTTCATATGTTTAGATTTTATAAAAATCCTACAAATAGCTTTTAAAAAAAATAAAAATTACAATTAAAATGTAATACCATTAAAAATTACCATAACAATTACCATTAAAAATTACTATTAAAATTACCATTTAAAAAAATACCAATAAAATTTTTACGATTAAAAATTGCCATTAAAATTTATTACCATTAAAATCACCATTAAAAATTACCAAGTGATTATACAGTAAAAACAGTTTCAAAAGAAAAAAGTATTATTCATTAAAAATACTATATTATACTAGTGTTGGAAATGCTCTAAGACTGAATTCATAGGCAATAACAAATCATTTAGGTGTGACCAAAAGTTATCATCAGAAAACTGACAACTGAATTTAAGATTCTAATTAATTCTAAAAAAATTTTTTTCTTGTTTTTGATGCAAAAGCAAAAAAAAACAAAATACACTTGTCTGGAGTAAAAAAATAAATAAAAATAGATGTCCATTAATTACAACAAAGAACTGAATCATTAATAAATGAATGTATATTTTAATCTGTCAAAAATTATTTTGTCATATTTTAAATTAAAATAATAATTTAATAATTAAAATAAATGAAGGCAGTTTGGTAGTATAATAATCTTGTGTCTCTTAATATCCACCTAAGTGTTTGTAATTCAGTTTACTTGTTTCAGATTATATATATATATATATATATATATATATATATATATACACACATTATTTACATTATTCAGACTATTGTCCTCATCTTTGTCGCCATATTTATTACAACGTTTCGGCTGTTCTAGTTCCATGTGGCATGTTTCATGGATGTCAGTTATCAGTTATCCCCAAGGACACATGACACAGTGGATAAAGGCGTTGGTTAGATCCAGTGACAGGACCCAAAGAGTGTGAGTTCAATACCGGGTTAAGGCAGTGGAGAACTTGGAGAGGGGAATTAACAGGAGATAACTGATAACTGACATGGCACGTGGAACTAGAACAGTCTGCCCCAGTGAGCGAAATAAAGGGTTCAGTTCGACATTCCAACCACCTGAAGAAGGCCAGGGTGTACAACATCTCAGAAATACAGACATATTATATATATTATATATATATATATATATATATATATATATATAGTGTATTAGGGCAGAAGATCATTATTTAAACATATATAGTTAAATATAACAGACAATGAATGTCTATTTTGTCTGATCATGAGCCATTCTAAACTTTGTATGGTTGCTTTAATTTTGGGTGAAAATAAGGACAATATATATATATATATATATATATGTGCGTGTGTGTGTGTGTGTGCAAATACTCATGGAAAACATATGAATCCACCATTTCTACCCCCACCCCATATGGGTCAATTAGTAGGACTTACATCAGTAAATCATTATCTCCCTTTAAATAACTTGAAAAAGCTTGATAAATGGTAAAAAACAAATCAAGCAATAGAACAATCTGGTAATAATTTTATTATTCAGTTTTATTTTTTATTGACATTTATTATTGAAAATGAGAAGGAAAGGGATTAATGTTCAGGAATTAATACAAGCATTACTGATAGAATAGGCCTATTATATATATATATATATATATATATATATATATATATATATATATATTTAGCTATCTATATATCTATCTACAGGGTGCGATGGGTAAATTGTCGCCGTTTTATAGTTTTAATTTCATGTATGCACATTGTTTTTAATTTTGTCAACTGCACAATATAGTATGGGTCAGATAGGTACCATTAGTTAGTAAAAAGGCACTGTGATGTATGAGATATTTGGAAACGGCATGCTGTACTTCTTAGCATTTGTGCTAGAAGCTCCAATACAAACATTTCAGTGTGTTTAGATGTCTGACAGTACAGAGGATTCGGATAGAGTTGGATGAGTTTAATGGTGATTATGAAGGTGTTTGGAGTGATTACTAGTGATGTCTCCATTGATCTTCCCACAGGGCCTCAGGCAACATGGAGGCCTACATCAAGTGCCTTGAGGAGGTATTACTGCCCTGGGTCAAGAAGGTGGCTGCTGGATGATCCTATGCCTGGCAACAGGACTCTGCACCATGCCACATAAGCAGGGGAACCCAGTCATGGCTTTCAGACAATTTCTGTGATCACATCGCTCCTTACATCTGGCCACCTAACTCCTCAAACTGCAATCCCCTTGATTATTATGTGTAAGGCACTGCTGAGTGTGAGACCAACAAAATACCTTGTGACACCAAAGATGAACTGAAGGCAAGGATTATGGCAGCATTCACCAAGTTAAACAAGAAGACAGTCCAGAAGATTTGCAGGAGATTTCAAAGAATCTGGAGTTCTGAAAAGTCTGGAGACTGTGATTGAAGCCAGTGGCAGTTTTATTGAATAAATTTAATCTTTAGTATTTTGAGATATTTTTGTGCAATTTTGGTAAATATATCTGTTAAAATGAGATGTCAGTATTATTTTCATTTTTGTGTAATTTAGATAACGGTTTATCCATTGCAAACTGTTTCTCTCTCTCTCTGCCTATATATATATATATATATATATATATATATATATATATATAATGTAAATGCTTTGCTATTGATTTTACTGTTCACATATATTAAAAAATGCATTGTCAGTGGCCTGGAATTAAGGCATGCATTATTGATAGAATGATGTTTATATATATATATATATATATAAATTACTTTAGGAATAAATACAAGAACTGCTTATAAAATAAGGATATCGTGTGCATGCGAGTGTATGTTAAGAAAGTTTAGAACAATGAAAAATAACCAAAAGTGATGATAATAAAAAGAAGAAAATAAATTATATGCAAAACAGAACAGAACAAACAAAAACAAAGCAAAAATTTTTTTTGCTGCAACAACAACAATTAAAAAAATAAAATCATAAAAATAAAATTAAAAATGTTGACACAAATAAATTCAAAACATGAAGCAGAAAATGTGTAATTTTTGCAAAAGTAGGCAAGCGTGAAATGAGTTCCTGAAGGCATCTTCGTTCTCCCTTGCACTTGGAGAATATGTACGCAATAAACCATCCTTCATACTGTCAAAGGCTTAAAAAAAGAATGGTGTGTATGGGAGTGGGGATGAAAATATCATGTCAGAAGAGGAGAGAGAGAAAGAGTGGTGGGGCATCTAGAAAAAGCAGTTGACAGACAAAAAGATTTGGAGGTTGTAAAGAATATTAATAGAGTGCAATGATCTTCTAGAGTCTCTTAATATCCACCTAAGTGCTTGTAATTCAGTTTGTTTGTCTCAAATATCTACTTATATATACATACTTGCTTCTTCTTTTTGAGTGAGTCTGTTATCAACTTATCTTTCTGACTCTTCATCTGTTTTCATCTATAACACAGTGTGTTCATATTTATTTTTTTCAGTCTGTTCATATCGATATCAATCTATCACTGTTCATATCAATATTTATTTCTGTTTATATTAATATCTATTTCTGATCACATTCACCTATCTATCTTGGCCTCTTCATATCTGCCTATCTCGGTCTCTTCATAACCATCCATCTATCTATCTCTTCATATCCATCCATCTATCTATCTCTTCATATCCATCCATCTATCTATCTTTCTCTTCATGTCCATCTATCTAACTCGGTCTTTTCATTTCCATCTATCTCTTCATAACTATCTACCTATTTCAGTCTCTTCAATTCTATTTCAGTGTTTTTATATCTAAGTGTGTTCATCTCTCTTTCTGTCCACTCATAACTATTTTCT
>OZ010580.1:61896603-61939103 GCA_963932145.1 Acanthosepion lycidas
GCAAGACAGATGCCTGTCTCGTGGAGTTAATATGGTTATTATTTTATTGCGGCTAATTAAATCAAACTTTTCTTTATCAAAACCTGTGCAGCTGTGAAGGTATCAAAGACATTTCTGTGTTTTGCCTCCGTGGGACAGAGGACACATACTTGTCACTAAAGAAAATATCATTAAATACACTCGTTAATTAGAAATTCTAAATACGTAAAGGCTGCTACAATATGACGAATGGAGTATAATTTCTTTTGCCTTGTGCGGGGTCTAAAAGCTCAAACCTCTGATTCTTCTTTTATGTTCTCTCTCCGTTCATGATGTGTGCGATCATGGTGCTCCACGACTTCCTGTCTTCTATAGCTGCAAGCAATGTTCATTTTTTTAACTATCCTTCCTACTTCCTGTTCTGCTATCCATTTATGCAAGCTTGTTAGGTATGTCATATGCCCCGTGAGTAACAAATTTACCAAGGCCTCGTTCCTTATTATATGTCCTGGAAATTTCAACTCTCTCTTTCTGATTCTATGTAGAAGTGTCCGTTTTGAGTTTCCAGCTTCCTTAAAACTTCCTTGTTTGTCACATGTTCTATCTATGATATTCTCAGCATCCTTTTGTAGAATGACATCTGTGATGCCTGAAGTTTTCTCTTCATCTGTGAGAAAATTGTTCATCATTCATTGCCAAAGAGAAGGGATTGATATTACATGGCGGTTTAGTACTTTTTCTTTGTTCCTAATGAAATTTTCCTGTTTCTTAATACTTTGTCTAGCTTTCAAAAGGCATTTTCGCTATTATGATGCAACTCGGAAGCACAGTAGAATAGTGGATTGTGGCTTGGATTGCGAAATTGGAGAGCTGAGTTCGAATTTCAGCTGAGTTCATTATATTTACTTACATGCTAATACCCTTGGGAAAGGTATAACTCCAACACTTCATCCCCAGCTATGGGTAAATAGTAGACCAGACTGTGTTCTATAGCCATGAGTGGCAACCAATCTAGGAGAAGGAAAATTCTGATTTCAAAACTGTAAGTAGCCCTGATAGAGTGCATACTATGCAGCTAAGGAAAGTGATACTTTGCATTGACTTGATGATCTGACTCCGGTCGACTCCAATGTAATGTTTTATCAGTTAAATGAGGTTTGATGCTTATGCTGTAAGATGCGATAATACTGTGGACACGTTCCTGAATAAGCTTATCTCATTACATATATAGTTTAAAATTTGTTATATTTATTGCATGTGGGAGAGGGCTTAGTATTGGAAATAGGGTGTTTACAGATACAGAAAGTGTGGATATAGGAATTAAGAATGCATTGTGATTGTCATTTTCATGCTTCAAGCATGCTGAAAAGCTTTTGGCTCAACCAACTTCCCAAAATGAGTATTTTAATGACCAATGACCAGGTCATTGATTTTGGGAAGTGCTTTGGTCCGAGAATTAGTCCGGGTTTCAAAATTGTCTTGAAACTGATAGTCAATCATGATGTGATCTCTATATATGCACATACACATATACACACAAAAATAAGCCAGATAGGCTCACTGTAGTTGGGATCATAATGTCATTGTTAATATATAATAATAATATAATAAATATATAATATATATAAAATATTTATAATATATAATATTAATATGTAATATAATATAATATAATAAAATATATGCATATATATATATATATATATATATATTAGTTCAAGCTCGGACAACTGGTATGAAGACAGATTCAAGACATTTTGACCAATACTAGGATTATCAGAATACCCAAATTTTATAATATATATATAATAAAAATATAGCTTTAAGGTAGGCTATATTGATGGGTAAAAGTGCCCAATATTAGGGATAAAGTGTAGGCAAATATAAAACATTAAAGTGGGCATTGATTTCTGAAAAACACAGTTCCATATTTCATGGCATCAATCCTCTCCATTTACATTCAATATTACATGTTTAAATCAAACAGCCATAGGACCTTACTGCCAATCTCCTACCTAGCTGGGCTATGGCAAATAAACCTCTGGTCTAAAAAGTGGAACTGGTAATTCACATACCTCAACCCACTTTAAAACATCTATACCACAATACTGAAGGCGTCTCCATTTGCCTTTTTTTAGATGTGAAAGAGGTTGTAAATTGTCAATGATCCTCCTAAATCTTTGTTTGTGGTTGAAGAGAAAAATAAAAAAAATAAAATTTACTTGCTCAGCAAAGAGAGTGAGCCTGTATCCTGTCGGCACTCCTACAGTTTTTAAAGGTAACTGGCAGTAAAATCTTAACTAGCTTTAATACTGATTCTGAATCCAAAAAGGCCTCAAAGCAATTTAAACATCCTATTGATGATGCCATATTGTTGTTTAGTATTGTTTTATATTGACATTAAGATGTTTAAGTTGCTTGGATAGTATATAAACCTGTCTTATTTATTTCTAATATTATGTTATAGTATTATGGCGATAGACTTGGTACAACTACTGGTAGTTTATGGTATGCTGGTAAACATTAGTCTACCAGATATCTCAGATTTGTTTGTAAGGCCTGGGAGATATTTCTGAGCCATTTTGGGGGAAAAACAAAGATTATGTCATTGATTTTTGTGTCATGAAATATATATAATCTCTTCATCATTAACGGCTGTTATTTCAGTAGGAAAGAAAAAAGCTGTTCAATAGAAATCTTTAAAATTCTCTATCATCAAAATAAATGCAAAAGTGTGTAAAAACCATCTTTAGTCGAATTTCCTTCTTTCTTTATTATCTGAAATTCTCAAATTATTAAGTTGGTGCAAAAATAATTTCGTTTTCTCACATAGTAACATATGTTAGAAAACGAAATTATTTTTGCAACAACCTAATAAAATGCAACAGGCTAATTGCAACTTCATTCCTTGAGCATGTTTTTCACAGCTTAAAAGAAAATGATTAATACAGATTTGTTGAAAAATGTATTTTTAATTTGGTAAATGTTTATCAATGGCAAGAAGAACACAGAATGCATGGTTGTTAGCAAAAGAAACACTTCAAAAAGCAAATTACAAAATGGAGATACCAAAATCAAACAAGTACAACAATTTAACTGAGAAGTGTTTTAACAGAGGACAGAAAGTTTGACACTGAAATCTGAAGGTGTATTGGGATAGTGAAATATGTTTTCCAAAAGTTAAGTATTAAAAAACAGGAAAAGTTTATTAGAAACAAAGAAAAGAGTACTGAACTGCTATGTAATATCACACCTTCTATATGACAGTAAATACTGGACAATCTCTTCACAGATGAAGAAGCTTGATGCAACAGAAATGTGGTTCTACAGAAGGATGTTGAGAATACTATGGACTGAACATGTGAACAATGACAAAGTTTAAGAGAAAATGGAAACAAAAAAGGACACTTGTACTTAATATCGGGAAGAGATGATTGAAATTTCTAGGACACATAATGTGGAAAGAGGGCTTGGAAAATTTGATACTCACAGGAAAAATTGAAAGCAAGAGAAACAGGGGGAAACAATTCGTAACCTACCTGGTGAGTTTGTGATAATCGATGGCAGAACAAAGCTTAGGTGAGATAACAAAAAGACAAAATTTATTAAGAGCAACAAAGGAGAAGAAATTGTGGCAAGCCATGACCACCAATCTGCTAAAGAGGCATGACACATAGTTGATTTGGTTTAGTAGCATATCAACCTCTATGAGTTATTTAATGTCAAAATCTAAATATTTTGAATATGATTTTAAGGTTTTAACTAAATATATTTTGAATGTAATTGTATGACTGGCTACAAATAAAATGTATTGTTGGTCATTTTGCTACAAAATGTATTGTTTGTAATTCTCACTATATATTGTATTATTGGTTATTCTTACTATATATTATATTGTTGATAATTCTTACTATAAATTGTATTATTGGTTATTCTTACTATAAATTGTATTATTGGTAATTATTACTATAAATTGTATTGTTGGTATTTTTACGATAAAAAAAACTTTGTTATAACTTCATAGTATTTTGTTTTTGTTTGTGTATTCACTATTTGCCCATTTAACAGGTGTTACCACCCTGGGTCAGGGTGTACCTGGGAACAAAAGCAATTATGGAGTGGTTCCATCCTCCTCAAACCCTCCAATCCCCTGATCAGGGGCTTTGCTGCCTGATGCTGTTTATTGTCATACCCAGGACTGTGACACAGAGAGAAAGAAATGTATGTCTTTAATACTTTCTTGTTGAGCCCCTTTTTTGGTGCCTGTTTTATAAAAGTCATCTGGTTACTTGGTGTAGAAAAAAATATAACACAACCGAATAGAAAAAAAAAAGAGTTGTCATTTACTCAAACCACACTTATAATCATAATTTGTAAATATCTGTCAACTTTTGCCTTGAAAGAAGAACAATTAACTTCTTATATATATATATATATATATATATATATATAGAGAGAGAGAGAGAGAGAGATAGATAGATATAGATATATATATATACCGGCTTAAAACTTATTTTTTCTATATATAATTGCTTTTTTGCTTTCTTTCTACTTAATATAAGAAATAATACTTACTAATTAAAGCAATTTTTTCTCAGGTCCCCCTCAAGGAAGCTTCACTGATCAGGGAACTGACTGTCATTACTGTTCATTATTAAAATATTCTTTAAAGGCATTTCAAGGTTTGATGTTAATTATCTCTATCTGTATTTTTTAAGGTTGTTTAAAATTTGCCTGCCAAATGTGATACTACACTGTCTGTAGCATTTTCCCTTTCAAATTCAAGTGATTTAATCCTGATTTCAATTTACATCCTCAGGTAACAACCAAGTTGTCTCATTTGAGACAATCATTTAGGATATATTTCTTGGCTTATAGTCTGTCATGATTGACAATGGATATGCAAAAGATTTTGTTGCTTTCCTTGGAATGAGGCTTAGATGGTCTAATGAATTGCAAAGTATCAAAACTTTAGGGTATATTTCTTGGCTTATAGTCTGTCATGATTAACAATGGATATGTAAAAGATTTTGTTGCTTTCCTTGGAATGAGGATTTAAAGTTCTAATCAATACAAAGCCTCAAAAATTATTCACTCTTCAATTTTTTATGAGTGGACTAGTCAATTTAAATAGTTGTGAATTTTCTTTTTAATCCACATGAATGGTTTGTTTTAGGAATGCAGAGCAAGTTTTAACTTTAACTTGGAGCAAAATTCTTAAATAAAATTAGGAGTAAAAACCAACAAATATGTTGATTTATATTATTTTAAGTATTTTTTTACAGAGATGACTAACATAAGTTCCACACCAAAAATACTGTTTATAAAATGATGAATAGTAAGTTACAATGCCTTTAATTTTCATCTTTGTAACTATTTCCATGCCATTTAAATAATTCATGAATGTGACTGGAAGCAAATGAGAAAGAAAATAGAAAAAAAAAAAAAAAAAGACACAGAAAACTGTAAAAACGAAAACAAAAACGCCCTCCCCAAAATACTCCAAGTAGCCAGCAGGTGGTTTTCATTGTTAGGATGATACTCATCTTGCTAATAGTTTGGTAAATGCATTAATGTTACAATGATGAGATATTAATGTTTGCAAATGGCTGTCTTATACATTGTGAATCAAAAGAGATAGAAGGAAGAATGGTGGAAAAATTGGAGATGAATTAAGTTTCCCATACATTAAGGAGAAAAAAATGAAGGAAGTGGCAGCGTTGGTTTCATTTTTAACTTTCATTCAAATTTTTGTTTTAAATTGACTATTTTTTTGCTAACCATTTGTGACTTGCAGTTGTCGACTAGTTCTCTGAATAGATATTATATAAAAGAAGTTGAAGACAACATTAAAAGGAAAAAACACACAAAAGAGAAAAATTCCTTCTTTTTTTTGAAAGCTGCAGTTTTTTTTTAGAATACAAAGTAGAACAAAACCAAACATGTGAGAAAGATATCAGCAAAATTATGATACAAAATCTGTTCAGAAAAGATCCAGACAGTTACTATTAATTAAGAACTAGCCTACCCAGAGAGATTATGCTGCCTTATTCCATTTGAAAATAAATCTTTGGTGATTTCAAACACTTATTTTAGTTGCTGTCATCTTTCTTAAGCAACATTAAATGCCTTTCTCTTAAAAATTATTTAAAGTATAAAATCTCCCTTTTAATAGTAATTTTAATTTTAATAAAAAGTCTTGAGTATGATGATAAACAATAATAACATGGAATAAAACTAGTAATAAAATAATAGTAATAATGAAGAGTGTATAGAGCCAGAGGGTTTTGATAAAAATAACAATAACATGGAATAAAACTAGTAATAAAATAATAGTAATAATGAAGAGTGTATAGAGCCAGAGGGTTTTGATAAAAATAACAATAACATGGAATAAAACTAGTAATAAAATAATAGTAATAATGAAGAGTGTATAGAGCCAGAGTGTTGGGATAAAAAGCAACAATAATAAGATGGAATAAAACTAGTAATAAAATAATAATAATAATGAAGAGTGCCAGAGAGCTGAGTTCAAATTCCAGCTGAATCCATTACATTCACTTACGTGCTAATACCCTGGGGAAATGTATGAATACTCTTCTTCTCCCCCTCCCAGCAATGGATAAATAGCAGGACAGAATGGGTTCTATAGCCTTGGATGGAAAATGGTCTACAGCAGAAAGAAATGGCAACCTACTTCAGGAAAAAATCTGCCTTGTCACTCATGTATCGAAAGATAAATGATTGCCTAAGCATGTATCACGCATGGCACATAACTGACTGATTGAGCAAGAGGGCTTTGATAAGAAGCAACAATAATAAGATGGAATAAATCTAGTAATAAAATAATAATAATAATGAAGTGTGTATTGATCCACAGGGTTGGGATAAGAAGCAACAATAATAAGATGGAATAAATCTAGTAATAAAATAATAATAATAATGAAGTGTGTATTGATCCACAGGGTTGGGATAAGAAGCAACAATAATAAGATGGAATAAATCTAGTAATAAAATAATAATAATAATGAAGTGTGTATTGATCCACAGGGTTGGGATAAGAAGCAACAATAATAAGAAGGAATCAAACTAGTAATAATGAAGAGTCTATCTTTAAGATAAAAAGCAAGAAACGAGAGAGAGAGAGAGAGTAACATTAGGGATAACCTAATACTTGTAATTCATTGCATGACTATTATATAAATATTAATGTGGCATTCGACTTTATTCATTTTTTTTACAAACTGAGCAGAAGAATGAAGGTAGCAGTGTGAGAATTCTCCCCCCAAAACTACTTAAAGTCCATCTTTGAGTTGTTAGTTATTTGAGTCTTTCTTGTTGACCTTGATCTCCTTTTTCAGTTGCAGGAAAAAGATTAATTGTTTCCATGTTCATATTCCCGACAACCGCACAGGCTCATCATTTATAGTTGAAAATAAAGAGATTCTATTTCTGGGGGTAAAGAAAGAATTGTGTGGCTAGCAGGCAGGCGATTCCCCCCATTGACTTTACTGATGAGTAACACAAGCAAGATTACTTGAAAATGTCTTTGTGAATCTCTTTTAACTTGCATCATGACAACACTTAACTTTCAAGCTGTGAAGGGAATTATCTTTGAGATCAGATTATTTCCAATGGCAGGTTTTGTCCAGAAATGGTGATAATAATGCTGACCCTCATTTCAGAAGTCTTAGAAAGACTGGCAAATAAAATGTCTTAAACTGGGGGACATTTTAAGATAATATCAGACAACATCTATCTATCTATATATGAATAAAAATGACAATAGGAAAACTGGTAATGATTGACGCGTTTCGTCCAATGTGGACTTTATCAAAACAAAATATGAAATGAATTTAATTGAACAAGGTAACAAATAAAAACAAAAACAGAATGTTCCTAGCAACTGGAATGTAGAGAAACATATTGTTAACTGAAAATAACGTCAGTATTTGTCACGTCTGGAGAATATTGTCATTATATCTGTGTTGATGTACTCAACCATTTTCTTTAGATTTTATGACTCTGTTGTGCACATTATATATATATATATATATATATATATATATATATATATATAGTATTAAGTCCCAGAATTGCTGGTTCTTTGTCTGGGTGGAAAAACCTTTTGGGCAGGCAGGTTTTTATTATAAAGTGCTCAATATCAAAAGTTAGGATAGAGCATTAAAAGATTTAATTTGGAGAAGTTTATCACTTAGCTGAGTGGTGTTGGTGCAGTTATGCCTACTACATAGTTTTGTGGGCACATCAAGATAACTTTTTCACTATTCAGGGCTTCTTGTTTTTTTTCTGCCAGAGAAGACAAACCCTGAAGAATGAATAGATTATCTTGACGTGCTTTATGGAACTACATAGTATGCATCAACTGAACCAACACCACTCGGCTAAGTAATTTTTCACATGTGCACATACACACATTTAGAGGTATACACTTACACACAGACATACACACACACAAAGAAGAAAAATATCAACCTAACATTAATAAAAAAAAATGTATAAATTATTATTTTTCTTAACTTAATATAAAGTTAATGAAAATGAGAAAATCAGCAGACAGTTGCTGATACCTCCTGACAAGTGGACAGAACAACTACATGAAAAAGTGTAATACTCATATATTAAAAACAAGCAAAATAATATTTTTTAATCTGACCTCACAACCCCTACTACAGTTAATTGGGAACTTCATAATCTTTTCAGTGGCTGTAGTGTATATCTCAAGGTTACTGTAATGTAATTGGCAAAAATGCCCAACAAACAGAACTGACAAAGTTTCCAATAAACAATAAAGAACAGGGCAAAATAATACAAAGCAAACAATATATATGCAAGACAAAAGTAGGCAAAGCAACAGTAATAAGACAAAACCTTCACAAAGGGAAAATGGAGTTCACATGCAAAAGGGATACAGTCAAGTGATTATAGTAGTCTGACTTCAAGACAATAAAGAACAAAAATATGGTGGATGACACTAAGAAATGGTTCATTTTTAATGGTTAAGAAATCCCAGCATGCATCTGTAGGATTTGTCCATAAATTTGGGTTGAGGACATTTTTGCAGTCATTCCTTTCACATTGGAATCAGCAGTTCCATAACTGGTTTTGAATTCAGTGCTGTTGATCTAGACTGGTTGTTAACCAAAACTAAACAGCCCAGTCTACCTTACTATTTAACCCATAACTAGAGAGGAAAAGAGATAAATTTAGTCCTTCCCCAAAGGTATTTAGGCAAAAGTGAATGTAAAAAACTTGGAGAGAATATAGTGATTTTCTAAGCACAGCTTAGATGTAGCCCAATGCCAAAAGTATGGGGTGCCCAGTGTACCTCAAACTCACTATTCAGTCATAATTGTTCTAGCAAGACAAGCTTGTTAACCATTACACCATGTTGAAGTGCAATCTTGGAAAGAATAGGAACTCAGATCACTGATTTCTCTGAGTCATTAACCATTATACTAGATCTATGTTGAGAAAAATAATAGTGTAGATCAGAATGGCTGAAGATTGACAACAGACACTACACTCTAATCCTATGTAGAAAAAAAGCAGACTGATAGTATTGATCAGAATGGTTGGAAACTGGGCACAGATACTACACTCTAATCCAACATAAAAAAATATGTAATGGATGCATCTGAAAACAAGTGAAATTTTAATAGTACAGATCATATCTATATTTTACACCTTTATAAGTCTACCATTTGTCCATGTATTAAATATTGCTGGCAGATCTGGTCTGGTGCTTCTGCTATCTGGAGATTCTTGATAAAATATAAAAAGGAATCTGCAATGTTATTGGTCCTGACCTGGCATCTTAGCTTCTATTACTTTCCCACCATGTAACATAGCTTCCCTCTGCCTTTTCTATAAATATTTTCATGGTAATTGTTCTGATGAGCTTTCCTCTTTGGTACCTCAACTTTAGGAATTTAAGCACAATTACTAGATAGGCAGCTAGGTCTCATCACTTTAATTTGCTACATGTAACCACAAGTTCTATGCTAACAGTTTTTCTTCTCACACTTCTTGCTTGTGAGACTCTCTTTCAGCCTCTTGCTTTCCAGTCAAATCCAGATCTTCAAAAATGTAAATGCATTCTCACTTATTATTTTTTGTCTTCTTGAACCATGTTTTTTTTTCATTGCCCTCACACCTTATTTTTTTATCAGATTATTTTACACTCAATAACCCCTTGCATCATAGTGGCTTTATCACCTTGCTTGAGTTGAAATGATTAAGAAAAAATATGGCTCAAGATTGGGCACAGATACTACATTGTAATGCAAGGTAGAAATGCATAATAGTCATATGTACACCCTTGTGCAAATTAATTGAAACAATCACTTTAGTTTCCTTTCTTTCACCATACGGTCAGTTTTAGACCCACTGGAATGACAGGGTGTAATCAATTTCTATTTTTCCTCAGATTAAGTTATTTGCAGTGGTGTGCAGCAGTATGAATTTATTTTCGAGGTGTATGATGAAATTTGTTTAACCTTGAAAAATATTGTGTCATACAGGATTGCATCAGATTTTCATCATGCCCAGACACTATTGTTTCAACTGTTGATTAGTTGTCTTACAGCGATTGTCTGCAATAAATGTTACTCCAAGGAAATGTAAGAAAATTTGTAATGCGGCATACTGGCAGGCCTTTCCAGTGAGCAAATTAAAATACTATAGACTGACCTGGAAATGTTCCTGATTTAAATCCAGTCGAGAATCTGTGGTCAATCTGCAAGGAACGACTTAGTGGAATAGACATTCAAAGTACTAACATTCGCACTGGGTCATGTTTCATTGGAAAATATGAAAAAAAGTAAATAATAATAGAATTAATCGTTTTGTTTCAATTAATTTGCACAAGGGTGTACAAACGAGCAGAGTTATTGTGTAGGTTTTAATTTTTAATCTATATCTCGCTATAAAAAATCCTGTTTATTCTCAAAACTTTCTATTCATTCCTTCTCTTTACAGAATTGTAATTGTAATTATATGATAATGATTAGACATACATAGAGTAACCCAGGTTTTTATTTAAAAAGAAGTGACAATATCACTTTTTGAAATGTGCTATAATTTCAGAAGAGAAGTCATTGTTAGATCCATTGTTAGCTTTGTGAATTCTAACAAAAGACAAAAGGATACATCTTACCAGATGTTTATTTTTCAGCCAACTCAAACCTCATATCACTTTAATGTCTTAGAATATGTGCAGAGCTATTGACATTCTTTGCATGCCTGCCGTAACAAATAGGAGTAGAGAACAATTGTATTAGAAGAAAGTAAATTGAAACGAAGAAAGATAAGTTTAAGTAGAATAGTAAATATAGCTTTCATGGAAACGGTAATGTTAGTTATATAACAGCTGAATGTAACAAATTAATTTAGATAGAGTACAATAATAAACATGATTGTCTGGGAATAGCAATCTATCAGGGACTGTGCAAACAGCCGAGAATTGAAGATTCAAGTAAAAATTGTAGATACAAACTAGAATCTGTCACAGAGAATGGCTAAAAGTAAAGATACAAAGTTTGTTTGGGGTAAGGAAGGTGAAATATAAAATGATCACCCATTCCAGGCCAGAAAACTAGATCTAGACATCATGGATAAAGAAAAGATCTGACTGGGATCGTTGCTGTTTGAGTAGAATACAGACAGAAATAATGAAAAATTTAAAGATATCAGGATAAAATACTCAGATAAGTAAAAAAACAAAAACAAAACAGAAACACGAGAGTGACAGTTATGCCAATCATTGTTAGAGCACTTGGAATATTTTTTTCTTCACTTGTGGAGTTGATATTGTCTATGAAAAGAAACATTAATTTGAATTAAAATGATGAGATGACAGTTCAATCATTGCACAGGGCAGTGCGTAATTGGACTCAGTGAGAACAGTAACTGAGCTGTACTAAAAATAAGAACTCAATGAGATATCCTTAGGCATGGACAGTGGAACGAGAACAGTCTATTCTGAGAGATTAAATAAGTGTTGTCACCCAGGTCAATATATACACCTGATGAAGGTCAGTGAGCACAAAGACTTAAACAATGTAATAAAGAAACAAAGATAAGTGTAAATAATAAGTCCTTTTCCCAGAAATTCAAACAGAAATTCAAAAAGTAATTCTGACTTTATATTCAAAAGCGTCGACCAAAATCAAGCAAGTATTAAAATTTAAATATTACAAAGTATTTTAATAGAAGGCAAAAAATGTAACATCAAAATATGAAGGTGGATTGGAATGCCTTTTAAAAGCTAAAGAAGGTATCAAGAAACAGGAAAATTTCATTAGAAATAAATAAAATTTGGTGAAATGTTATGTAATATTGGTATTGCAGTGAATGGCACACAATCTCCTCACAAGTGAAGAAGAGACTTGAATGTGGCTCAACAGAAAGATACTAAGAATACTATGGACTGAACATGTGAGTAACAAGGAAGTTTTAAAGAAAATGGCAGAACAGGGATTGGTAGGGATGATAAAAGGACAATTATTGTTGGGAGCTAGAAGAAAAACATACCACCATATTTATAGATCATAAAGATCCGACCTAGTATTTACTTTGTAGCTGAAGTTTGTTTAATTGTGAAACTAACTGGCATGCTTATATTTTCCTTAGTTCATTCTATTATAGTACCTCTGCTTGATATTGAGCACTATTATTTAAACTGATGCCATATGATAGCAAGCTTTTGTTAACCTTGATGATACTGTTGTATTATTAGCTCTTAGTATTTTATATATAAGGGAGAGGTTATAGTTGTTCCAACAAGAGAAAAGTGTATATTTTAAAGAGGAGAGAGAACTTGCAAATGTGGATTTTTGAAATATATATTATACTTTATTTTCCATAAATATATAATTATGTATTTGGGCAGCAATCAACATGAAACATTTTTTGTGTGTATATATATATATATATATATATATATATATATATATATATATATATATATACACACACACACACACACACACACAGGGTTCAATGGATAAATTGTAGCGGTTTTATATTTTTAATTTTGCACGTGCACAGTTTTTAATTTTATTGACTGCTCAGTATAGTAGGGTCAGTTGAGCTGTGTGAAAAAGAGCATCATGATGCAATTCACTCCATTAGAAATTTAGAAACTGCATACTGTTCTGCTTGGCATTCATGCCAGAAGCTTGAATTTGAACATTTCAGAATGTTTGGGAGTCAACCTGGGGACAGTGCAGAGAATTCAGAAAGAAATGAGTCCAATGGTGATTACAAAAGTGTTTGGAGTGATCACTAGTGATGGTGACATTATGCCTCCATTCATCTTTCCCACAGGGCCTCAGACCAAACATGGAGGCCTACATCAAGTGTCTTGAGGAGGTAGTGCTGCTCTGGGTCAAGAAGTTGGCTGCTGGAAGACCCTATATCTGACAACAGGATTCTGCACCATGCCACACAATCAGGAGAACCCAGTCATGGTTGTTAGAAAATTTCTGCAACCACATCACTCCTTACATCTGGCCACTTAACTCCCCAGATCACAGTTGAGCAAGAGACCAACAAAACTCCTTGTAACAGCAAAGATGAACTGAAGGCAAAGATTATAGTAGCATTCAACAACTTAAACAAGGAGGCTGTACAAAAGAGTTTCACGAGATTCTGAAGTTGTCTGGAGGCCATGTTTGAAGCCAATGGTGATTTTATTGAATAAATTTACTCTTTAGTATTTCAAGATATTTTTGTGCAATTTTGGTAAACATCTGTTAAAATGAGATGTCAGTGTTATTTTCATTTTTGTGTAATTTGGATGACAATTTATGCATATATGTATATTATGTATGTATGTGTGTGTGTGTATATATATATATATAACATATAAACAATAAATATATTAAAATAATTGTTGTACTTAATCCATTTCATAATATATGATGTCATTTGTTTACGTTAAGATATGCTTCGAGCAGATATGAGCGTTCGAGAAATCATGGGAAATTTGTAGTTTAAAAGCAGCAAGCTGACCTTGCTAGCTAGATGATTCCTCTGTAGCTAAATGATATATATATAAAAAAATTATACTAAGCACTTTGATTAATTCACAGATTTTTTTTTGAATAGTATGATTGGTCTATAGCATTATTTATAAATTAACTCTTTAGCATTCAACACACTCAGATCCACTCGATAAATATCAGCTCATAAAGTATGACTTCCTGCATTATTTGCATTAATGTTGTCATATATTATGGCGGAGTATACATGAAGTTTGTTATGGTGGTTTGAACATTAAGAACCAATATTTATGGAGCCAGATTGGTAGTGTTGAATGCTGTTAAGTGTTAAGCCAAGATATTGTGAAAATTTTACATCAAAATCGGTTCTTAATTCTAAACAAACTGTGGATGTTTACAATATTGCTGTGAAAACATTGGCTTGCATAATTAAATCTGACATAGTGTGTACACATTTAGACAGATGGACACAAAAATAATGAAGACTTTGTTTTCAAATGAAAATTATATTTATATGAAACTTATTCAATTATGTTTTTCTTTTCAATTCCGCAATCTTCAGATGGTTACACTGGTTGACATTTTGTTTGACCCAAATGTTGCTGGGCAATGGTCACATGTTTTTGGGGCCATTTTTTCATGCTGAATCCGAAAATCAAGTCCATTTTGCCCCATTACATCACATTTTCTCAGTACAGATAATTTCTGTTTTGCTTAAAATAGACCAAAATGCCTAATTCACAGGGATATGCCACGGCTTAAATATGCAAGTGACATAGTTGAAACATTTTGTTTCATGTTAAAATTATTTATCATTCAAGAAAAAGTATTGAAATAACTTTTAAAATGAATTCTAAGCTATTTCAATTCAGATAAGCTGATCTGAAAATGATTGATTTTATGGGAGATATCTCACTGGAAAATGTTCTTGTGCCCTCAATGTTCTTAGCTTTTTAAAACTTTGTGATTTGTGTTTCTTCTATACTTTTCATAGAAGAAGCTCTTTAGATGTCATTCAAGAACAGTAATTTTAGTTTTTATTAGTAGTTTTCACTTGAAAAAAAGCCTAAAACTGTTATAACATTTTATCATATCACTTGAATTTACAGAGGTCTGGTATTGTCATGCAGTCTCTGTATAACATGCATAGGAACATTGATAAATAAGGGTTGTTAGGGTGCTAGGTGATTGTATTTGTGACTATCAAGATTAAAATTTTCTTTATCGGTAACTTAAAATAGCCGTCAAACACCAGATAGGAATAACCAACTAGGCACTTTGCAGATGGGATGTTAACATGATGGCTGATTTCTGCTGGAATATCAAAAGAGATCAACCTTTTCAAAAGCACTGTCGAGTTTCCAAGAAGAGAAGATTTATATCTTTGGATGAACAAAAATGAATATATTTTTCATTCCTTTGTATCTTCTTTGTTTTGATTCAAAAATTAGTGACACATGTTTGCCTTAATTTAATTGTGTGAGATTTTCTGAAAACATTTTTTGAAATGGAAATGCTGAAAATGCATTAAGTTATTGGGATACTTTTTCTTTTATGATAAGTTATTCTAACCTGAAAACGTTTAAGGTTGGTTCTACTTGTCCCTGGCATATCACTGTTAAATGGGTTATTTTGGCCTATTTTAAGAAAAATTGAAATTATCACTACTGAGAAAATGTGATGTGATCGGAAAAAATGAACTTGATTTTCAAATTCAGAAAAATAGCCCAGGAACATGAACACATTGCCCAACAACATTTGTGTAAAAAAAATGTTGACCAGTGCTATTTACATTATATACATTGTTTGGACCGTTTTCCTCATCTTTACTGTCATGTTCACAACATTTCAGCTGATTGGAATTTCAAACTGAACCTTTTATTTCATTCACTGGAGTAGATTGTTCTAGTTCCAGATGCTATGCCTCTTCCAGATGTCTCAGTTATCACAATTTAACTCAACTCTCTAAGTTTTTGTTCACCACTGCCAAAGACAGCTATTGAAATAACAATTCTTTGGGTCAATTCACTGGAACCAACCAATGTTTTTATCCACTGGGCCATGTGTCTTCAGTCTGAAATTCCAATTACCTGAAGAAGACCAGAGCATGCAATGGCCAAAATGTCATGAACATGACAATAAAGATGAGGACAAAAGTTTGAACAATGTAAATAATTACAATACCTCATCTCACAAATATAAACAGATATCTTCAGATTATATTTGCCAAAATCTTATTTTTTTTGTCAGTTTCTTGTGATTTTCAAAACAGCAAAGCTGTTTTCTTATTTTCAAACAAACAAATGGAAAAGATCTAAAGACAAATAGAAAATATTTAAAAAGCATAATAAACAATGTTTTATACAATTAGCTTTAAAGGTCATGTATTTTTTGTTTTTTCTTCATATCAGTTTCAAAATACTATTAAAATAAAACTCACTACTTGCCTCCAACAAATTAGAATCTGTTTTCATAAAAAATAGGAAAGTCTTTTCTTTGGGGTTTTAGATATGAAGTTTCTCGAGTGAATTTCTTGATAATTTGATCTGTTTTGAACAAACAAATATATAAGGTATTGCCTTCTGGATCAGAAACTGACATTTTGCTCATGGGGTGAGGAAGTGTGTGAGATTTGAAATCTTGTCCTAATATCAAATTTATTTCTAAGTAACCAGATTCTGCTTTGCTATTTTAATTGTAAAATAAAAAAAATATTAAAAGAGAAAACAAAATTATATTTTTTTACATTCTTTCTACTCTTAGAAATATGAATACATCTTTGGGTGGTCTCCATAAAAAAATGCTTCTCTGTGTACACACAAATAGATGTATACATACATAATAATATAGATTTAAGGTGTGCTATATTTATGGGATAACATGCTCAATATCAGGGATAGAGCGTATGTAAATATGAAAGTGCTCTACAATATATATATATATATATATATATATATATATATATATATATATATATATGTGTGTGTGTGTGTGTGTGTGTGTGACTGGAAAATAAAAACATTCTGAAATTCTAGATACATACATAAAAAATACATACATTCAGTTAAAAGTAAAAAGAATAATATCCTTGATAATGGTTAAAACTAGCCAAAAGCACTCCAATATACAGAACACTCAGAGAATCTGTTACATAATTTATATCCAGAAAAGAAGAAAATTATAAGAACACAGGAAACATTAAAAGAACTTAACCACAGTATCTTGTCAGTCATATTTAATGAAACTTTATACACACACACACATTATATATATATATATATATATATATATAAAATTAGGAAAAACCTTAAAAATCTATTGGATTTTTAAGATTTTTCTCTGTATCATACATTGAGCTCTCATATGGACTAAAAGTCCATTTTGGAATAATCCATACTGATTACAATTTGGTATTATATACATACATAATGTATGTATGTATGTGTATTTAGGCAGCAAATTCTCTTTTAGACATGTCTGGTTGAATAAATTACAAACATTATGCCTGCCTATTTTTATTATAATCCTTTCATATTCATGAATATTAATTAAATATAAAATAATATTATAAATAAAAAAATATATAAAATTATACATATAATTTATAAAAATATATAAAATATATAATAAAATAAATAATATTAATTAAATAATGTAATTATTGAATTTTTTCTTCTGCATTTACATGGTATGCCTGACAGTTATATATATATATATATATATATATATATATATATTGTCACCCACAGACAGAGTGTTTCTCTGTATCAGAGCTCATCAGTGTGAGTAGACATCAAATTGCCACAAACTGGGATTGAAATTTTACTGCAAAGCTATCACTGCCTGGTAGAGGGGAAGGTGAATTTTTGTGTATTTATTGTTTTGAATAAACATGTGTGTGTGTGTGTGTGTATATATATATATATATGTATGTATGTATGTTTTTATATGGGCATGTGGCTGAGTAATTAGAATATTTGTTTCTGACCACGAGACCCAGGTTCGAATCTCACCACAGTTGATTTGTCAGGAAGGAGACTTATCGGTCTGGAAGGAGGGGGTTCCCAGCATGCAGCACCTTTGAAAAATGCCACAAAACCATACCATGGGTTGACCCAAGCCATGTGAGTGAAATTGGGTAGACAGAACCCTTGGGTGTCATCGATAGCTGTGATATCATGAAGTCATTGTGACTGAGGGTTTGAGTGTGCTGGCATTGTTCAGATTGTTGATCATACTAGATAACACGGGTGTTGAACAAACAAGTGCGTTGAGCGAACATCTGCAATAGGGATTGGCTAGCCGCTCTACTAGACAGGTATCCTTGAATATGAGTGGCCAGCTATTATTATATATATATATATATATATATATATATATGTGTGTGTGTGTGTGTGTATATATAATATATATATATATATATATATAGAGAGAGAGAGAGAGAGAGAGAGAGAAAGATAGAGAGAATGTAGGTATGTATGTAAGAGAATATATATATATATATATATATATATTAATAAAAAGAAAGAACAGTAAGATATATAATCCGGTGTTCTTATAGATATTTTTATTTTTACAAAATAGTGCTCAATGTAAATTTACAGAGCATTAATATTATAAATTAATAGACTTAAAATATGGTTTTTCGCTACACAGTTCCAACCATGTTTCAAAAATGGAAGCTAAAAGCCCCGAATTTAATTTTGTAATTAAATTAAAGACATTTGTTCCATTTCATCCTCAAGCGAATTCTGGAGTAACTTCAGTTATTCACTTGAGGATGAAATGGAACTAATGTCTTTAATTTAATTACAAAATTAAATTTGGGGCTTGTAGCTTCCGTTTTTGAAACATGGTTGGAACTGTGTAGCGAAAAACCATATTTTAAATATATATATAAGTGTATAGTATTATTCTAACAGTTGTTTTGGTGGGTGCTAATGGTTGTATTTTGAATAATTGTAGAGCTTAATGAGTGGGAATAATTGTGGATCTGAATGCAGTTTTTTGCCTCTTGTAGTGCTTTGAGTTAAGTTTTTGATTTATTAATGATTATATTATTGTTTGTTGTTATTACTACATTTTCTTGTGTTTATCTGTGCATACATGGTTTGTTAATTTGTTTATTATTTACTTAGTTTATTTATTTGGATTCATTTATTTTACTTGGTTTTTTGTTTATTTATTTTATTAATTTATTTATTTTCATTTATTCTTTTTCATTTTTTAGTATTTTTAAGTAATATAGTAAAAATTTGTTTTCTAGTCTGCATTTTGAGATGAGTTTTGATCATTTATTTGTGATACTATTTGTTATTACCACAGTAAAACATAGGAAAGTTTTCTTATAGATAGAAGGAACGATATACTGAGAGACTTTGGAACAAGGAGGATTAATACATAAAATCCATGGGAAAAGATTGTTTATTTAATTCACATATGGACGACACCTGGAATTGGTGTGTCGAGGGATTGAACAATGGAAAATGACCCATACTTAGGGGGCAATGATGATTGACATATGTTTTATGCAGCTGAAAATGCAAGCTGTAATGTGGAAACTTCATTTTCATAAACAACGAATTTGAAGTTGATTTCTTCTGGTTGAAAGTTGAGTTAAAATACCAGGAGGGGGTGGACGAGCCACCCACACTTACTAAGCAGGTTTAGTGAGAGATGATAAGAGAGAGTGGGAGAAGGGAATTCCCCGAAATTATGAAGTAAGATGACAACAAAGGGGATTTACTGAAATCCTCTTATGCACCAAGCCCTATGCTTAAATCACACCATGGATAGGGCAGGTCTGGAATCAAAGTGATCTTCATCGATCAACTGCAGTGTTGGAAGTCTTCGATGGCAGGGAAGGGTGTTGTATGATTACATATTTAGTAGTTTGTTTTAGTCTAGGAAGGTAATTATAGATATTTTTCTTCCAAGCAGAATTTACAGTTTTTGGATTGATTGTTGTAGGCTGATGTTCTTTTCTTTATTTTCTATGATATTTTTGGTGGGAGTTGCTTTTTTTGTTTTTAATCTTCCAGATATGTTTAGAAAGCATTGTGCTGTTTGTGTATTTATTATTTGTAAAAGATGTTTTTTGTGTGGAGTTTCTTTGTTTCCAGGGTCCTTCAGTTAATCCTATGGATATTTTTTTTCATTATCTGCTGATTTTACAGTGGATTGGTATATATTCTTATGATATTAAAATAAAACAATGAAATATGTCAAGTTTATAAGGTTTTCCTACTTGTTTCTTATTTAATGAATAGATGTGTGGGTGGTGTAATTGATAGCGGGCTCAGCAACAAAAACTGCTGCAAGCTCAAACAGTAGAAATATGAAAATTAATCAGTAAACACAGATGAATGTTTTATCATGTTAAATGGTCCATATATTAACATAAATTAATAATTTATTCAGGTTTATTGCATATTGTGATAATCAAATATATTATTTTTTTTTAATCATTTCACTACCAGCAACAAAACCACTAAAACACAAGGGGTTACTGAGTGGACAGAATATAAGAAAAATAAAAATGTTATTAAGGTATGAGAACAATAAAAGTACATGAGTTAAAAAGATACAAAAGAACGATTGACATTGCATTTAAATTTTTGAAGATCAAACTTGAATGAAAAGGAAGAAGCCAGAAAAGTGTGAGAAAAGAAACTGTTAGCATAGAACTTTACCTGAGGTTTTAATGAAGCATGTATTAATGAAGAAGTATTGCCTCAGTACGCATGCATCTTGATATTATTCCAGCCCAGTAATTAATTATTACAGAAGCACACATTGCAACTAATATTTCAACTTGTTGCCTATTGACAAGAACTTATGTTGGTGCCTGATTTTTTTGTCGTAAATAATTGGTAAAATCATTCCTGATATTTGTCTTTCACTCGTTGTTTAACTTGCACTCTAGTTATGCTTGCTTTTTCTTTTGACTTTTCAAGAATGTCAGACAGCAAGTTAGACAAGATGGCAGGTGCTGAGACATACCAGTGAGATGAAGGAGTAAATCTTTTGATCTCTTTTGACTGGAGAATTCCAACTTTGTTTGTCTTGCAACATAACTTGCTGATAGTGTGAAGAGAATCTTGTGTTTGCACGAGAAAGGGAAACGAATTGTGTCATTGACACTTTGAAGTATTGTGCTGAGATATTTTGGGAAGAAAAGTTTGTTTGTTTTTTTTATTTGAAAAGACAGATTGGTTAAAATATAGCACCTTCAAGCTGTATTGTGAAAACAGCAGAAGCTATTAAAAGAATAATTTTTTAAAGTCTCAGTTCCAATGAATGTGTTCTGCAATCCCAAAATCTTCAATTTTTTTTATTTCTTTAGATTATTAACTTCATAAGTTTGCTACAGACCCCATTCTTTTTAAAGAAACAACTTTTATGTAGTAATGGCTGGATGCAGAAATCATTAGCAAGCATCATTATAATGATCAGATCGTTTATGTCTGTTTTTTATTGTAACAACAAAAATGGAACATCATTGCACAATTTTTGATAGTGCAATACCATTAAAATACTTTTTTTGATAAGCATGTAATTTTTCAATCGAATCAGACCACTAGTTTTTGAGTAATTTTTAATTCAGTAAGAGGGTTTGCAATTGTTCATTACGCTCTTGCAGAGATGCCAATAATCTTTGGAGCCAAATTTGCGAGATGCAATATGCTCCGTCATCTGAGCAGCATATAGTGACTTAGCATCACTGAGGACATGCTTACACTTGTTACGGGTGGAGGCAAAGAGATGTCTATTGCAGTCAGACATGTCGCTACGAAATAGGTGAAAGAAGTGGTTCCTATGGGCGATGGCAGCTGAGCAAGCAGCAGAGAACCAGGGGGAGGAGTGCGACTTGACCCTATATTTCCTTGAAGGGATGAAAGCCTCGATTCCAGCTTTAACCCAGGATGAGACCTCAGAAGCACATTCTTGGACGGGGAGCATAAAGACAACATCCCAGGGGACATCGCGGAGGAAATCACAAACGTGTCCCAGTCTGCTCGTTGATAGTAGAACAAAGTTCTAGTGTCGAAACTCCTAAATGTAGCCGTTTTTTCTACTCCAATAGCTTCATGTCTCGCACCTCTTGCCTGTGGAACTCCCTTCCGTATTCCAGTTTCCCTGAGAGCTATAATCTCCAGCTATACAAATGTAATGTCAATCAACATCTCCAATTGCCTTGATCTATCCACTACACTTCTCTTCATCCTTTCTTTTATCACTCCTATCTGAACTTGCTCCAAATTTTCTGTAACCCCTTGCGTCCTAGTGGCTTCTTGCCTTGCTTGGGGTGAAACGCTTAAGAAAAAAGAAAAAAAAAAAATTAATCTAAAAGAAAAAAAAACCCAAAGAAAAAAACCCCAAGTCCATTAAACATTAATCTTTATTTCCTGCAACCTCCTCCTACTTCATATTACACTCCTTGTTCACCATTACTATTCTCATTTGAGTGACACTTGAGTCTTGTATTGCATGAATTCTATTATTAAAAAATAACTGCTTACTACAAAGTCATTTCTTGTGCATGGTTAAGAAAATAATAGAAATAAGCAAGTAAGAATCTTTGACCTGTTTGCAATCTAATTCATCATAGTGGTATATTAGTGTTATGAGACCTTACCCATAATAACATAACAGACTATTCCATACATAATAAATACTGCACCACAAGAGGAAGCAGGGAGATCAGTCTGAAGTCTGGAGTGAAGTCCGTCAGGAGTATGTCAGTCAGTCAGAGCAAGCGAGTCTGTCAGTTGAGTCAGAGGCAGTCCGAAACAGAGTTGCGTTCAGACAATTACTACTAAAACTGATTGCTTGTACTAACACTTTCTACTTCTCTGTATATATTCCTGTTTGTAATATATCTGTGTTATTCCATATCCGCCTTTGAGTTCTTCTTTATTGGTTCTACCTTGGACTATCACCGTGGTACAAGGAACCGGACCATAACAATTAGTGTAGTTTAAATGAGTCTCTATTACTCGGACGTCTTCTGCACAATTCAAAATACTGCTGGTTAAATCCACCATTCTTGCACACTTCAAGACGTAAACCCATTCTCATCTTCTCACTGCTTTAGCCCTCTTTTATCATGCCAACACCATGGCCAACCAACCAATCAGCATTCTTTGCTTTTATTCTCAGTTACCCAGACAAATAGCCTCCTCTAGTCTGACCAATCAGCACATGACTTGCTATTAGTCGAGGAATGCAAAAGTGTATAGAAAACCCTTGTTACTGCACATGCTGCTGGAATAGCTAGATGGGAGAGTAATGTCATTTTCAAGGAGCAAAACTGCTGATGTCATGTGCCGCACGTTGAGGTAAGACCCTTATTTTCATTTGCACCAGATGCAAGCCACTCTGGCTTCTACGTGACTGTTCACCACAATTAGTGATATAATACATTAATGATAAATTAAATCTTTTGAGAACTAGAATTTTAAATAATTATATTTTATATAGATATAATTGTATTTATATTTAGAAAGTGACTTGACTTCAAGCAGAGACCCCTAAAGGCAGTATTCAAGTTGTATTTTTAATCATTTCACCACAAACAAGGCAATAAAGCCACTAAAATTCAAGTGTCTACTGAGTGTGAAAGAATAGGAGACAAAGAAAAAACATTATCAAGGAGAGAGTTCAATAAAAGAACAAGAAGACAGAAGACAATGGATGACATTACATTTAAATTTTTGAGGATCAAAATTGACAAGTGAAAAATTCTAGAGGAGAAACTATTGGCATAGAACTTGGTTACATTTAGCTATTTCATCTGCTAAATGATGAGACCTGCTAATCTTGTACTGTTTATTGAGTACTTAATGAAATTGGCTGATCCCAAATGATAATGAAATCTATGCAGGCTTCAAGTGGAGTAAATTAAAAATGTTCAATTCAGGTTGCTCAGCCTGACAACCAAAAATTAAATATGAACATTTTCTGTTCTTTCATACATGAATAGATATATCACAGTTTGTTTTCCACACCTGCAAAATCTCAAGGGTCATGGCATATAAAAGAAGATTGATTGTGTGAATAGCTTGCTAACCATTGCTCCATGGTTAAGCATATAGTATACTAGCAGTAGAGCCCGGCATTGCCCGGGGATGTAACAGTAAGAGATAGATCAAGTATCGACCATCATAAAGACTGAAAAATAAAATTGACAAAGATTATTGTTTAAGGTTGATGGACACGCATGTCTTAATTAGTTTTTTTTTTTTTTTTTTTTTATGAATTGGTCAAACCCAAACTCAAACATTGTTTTCAATCGTTACGAGTCTATCAATTGAATAGAATTTTATTATAAACAATTGTTTTGTAAATGGAATTTTTAAAGCATTCTGAATGTAAAAATAAAGAAAAAAGTGTAAAAGACAATAAGAAACACTACCTGTCAAAAAAAAAAAGTGAAGTTTTGTTGAAATCGGTTGAAAAATGTAGGAAATCCGATCCAATATATAAACGAATACACACGCACACAACATGGGTTTTATAATAAGTATAACTTGATATGAGTTGTCCCCCTTTTATTCTCGTGACAGTGATGCCTCTTAATCGTGTTTTCAAATTGATTTCATGCAAAAACAATTGTGTTTTTCCAATTTTTGGTGCTGTCAGAACCACCGCAAGGGAATTTTACGTAGTCCTGTGAAGTTTTGTTGAAATCGGTTGAAAAATGTAGGAAATCCGATCCAATATATAAACGTACAAACACACACACAACCTGGATTTTATAATAAGTATGATTTACAATGGAAATCTGATTGTATAATTCAATAAAAAAATGATAATAGAATAACTATTACTTTTCTAATGAGAAATCAGCAGACAATTCCTGCTGTGTTTCCAGGCTGCTAAATGTGTCATGTGCAGGGAAGCATGCTGTGTTTAGCTGTCATTGTAGAATTTTGTCAAGTTCTTTTGAGTCTTAATTTTGAAGAGAAGCAAAAAGTCTGAGATAATTCAGTTTACCAAGATAAATATGTCGGCATCTTAAGTTGCTAGGACTATTACTAAAACTATTACTATTACTAAAAAGTCTCAACCAAGAAGAAATTGATTGGGTAATTTGAATCATTCTTTAGACTGCTCTATTGCTATCATAACATCCTAGCAATTCCATTCTATGCTTTTCATTCAGTGGTGTCATGGTTGATGTTAACAAAATCTTTTTAAAACTACTTAGGTTGGTTCTTATTTAGTGATAGTGAAAAAGCAGCTGAGGTGAATTATTATTTATGCCATTAATATGATCCTCATTGTACCCCACTCCCTCATCCCTTAAGCTTCCCTGAAGAGAACAAGACCACAACTCTCAAAATGCTAGGCATTGCTAATGTGGTTTTAATAGCATGTTTCTTTACAGGATTTAGTTGTTGCTCAGCTGGCATTGTATTCAGATTTGTCCTAATCCAGACTGAAGAGCCCATTCCATTATTTATGTAGGAGGAGAAGTGTTGGATTCATATCTGTTCCAAGGCGAATGAATTCCTAACCACCGCTGCAAAGAACCTTCTATCACTAGAACCTCATTCTATTATCAACGCGCATGGCACTGGGACTCGTTCTGGGATTTCCTTCGTGATGTCCCCTGGTATGTTGTCTTTATGCTCCCCATTCAAGAATGTGCTTCTGAGGGCTCCTCCTGGGTTAAAGCTGGAATCGAGGCTTTCATCCCCCCAAGGAAATATAAGGACAAATCCTCTGCTTGCTCAGCTGCCATTGCCCATAGAAATTATTTCTTCCACCTATATCGTAGCGACATGTCTGACTGCAATAGACGTCTCTCTGTCTCTGCCTGTAATGAGTGTAAGCGTGTCCTCAATGAAGCAAAGTCATTATTTGCTACTTGAATGAAAGAACATATTGTATCTCGCAAATTTGGCTCCAAGGATTATTGGCGTCCCTGCAAGAGCGTACTTAACAATAGCAAACCCTCTATATCTCCTTTGTTCAACCAGTTCGAGGTTCTGACTTCTTCTGCCAACAAGGCTGAATGCTTTTCTTGGAAATTCTCATTCAATTCAACACTCGACTCTTCCAGTGTACCCACACCTGATTTCCCCCTTAGAACTGAGGCTTTATTGAGCGAGTTGCACATAACCCTGTCATCAGTATTGGGCATTATCTCTAATTTATACCCCCACAAAGCTAGTGGTGGAGACAGGATACCAGTCATTGTCCTGAAGAAATGTGCATCTGAACTGGCCCCTGCCCTCTCCAAAGTATATAACTACTGCCTCAATGAATCTTTTTTTCCACCTTGTTGGAAGTCCTCATTCATGGTTCCTGTCTTTAAGAACTCTGGAGACCCTTCTGACCCTTCTAACTACCGTCCTATCAGTCTCCTACTCTCTTTGGCAAAGTCTTTGAAGCTTTAATCAACACCAAAGTGGTTAAGCACTTTACATCCCATGATCTGCTCTCCAACAAGAAATATGGCTTCTGCTTTGCCCATTCTACAGCTGATGTGCTTATGGCCATAACTGAAATTGTTTACCAAGCACTTCATAATAATGGAGAAGCTTGTGTCGTGGCTCTATATATCTCCAAAGCGTTTGACAGGGTTTGGCATGCCGGCCTTCTTCTTCGCAAGCTTCAGGGTTATGGAATTTCAGGTTGATTGTATTAAGTCGAACAATCATTCCTGTCAAACCGTGTATTGAAGGTTGTTCTCAATGGATTCTCCTCCAGCTCCTATCCCATGAATGCAGGAAGTGGCTGGTTAACTTTAATGCCTCAAAAACAATAATTGCTCTCTATTACTCATCACAGAGAAACATCCCTGCTCCCCATTAAAATGTCTGATGCTCAACTTCTCGAGAGCTCCTCTTTGTGACTACTCAGCCTCACATTGACTGCTGACCTGAGATGGAACAAATACATTGAATCAATAGCTTTGTCCACTGCAAGAAAAGTTGGCTCCCTGTGCTGCACCAGGAAATTTTTCTTGCTGGAGTCGATCCTTCAAATCTACAAATCAACCATTCGCCCTTGCATGGAGTATTGCTGCGATATATGGTCTGGAGCCCCTACTGTTTGCCTTGGGTTTCTTGATAAGATCCAGAGACGGATATGCAATGTAATTGGCCCTGATCTGGCATCTCATCTGCAGTCACTCTCTCACAGATGTGCTGTCACCTCCCTCTGTCTTTTTTTACAAGTACTTTCATGGTAACTGCTCCAATGAGCTGCCTTTGTTGGTTCCCAGACTTTATGAATTTAAGCATTCTACTAGGCTGGCATCTCACTCACACCCTTTCACTATTGAAACTGTTAAATGTAGCCATCTCTTCTACTCCAATAACTTCATGTCTCACACTTATCACCTGTGGAGCTCCCTCCCCTTTTCCTGTTTCCCTGATAGCTATAATCTCCAACTATTCAGATGTAATGTCAATTGATGTCTCCAGATGCCTTGATCTATCCCCTGTCCTTCTGTTCATCCTTTCCTCTATCACTCTTTGCTCTCACTCCAACTCTCTGTAACCTCTTGTGTGTTAGTGGCTTCCCACCTTGCTTGGGGTGAAACGCTTAAAAAAAAAAAAAAAAAAAAAAAAAAAATTCTCATTATGAGCCACTAACCATGACACCACCTGCACATCCTGCATCACACCAAGAAAAGATTAATTAATAATCATTACTTAATTAAAAAAAAATTGAAAAATTATATTCTAAATGCTTTTTTATCTTTATTAATTCTTAGCAAAACCATGTCAACCCTGAATGTCAGGACGCAATACAATTCAAAACCTTTGAGTTCATAATAAACCTGTTGATTTTTTGTACAAGAAATGTAAGTGAATGGTATAGATATAGTGGAACTATGAAGAGATCTGTGAGTATTAAGGTAAATTAAAATAATGAAATCTGTGTCAATGTTTTGGAAAAGAGAACAAAGTATGACCTATGCTGAAGGAAATTAGCCTTCAACACTTGACTTTCATTGTTAAATGATAGTATGTTTGAATCTGACAGTTGTGTTGTCATGTCCTTCTATGGCAACAGAAAACAGCTTTGAGTGAGATCATCAATGACCCAATTGCAATAGGATAAAATAAATGTGTACTTGGTGGATCCTCATGAATATGAAATCAACTGACAGCCAAATTGTATCTGATATTAGATATCAGCATATTAAAAGGGAGCAATTTCCAAATGCTGTGATCACAGTTAGCATTCAACAGGTAGATAAGCATGATTCTTATGATAAGCCAACCGAACAACAAGTAGGTTGCATATTCATAAACAAAAAGAACAATGCAAGATACAAATGAAAACAATAAATAACTATTTCGGTTAATTAGACTTGATAGGAGAAGTTGGAGGTAGGAAAAAAAAAAAAAACATATATTTATTAGTATTATTATTATTGTCAGTTCTTGTTAGAATATTTCCATAAAAAAAAAAAAGAGATAATAGTTTCTTTTGTAATTCTCTATGGGAAATTGGATGCCATGATTAGCATTCCAAGATCAAATCAGTTAATTACATTATTTAGGGAGTGTTTGTCCCAGTCAGGATTCTTATTATGTGTGTATGTATATATATATATATATATTATATATATATATATATATGTATTATAGCTCAGTAAGCTCTCATATTATGGTGTTTTTGTCCCAGTCAGCTTGCTCATATATATATATATATATATATATATATGTGTGTGTGTGTGTGTGTGTGTGTGTATATATATATATATATAGATGAAGAAATATAGTTTTAAGTTATGCTATATTTATGAGATAAATTGCTCAAAATCAGAGAGAGCATATGTAACAATAAAAGGGAACATGAAAGTCAACACTGAGAAGCGACAGGCTGTTTCATGCTAAATGCAATAATGCAAGGATTGCATTTAGCATGAAACAGTCTGTCACCTCTGAGTGTTGACTTCAGTTTTCACTTATTTATTTATTTATATATATATATATATATATATATATATATATGTGTGTGTGTGTGTTTGTATTTACATTGGGTTGTACTCATCTTTACAGACACATTCACAAAGTATTGGTGCATGTATGCTCCAGCATTCTTCAGGTGATATATGTTGCAATTTTGAACCGAACCCTTTATTATTCCATGGGGGTAGATTGTTCTAGTTCCACATGCCATGCCTTTCTGGTTATCTCAATTTCAGTTATTTTCCTTTAGTAACTCAATTATTCAAATTTTTGTTCAGCTCTGCTGTAGCCAGGTATTGAACTCACAATTCTTTGGGTCAAGTCACTGGATTACTTCAACAGTGGATCAGTTGAAGTAATCTAGAGACTTGACCCAAAGAGTTGTGAGTTCAATACCTGGCTCAGCAGAGGTGAACAAGAATTTGGAGAGTTGAGTTACAAAAGGGAAATAACTGGAAAAGTATGAATATTTCTTCACCCCCACCCACCAGCTATGGGTTAGATATCAGGACTCAGGATCTTATAGCCTTTGCTGGTAATCAATCTAGTACAGAAAGAAATGCCAACCTGCAGTGAAACTGCAGTAAAATCTTTTGCCTAGTCATTCATGAATTAAGAGACCTGGCACTTATATATATATATATATATATATATGTGTGTGTGTTTAAACAACATTTTTTTTATTGATGCATGTTTCATTGAATAGTATAGACAAGTTTTGTCTAGAGTCTGTCTATATTTCTGAGATGAGTTATTATGTACAGTATTTACATTAGTTGGACTATTGTCCTCATCTTTGTCACCATATTTGTCACAAAGTTTTGTCTATTTATTTTATGTAAATTCTTTTCATATCGTCTGATGAGCCTAATAACATTATCATTAAAAGATGAATGAAAATCACCATTTTGATGCATATTTTTTAATTCTATCTAAGCTTTTGGCTTACATAAGCCATTATCAAAGATGACAATTACATTACAATATATTAACCAATACACGGACAAAACAATAATGATAGTCTGTTTTTGTTTGCATGGAAGATTTCCAAGCAATGACAAACTTGTGCAGACAAGATGCTGGAAGCAAAAATCGCACCGCAGCTCATGACATCCCACATGACCACGTGAGAGTGAAAATGAGAAGTATTAAGTATGGGAAGCTGTTAGTATAAACCAATGGTTTCTGTTATCAATTTTATATATATATATATATATATGTATGTATATATAATTATTTATTTACAAATTATAATATAAATATGTTATAAAATCACTACAAAAATAGCCATTTTGTTTCAACACCTCTGGTGTCTTATCAAGTGAAATGTTCAAGAAATTCAAGTACCTTGGTGTATGGATAAGTTATAACAAACTTAATATCAGAGATAAGGAAGTTGAATGTAGAATAGGCTGCACTAAGGGTAGTTTCACATAACACTGCAAATTGCTAGAAAACCAAATTATTCATGTAAAAACTCAAGTTAACTTAAATAGCTTTGTCAGATCAAGACTTTCATATGTTTGTCATGCATGGAGCTAAACTTGTTCAGAAATATCTAAACTGTCAGCTGTATACAGCCAGGCCGGGGGTGGGGGCAGAAAAAGATGAATTCATACCTTCTCAAGAGTATTTGCTTGAAAGTTAATGCAATGAACTTGACTAGAATTTGAACTCGTCTTTCAGATTTCTTATTTGCAGCTGAGATCAAATTACACCATCCACACATCCATTAATGATCAGCAAATAATGAACTTGACAAATAAATTTCATGTGAATAATTTTTTTTATTTAAATAAGTTATTTCAGGTTGAACAATCTAAGAACAAAGTTAATTTGGGGTGGGGGTGTAATTGCCAATTATTCACATTAATTAAACATTGTGTCTCATTTTCTAATGAACTTATACAATTCTTTATTCATCTGATATTTTTCAGGCATTGAAATTATTATTTAAAAATTGGATAGAAAATAAATCAAAAGAATATACATAACTCATTACTATGTCAAAATAGGATTCTTTTAATACAATCCAAAATTTGTATGAAGAGAAAATAAGATAATGATACCAAATTTGATACTGTCAAATATGACGTCTTTCAGTGATGCATATCTACCAAATCTAAGACATTTTTTTATCTCAGGTTACAAGTCCATGTCTTCTAGTTGTAGAACCAAAGCTGGAAACTCAAAGACTATGGAATTTATTCTTTTTGCTGCTTTTTTGCTACAATAATATTTTGGTAGATCCATTCTGTCTGTTTCTTTGAATGTACAATTTATGTAGAAAGAGTAGCAAGGGGAGTGGTCTCCATTTTCTCAATGATGCCAAACGAGAAAATGTTTAGAACAACTTTTGGAATGCAAATGACCTATTTCAAAATCAGTATAGATTTGTACACCTGAAGAAGGCTGGAAAATAGTTTGACTGAAATATTGTGGTAACAACAAAAGGAACCAAAAATAAGGCCAATAGTTAGAACAGCTCTTGGTATGTTAATAATGTATTTCTTTTTGCACAACATTAAATCTGTTCTAAACAAAATTAAAAAAGGAAATGTACTTAGTCCAAAACAAACACATAGTTGAGCCAAAAACACAACACGCATAGCCTGAAGATTGTACTGAGGCATGAAACAGACTGTTACCACTTGGTGTTGACCTCAGTGTCCACATTTTTTTAAATCATTGGAAAACAGTTTCATTGATTATATATTTCCTCTTCATTAGATAGGTTTCTTAGGGTCATAATGAAAGAAATGTATATGTGTGTGTGTGTGTCTTAATATTAGATCGTTAATATCTTTTTGTAGGTCTGGTGTTTTCTGGTGAGAATCAAAGAACAAAGCTGTGATTTTTTTGTTATTAAAGGCACCAATCTCTTCTGGATTCAAATTAGCTGACTACACCCTACATCATCTCGCATACCACTATTGCTTTTACAATGGTTGCTGACATTATATACGAGCCTGTTCTTAAGGTTATTGTTGCAAATGTTGAGATTAGTGCATTCTCCATGCATTTTCTTCTGAAGAAATTTTTTTCTCTCCAGATCAGGCTGTTAAAATTATGGCCAGTTTTTGTTTCGGTCAATGATAAGTATTATTGTACAGCATATCTCCGCAATGCTTATAGAATATTTCCTTTTTAGATTCCTAAAGGTCTTGCTGAAAAAAATTTTATTCAGATTGGGCTGCTTTCTTAAGGTAAAGAGACACCAAGATTTGTAATCATTTTTTAAAACTGAAGTAACAAAAGTACTCACACTATTTACATCATTCAGACTGTTGTCCTCATCTTTATTACGACATTCATGATGTTTCAGACATTGTATGCTCTGACCTTCTTCAGATGATATACTTTGGAATTTGAAACCAAACCTTTTATTTATTTAGCTGAAGACTAAAAAAGGGCATGCTTAAATAAGTAAAGGGTTCGATTCAAAATTCCAAAGTATGTCATCTGAAGAAAGCAGGAGTGTACAGCAGCAGAAATGTGAATATAACAATAAAGATGAGGACAACAGTCTGAATGATGTAAATAGTATAAATAGTTAAAATAACTCATCTCAGAAATATAGACAGGTTGAAGTAATAAAGTCTAAACATAGCCAAATGCTGCCTAAATATACTACACGCTATATCATATATATATGATATATATATATATGAAAGCAAATATATGGATATAGATGCGACAGTATGAAGAAAAATATACGGAAAAACAAACAAAAATCCTTATATGCAATTATGCTGTTTTAATGTTAATATAATGTCAACGTCGGACGTTTCGGTCTAATAAACCATCTTCAGGACATATTCATAAAATATAATTAACATTATCAATTCTTTGTCATGTTGAATTGATAGTGTTAATTATATTTTATAATTATGTCCTGAAGATGGTTTATTAGACCGAAATGTCCGACGTTGACATTATATTAACATTAAAACAGCATAATTACATAAGGATTTTTGTTTGTTTTTTCCGTATATTTTTCTTCATATATATATATATATATATATATATCTATATCTATCATATATATATATATATCTATATCTATCATATATATATATATATATATCTATATCTATCATATATATATATATATATCATATATATATATCTATCATATATATATATCATATATATATATATATATATATATATTATATATATATTATATATATATATATATATATATATTTATATATATATATATATATATATATATATATATATATATATATATATATATATATATATATATATATATATATATATATATATATATATATATATATATATATAATATATATATATATATATATATATATATATATATATATATATATATATATATCATATATATATATATATATATATATATATATATATATGATATATATATATATATATATATATATATATATATATATATAATATATATATATATATATATATATATATATATATATATATATATATATATATATATATTATATATATATATATATATATATACATATATATATATCATATATATATATATATATATATATATATATATATATATCATATATATATATCATATATATATATATATATATATATATATATCTATATCATATATATATATATATATATATATATATATCATATATATATATATATATATCATATATATATATATATATATATATATATATATATATATATTATCTCAAACAAAGTAACTATTAGCAATATACAAAATGTCCTTAGCAACTAGAAAATTTTTATTGTACTCATATTGTCTATTGAAAATTACAATAGTGTTTTCTAAATTCTTCTAATTTCTAAGGATATTTTGTTTTCAATAAATTCATTTCGTTTTTGCCTTGAAAAAGTCCACATTGGATGAAATGCATTGGCTAATAGTACAGTTTTCATACTGTTTTTTTCTACAGGTTAACTCTGAGAAATTATTCATACATATATGTATTTGCATGGATAAATCACAATGTGTGGTATTACTTACTTTGTGTGTAACACTTCAGATTGCACAGATAAACCCAAGGTCAATTAATATGCAAATCATCCAATCATTTTTGACAGAACCTATTACTACTACTATTATTATTAGGTTGGTGCAAAAATAATGAAGTAAGAAAATGACATTATTTTTGCACCATCCTAATAGTAGTAATAGTAGTGTTTTTCTTCTATATGTTGTGTAGCTTCAGGATCTAAAAATTATGGCTCACCATAACTTCATAACCTTTGTTGATGTTGGTATGGTTTTCCTTTTCACCATACCTCTGAGTACCTTTTACACAAGTTCACTGTTTCTTTTTGTCGTTCTTGCCTTCAGTATATTCTGTGAGTGTCAAATTCTTCAAGCCCTCTTTCCTCATTATGTATCCTAGAAATTTCAACTGTCCATTTCTGATTCAACTATAAGCTTTTTTTTTTTTTATCTTCTCATGATTAGGTATCAGGTAGCAAAATCCTAACCCAAGAAAAATATCTTTTCTCTTCCGATATTTAAGAGATTATTGATTATTGATAAAGAGCTGAATAAATTTTGATGCCAGTTGTAAGTTTTCCTTAATATTGTTCAGAAGATGGAGACAGGAACTAATCTAAGAATTTAATCTTTTTATTATGATCTAAATTTTCATTTGTTTTTATATTTTTAACTTTGTCCTTGGACTTTCAACATCCATTTTAAAAAAAAATTTGCTTAATAAAAAAATTGAATGTTTCTTTTATCTTTGATGTTTCGTTTCATTTTTTATTTTTTTGTTCATTGCTAAAATGTTACTCCTTTCTTTTCTTAAATTGTTTTTTCTAATTTATTCCAATTTCTCATTTTTTTAATCCTTGTCCTATTTATCTGCCTTCAGTTCTTCAAATTTCCCTGGAATGATGACTTATCTAACAAGTTTCCTCATGAATGGTTCTGGCCATAAAATCTGTTTGTTGCTGTTTTGCCTATCTTTGAAATTAGTAAGTATATTTCTCTAACTTGTTGCTTGAAATAAATCAAAGAAAACTAATCTGTACAAACAGTTATTATATATATATATATATATATATATATATATATATATACAGGGTGAGTCCAAATTATGTTAATACTAGTATGAGAGGAATCATTTATTCAGAGTTTACTGAACTGTCTCGACCTGTCCACCAGCATGATTGATGCACAAAAACCAGCAATCAACAGTAAATTTAGTGCCTTCTTCAAAGGTATACTTTATTTTATTAAGACTCTCAAACACACAGGCCAGTAGAAATAGAATTACACTATTTAAAAAACAGGGATATTTACTTAAACATTAAGTATAACATAGGAAATACATATACATTTTATACACTAATCTAGTGTACACATGACTGACCACAACTGCAGTTTTCTGCACACCATTCACTTTGCTTGAAACCTGGAAAACTATTGGATCCATTAAGAAGGTTGGCACTACTTAAATAGATTGGTCCACATGTAAGAAACAAAATTAGTGAACATTTTTGAGAATAATATTAATGGATTAACATCTTTAGTAATTTCCTTAAGTCACAACAGTAAAAAAATTGATTATTTGATGGAATTAAAAAGTGGGGTACTGTCTATATTATTGAAACAGTGCAAAATATGACTTTTTATATCTAGCTATTTGTTTAGAAATTTCAAATTCGAAACTGTTTACATCATTAATATCTGCTTTTTTTTTTCAAAAAGATTTTTTACATAATGAAGCAGATACATACATTTTTAGGTTTTATTTTAAGAAAGTATTTTAAACAACAAATAAGCAATTGTATGGTTGAAATAATTTCTTTTTTCTTTTTTCTTACAAAAACATATTTTGTCATTGATGAACAAACAGATATACACACATTTTTAATTAAAGAATAAAAATTTATAAAAAATGAACAAAGTTATAAAAAGTATATAGATGTCAATGACATGGGCACATTTTCAAGACATGATATGTGCAAACTATTTACATTATTCGGACTATTGTTCTCATTTTTGTTGCTATATTTATCACAATGTTTCTGATGTTGTATGCTTCACCCTTCTTCAGGTTGCTGGAATGAAGAAGGACAGAGCATACAATGGCCGAAATGTTGTGATAAATATGGCAACAAAGATAGGGACAATAGTACGAATAATGTAAACTGTGTATATAATACCTTGTCTCAGAAATATAGACAGATAATGATATGTGTAAATAGAAAAAAATCTGTAAGAGTCAGGGATCCATTTGACACTGTATTGATATTTAGATCAGTGGTTGTCAACATGATCCAGGTGGACCACCTGTGGTCCACATAACCTTTTTTAGTGGACCACAGAGAATTTGTAGCCATAAAACAATTGTAGCCATTTCACAAAAATGTATCTAAATTATTCATACTTTGAAGAATTAAAAAATATAATATTTTGTTTAATTACACACATGTCTATTATATTTAAAAATTCCAAAATTATGTAGGTATTATGCAGTGCTATATATATTTTATATTTATCATATATATATATATATATAACAAATTTTTTATTCACATAAAAATTTATTGCTATAATAATAAATCACTACACAATATTGTTTGATAATAAATTTGACATCATCAAAATTGATTATGATCAAAGTAGTCACTAGCTGAATGGACTAAGACTGAATGACATCATCAAAACTGATTATGATATCTTGTATCAGAAACACCAAGATCAAGGTAGTCACTAGCTGAATGGACTAAGACTGAATAACACCATCAAAATACATCTTGTGTCAGAAACACCAAGATCAAGGTAGTTACTAGCTGAATGGAGTAAGACTGAATGACATCATCAAAATTGATTTTGATATCCTGTGTTTATCCTTGTTTACTAAAATAAATTTTGAAGTGTAAATAGACTACTTTGTCTTTTCATTGAGTATTTTAGTGTGAAAATTGAACAGCCTAAAAGTAAAAGTAGGAGTGGTCCATTTGAATTTTTTGAAGAAGAAAATGGACCATGAGCTGAAAAAGGTTGATAAGCTCTGATTTCGGAGACCCACACTTCTAAATTGATAAAAAGAAAAAAATTAATATTTTTTTAATTCTGACAAGTGTAGGAAAAAAGCAGGAAAAGGAAAAATCTACAGAATTCTGACCAGCAATAATAATTTCCCCAAAACACTTATTATTTCCCTATTTTTTACAAGTGGACAATTTTAAGTTATGCCAGAAAGTTTTCAGTGTTGATCCAATGAGCATTGCCCAGAATAATGTTTGGTAGTAATGCTTCATACTTGGTGCGGAACATTGCCGAAAGTGTTTCATTTTCTTGAAAAGCCTTCAGCAAGTAGAATGCCTGAAAATGTCAAATGTGTGGAGTCTGCAATCAAAGGAAATTGTTGACTGACAGTGAGAAAATTACAAGAAGATCTTGAGATTCCACAGATTATTGGTAAAGTATCCATCCATTTTGAATAGACTGACTGCCCATTCTTCATCCCCTGTGCAGGGGTTTTACAGTTCAGATTTGGTGCCCTGTGACTTTAGACTTTTCCCAAAGTTATAATTTCAGTTGAAAGGGAGGAGATAGCAGACCATGGGTGAGATTAAAAAGAACGTGATAAAGCATCTGATGGTGAATCCAAAAAATAGGACATTGTGGCGTAAAAGTGAAATGGATGCTGGGTTTTCCATTTATATGCCATCTCCACGATTTTCTCTCCTATGCAACTCTTAGTATATTTGTCTTCTTACCATCCCTCTCATTCCCTATTCTGCCATCCATTCCCATAAGCTTATCAGGTAGGTCAGCTGATGCTTCACTGTCTTTTTGCCTTTTGACATATTTTGTGAGTGTCAAATTCTCTAAGCCCTCTCTCCTTACATATGCTATATATTTGGCTTACATATATTACATTTTTGAGTTACAAATAAATCTGGATTGGACTGCCTACCAACTTTAGCTACTTTATACAATATTCAGTTGTCATGGTACTCTGTAAACCTTCAGTCAAATACAAGTAAATTCTTATAAATTGAGAAGAAAACTATAGAAGAAGCAATTATATTCCATCAACCATTTATTATTATTTGTCTGAAAAGGAAGAAGAAAAAGTGCATTACAAGATCAGCAATGAAGTGAGAAATGATCAGAGACTGTAGTCGTGATGGTACTAATCATGACTGTATCAGCTATTATGATTATTAGTATTATTAGATTAGGCTTGAAATTAATTCTTCATTGAAGCAAGTGCGTTTTTTTTTCAGTGCAGATCTTAAAATATCTGAAAGTATGCAGACTTTAATATCTGATCTTTTGTTCTGAATGAGTGAAAATGACTGAGAAATCACTGACAGTGAGAAAAGCTCGTCTTTCTAAGAAAAAGAATCAAGACCAGTTGAAACAGTTGCTGTGTTAATGATGTCAAGAGAAATAATGGTCACGGAATAGCAGACACAGGTTGAAATTCCATGACAGCTATTGTTGCATAGGAAACTTTTATGTAAATATAACAGGATATCATCTTTGTTGGTGAATATCTTTGTTGAAATGTCCATATAACCATTCTGAAGATGGCTCATGTGAGCCGAAAGCTTAGATCGAGGAACAGCTTAATAAAAAATATATAAATGTTGGACAGATTTTGTCTTTATTTTCTCCCAAAATTAAAGCAAATATACAAAGCTTAGAATGGTTCATAATCAAACTTAATGAAACAAGTGATGGTGCTGAATGTAGAATAAAGGGTTTTAAAAGGGGGTTCAAATCACTCAAACACCCCCCTCGCTAAGGGGAAACACTGTTACATAAGCCGGAATGATCAATGAAAATACAAGTGTATGAGAATTCCAAAAACTTGACAACGAACCTTGGTTATAATAATTAATTAATGCTTTAATGTTAGGGTTAGACTAAAATAGAATTCATTCTAAATAATTAATATTAAATTTTACTATAAAATTCAAAATTACCAATTTTAAATTTAATCTGTATTAAGTTTAAAAAATTGCAAAATTATTTAAAGGAGAAACTGAGTAAAAAAATACATATATTTTGTCATTTATTTTGTTTTTATTGAAAGTCCCAAAATTAAGTTAGAATAAATGTTAAAATCTAAAGTTGTTCTGACCTTTCTTACAACTTAGATACATTTGAAGTGGTAATATAGGCAAGGGAAGGTGAAACCATGCAAAAGACAATACATACATAATCAGATTATAATGCACAAACACGTGTGTGTGTGTGTGTGTGTGTATATATATATATATATATATATTTATATATATATATTAAAGACATTTTTATGTTTAACATTCTTTTTATAGATACAAGTATTTAAGTAAATGCTCTGTTTATAATAAACAGTATTAAATAACATTTACTGGCCGGTAAATGTTATTTAATACTGTTTATTATAAACAGAGCATTTACTTAAATACTTGTATCTATAAAATGAACGTTAAACATAAAAATGTCTTTAATAAATAAATTGTCGGACTTTGTCCATTTCTTAATGTATATATATATATATATATATATATATATATATATATATATATATATATATATATATATATTCAGATATATATATATATATATACATATATAAAGACAAAACTTTTCTTTACTGACACTTTTCATCCTCTGATGGACTTCATCAAGGCAAATATAAATTTTTTATTTTGCAACAAATATTTATAAATATTCACATAAATATTCTTCAGACAAACTGTGAAAATCAAGGTAAGTTATTGTTGTAACCAAGAAATGGTTACAGAATGGGGAATTATCAAAATGGAGATTGGAAATGAAATAGTAATCTTTATAATGTCAAAAAAATACAATACTCACCAGTGGTATGAAGTAAGTAAACCACTGCTAGTAGTGGACTACTTAGACAGCATATTACCCCCACCTCTTACAATAGAGTCCAACGTATGTATGGGGATTGGGACATACCCATTAGTGTTCATAGGTACGGTATATAACAGTTATACAGGATGCTAAGGGATAGAATTTAATGCCTAATAAACAAAAGTATGTGTTGTTATTGTAGTTGAAGTTTTTAAAAATTTAATTAGTTACTTATTATTTTATTTTGATTTATGCTTTTCATTGAACTGTTTTCTTTTAATTTTAAAATTTTATAGTCATGGATGTTGGCTTGGGAAATGAGAATATCTTTTAGGAAAGGACATATTTGGAAAAAAAATTGTAGCTCACCTTTACATTTTGGCAAAACTCAATAGTGGCACTCTCAAGAATTTTCTGTCTAAGTTACTTTGCTCTTTTATTAAGTAAGGCGTTCTTGTAGATCAAAGTTGTAGCTGAACTTATTTCTGTGTATGACTAATGAATTTGATAAATTGTTATGCATAAGATCTTTTTTGTGTCTGCAAGTTTCCCTTATTCATATCTGTTTTTACATATTTTTTTTACTTATATCTGAATTTTTACATACACACAAAAACACACATATATTATTTATGAAAATATATTATCAAGATATAAAAGAAAATGATTTTTAACCTCATAAAAGTTCCAAACTTATTGATTTAATAGATTAATTATTTCATCTTATTCTAATGAATTCAAAACAAATTTGGATAAAAGATATGTCAGATTATGTTTTGTAATATAGACATTCTGACAAAAAAGTAATATATTGCTGATAAGTAGTGAACCAATTTGAAAGCAGGTAAATGAGTACAGTAGGAAAATATTTTATATATATATATATAGGATTATGCATGGGAGGGGGTTCTAAGCTTTTTTACTTCTCACCCCTCCATGAGTGTGACTGATATACATGTGTTTTTTATTTTTTTACTCCCTCCACTCTCTGTGATAAATGAATTGTATAAATGCTAGGTCCCTCATTCTTTGATTTGTGTTCTGCATGTCTGAAGATCACAAAGAGCATGAAACTTGGGTATCAGTTTGAGCTGTGTCCTGTTCAGTGTTGATGCTGTCAGGTGTTTTTTGCCCTGTCTGGACAGCCTCGGCATTGAGCACTGTTATTTAACTGCTTAAGTAGGTGTTTGCCTTCTAGTTTTTTCTTCTTTCTTAGCTTGACTTCTTTTTTTTCTTTTTTTTTTTTTCGTGTAAAGTTTTTTTTGGTTTTAGGTTTTTTTTTTCTTATTAGCTCCCCTTCTTATTTTTGCTTGAGGACTTTTGGCATGTACTATGTTGGCCACACCAACATTTTGGAGATTTTATATATATATATATATATATAAAATTTATTATACTTCAAAATAGATATATTTATTACTTCAAACATTATTTTTAGTGAATACTCATATTTGAGTAGAAACTCCATGTTATTATTTTTACAACAGTTTTTTTTTTATCTATTGACATATGCACTAGAAGAGTGAAAAAAAACTGTTAGCATAGAATTTTTCGGCTACATCTAGCAATTCCCATTTGATTCTTTTTGCAATGATTATGATGAAAACCAATCCATCTTCATGTAAACCTTCTACTCTTTAAGAAGAGAAAAGTCATAGCTGTTCACTCATTGTTGAATCTTTCATTTCTGATGAAAAGGCTTGAAAAAATTATATTCAGTTGAGGATAGGTCTAGATTCTCTGAAATATAGCTTAAGTACCTCAGCTTTAACATACGACTTTACGAGACATGGAATTTGGCAATGGATGTGAATCAATTCTGTTTCATGATAAAACTCTTGCCATTTTTTTTTTTTTAATTATTTCGATTTCATTTTAAACCAGTACTTATATTTTCTGCCTCATACTGTTCTCTTAATTTTCATAGAAAGTGAAAAAAAACCCAACATATTTTAATAAAGAAAGTAAGAAAAGAAAAACTAGTAGAAAATTAATAAGAAAAATACTTTAGGTAATTTAAGACTATTATATCTACTACTACTAAGTTTAAACACACATTATAACAAAAATGTAAAAACTGTATATTGACGAATATAGCCATATGAATAAATTTCAAGGACATCAGTTGTTTAGCTTTTGTATCCTAATGTTGAAAGTACTATTGTGGACTGGCAGTCTCACCAATAAAATTTTGCAGGAAAATATTTTTGGATTCATTTTACTTGCTTAATAGTGATGTCAAGCAAAAAGACCTGCACACCACAATAAAAAAGCAACAAAAATAATAATTAATAATGACAAGGTTTCATCTAAAAAAAAATATTACATCTACTACTATTGATGTGCAAACCAGTAAAAAATAAGATGAAAGAAAAGTGGTCAAAAATTAATAATAATGATGATGTTAGATTTTAGATATTTGGAAGACTTAAGACTATTATATCTACTACTACAAGTTGTAAAAAAAAAATAACAAATATAAGATGAAAAGTCTAACTAGCAAAAAATTATTAAGAACAATGTTTCTAAAATTTAGACAATTTTAGAACTTTACATGTATTATTACTATGATATGTAAACAAGTAACAAAAAAATATGGTGAAAGACAAAAATTAATATTTCATTTAAGATATTGGGAACACATAAAACTATTATGTCTATTACTACTACAAGAAGCAAATTATAACTAGCCAAGAAGGGACA
>OZ010580.1:61944103-61946603 GCA_963932145.1 Acanthosepion lycidas
AATTCTCTTATGTTTTTATTGATTGCATAGATGTCAAATGTATATTGGTGTTAGTGTTTATGTTTGTATCAATTTGCAAATTCTCTTATGTTTTTATTGATTGCATAGATGTCAAATGTATATTGGTGTTAGTGTTTATGTTTGTATCAATTTGCAAATTCTCTTATGTTTTTATTGATTGCATAGATGTCAAATGTATATTGGTGTTAGTGTTTATGTTTGTATCAATTTGCAAATTCTCTTATGTTTTTATTGATTGCATAGATGTCAAATGTATATTGGTGTTAGTGTTTATGTTTGTATCAATTTGCAAATTCTCTTATGTTTTTATTGATTGCATAGATGTCAAATGTATATTGGTGTTAGTGTTTATGTTTGTATCAATTTGCAAATTCTCTTATGTTTTTATTGATTGCATAGATGTCAAATGTATATTGGTGTTAGTGTTTATGTTTGTATCAATTTGCAAATTCTCTTATGTTTTTATTGATTGCATAGATGTCAAATGTATATTGGTGTTAGTGTTTTTGTTTTTATCAATTTGTAAATTCTCCATTTTGTTTTATCCGTTGTGTCGTTGTCAAATGTATATTGGGGTTAGTGTTTATCAGTGTGTCAATTTTTTTTATTCTATGTGCGTTAAATTTTTGTACTGTTGACTTTCCACACTACCTGAAACAGATGTTTAAGAAGGAGACAACCATCAATACTATGTGTATCAAAACATTTAGTTATACACATGCTTGGTACATTTTTAGTAGGACTAAAAAATGTAATATTTATACTGTACGTGACTGTCTGAAAATGCTTTAAAACATACACAAATACACTTTTTTTCTCTGTTGGATCTGATGAAGCCTTAAACAGCTAAATGCATAATTGAATATATTTCAAAACAAATATACTTTCATGAATGTTTACCAATTGTCAAAAATTTTAAACTTTGTCGGGATCATATATCCTAATTTTAAAACATATATATGTGTGTGTTTAAAATTGGGAATCCTGACAAAGTTTTTAAGAAATTTGATAAATTGAAAATGTTTCATTGAAACTAGATTTATAACTCGTTTGGCTCTTCTAGGCTTCATCAGATCCAAAAATGAAAGAAAGAAATGTGGGTATGTGTATTTGTGTGTATATTTAAATAATGAATCATCATACTTTTTCTCTAAGCTGGCATTTCTCGTGATTAAAGAAGAAAGGTGAGTGACTTTTAAAAAAGCCATTTATATTTATTTTGTATCTTTTCTTTGTAATTCTTAGTTCATGTCAAAAGTTGTTAATATATTTTTCCCAGTTTTTTTGTATTGAATTAAAGATAAATCCTCATTCCATTTTTAGAATGGCTCTAATGTAAGAAGCTTTTTCTGAAATGAATTCAAGGCAAATCCTAATCATATATATGCACAGATAGTGTAACTTGGAAAGAGAAATCAGCAAGCCGAATTCAAATTCTGGTCAAGTTTGTTGGGAAATGTATGAATCCATCTCTTCACTACTGAGCTATATGTTAAATAGAAAGGTAGAATGGGCTCTCTAGCTGTGGTTGGTAATCAGTCAAGGAGAAGGAGAACTCTGAATTCAAAATTGGCTGCCAAAAAACAATAAAAATGTTAGAGAAATCACTGCAGTAACACAGTGTGGTGAGGCCGTGGCTCAAGAGTGGTGAGGCTGAGGCTTTATACTCCACAGGGGAGTTTAATAGGAGAGAGGAGGAGGAGAAAACTTTGTAAACTATTTTTGATATGAAGCTTAAAGACTATTATTAAATGGGCATTTTATATTCAGCCATGATTTTCTCCAAATAATTTGAAATTATCATGTTTCCATACATAATTCTTAAAAAGTATACAAACATGGGTTGTAAAGAGTTGGTAAACTTCCAAAACACTTCTAAGATTTTTTTAACATTGTGCCAAAAATGAACAGGCAACTTTTATATTCTTTAATCTTTACAACATTTAACATTAATCAGAATAATCATTATTTACATTATTTGGACTGTTATCCTCATCTTCATTGACATATTTACAACATTTCAGCCATTGTACGCCCCGGCCTTCTTCAGATGATCAGAATTTCAAACTGAACCCTATATGGCAATGAAGATGCTGTGGCTTGGTGGCTAAAGACATTGGTTAAATCCAGTGACTAAACCGAAAGAGTTGTGAGTTCAATACCAGTCCACAGCAGTGGTGAAGCAAAACTTGGAGAGTTAAAAGGAAATAACTGAGACATCAGGAAGAGGCATAGCATGGGGAACTAGAACAATCTACCCCAGTGGACGAAATAAAGGGTTCAGTTTGAAATTCCAAATACCTATAGAAGTCTGGAGTGTACAATGGTTGAAACATTGTGAATATGGCAATGAAGGTGAGGATAACAGTCCAAATAATGTAAATAATGTAAGCAATCATAATACCTCATCTCAGATATATAGACAAATACAGAATAATCATATTTCTTTATATCCATTATAATTTTTTCTTCCCCCCCC
>OZ010580.1:61954103-61976603 GCA_963932145.1 Acanthosepion lycidas
TATATATATATATAAACATAAATATAAAAGTGAACATTGAAGTCAACACTCAGAGGCAATAGGCTGTTTCATGCTAGGCGCAATCGTCAGACAGCCTAATGATTACACGTAGCACAAAATAGCCTGCCGCTTCTGAGTGTTGACTTTAATGCTCACTTTTATATTTATGTGTACATATGCTCTATCTCTGATATTGAGTACTTTATCCCATAAATATAGCATACTTTAAAACTATATTTCTTATATATATAAATATATATATATATATATATATTAATAAATATACATATTACCTTACATCAAAAGTATGACTCCAAGTTTCATGTTCCTTACAATCCTCAGGTACCTACAATGGTGATGATCTGTTCGTTATAATTGTTAGTATTTTCATCACCATTAGAAGTACCTGAGGGTTGTAATTAACTTCAAACTCTGTCGTACTTTTGATGTAAGGTAATATGTATATCTATTAATACATACTTTATAGCTCTGTATTAGTACATTGAGCACTGTTTCATTGATATCAAAATTAAATAAAATATTTATTCTTAAATTTATATATGCTCGTTTATCACCGATGCATGATTGCTTGTGTCTATATTTATTTAATTCACATATATATATATGTGCGCGTGTGTGTGTATTCAAACTCAGATCTCTGATTCCTATATCTTAGCGACTTTCCATTACTCCAACGTGCCTCCTCATGAATCCATTACATTCCAATATAACAGATTCCAGCCGAATCCACTACATTCACTTATGTGGTAATATCCTTGGAAAAAGTATGAATCCTCTTCTCCCTCCAGCTATGGGTAAATAGCAGGACAAACCAGGTTCTATAGCCTTGTATGGCAACTGGTCTAGGAGGAGGACAATTCTGAATTTAAAACCTGCGCATTGTCATTTGGGGACCTTGTAGTGCATGGTCATTTGGGGACCTTGTGGCATGTGGTTCACCAGGCGTCTGTATTCAACTCTTCAAAAAGTGTGGTTAATTCTGCACAAAGCCTGAACAACTATAATCAAATCATGTGTGCAGATTGTCTGGCTGTTGGCTCCTAGGAACTGAGTTGCCTGACCCTCATATGTTGTAAAAAGGGTCCCTGGTGTACACAGTTTAATATCCTGTGTCTATCCTTGACAGGAGAGTCCACAATATATATATATATATTTTAATTATTTAATTCATTCATTTATATATATATATATATATATATATATATATATATATATTTTAATTATTTAATTCATTCATATATATATATATATATATATATATATTTTAATTATTTAATTCATTCATATATATATATATATATATATATATTTTAATTATTTAATTCATTCATATATATATATATATTTTAATTATTTAATTCATTCATATATATATATATATATATATATATATATATATATATATATATATATATATATATATTTAATTATTTAATTCATTCATATATATATATATATATATATATATATATTAATTATTTAATTCATTCATTTATATATATATATATATATATATGTTTTCTTGAATGTGAGAGACTAGGAAAAATCTATATTTCTGTGATGAGGTATTATGTACATTATTTACATTATTTGGACTATTGTCACAGTGGATAAAGGTGTTGGTTAGACCCAGTGAGAGGACCCAAAGAGTGTGAGTTCAATACCTGGTTAAGTCAATGGAGAACTTCCAGAGGGAAATTAACAGGAGATAACTGATAACTGACATCCATTAAACATGGCATGTGAAACTAGAACAGTCTACCACAGAGAGCGAAATAAAGGGTTAAGTTTGATATTCCAACCCCCAGAGTGTACAATGGCCGAAACATTGTAATAAATATGGCGACAAAGATGAAGACAATAGTCCAAATAATGTAAATAATAAAGACAAGGAAAAGTTTTTCCATTTTCTTATTAAATTAAGGGAGCGCAGCATTTGTGCATAATAGTTATTGTGCTAAGCGTTTTTGGACAATTCAATTTAAGGCATACGTTCTTATTATTTTTCCATGTTCATGTTGTCAGATGTATAGAAGTAATCTTAGGCTGTGCGAGAGGATACAACATGACTTTGAACTATTGTTAAATAAAGTAAGGTTTATATTACTTACATTATTTGGACTATTGTCCTCATCTTTGTTGCCATATTTATTACAACGTTTTGGCCGTTGTACGCTCTGGCCTTCTTCAGGTGGTTGGAATGTCAAACTGAACCCTTTATTTCACTCACTGGGGTAGTCTGTTCTAGTTCCACGTGCCATGTTTAATGGATGTTCGACACTCCAACCACCTGAAGAAGGCCGGAGTGTACAATGGCTGAAACGTTTTAATAAATATGTCGACAAAGATGAGGACAATAGTCCGAATAATGTAAATAATGTACATAATACCTCATCTCAGAAATATAGACAGATAGTAAGGTTTATGCTTGGCTTGAAATGTTTTATATAAAGAGCCTCAATAATTTTTAATCACCTTGATAGCCAGGTTTCTTTAAAATAATGGTGTTATCAACCAGAATTTTTGTAATGGGAGCAATTGCTTTTGAATTAAACGTTTAAATAACATTTCTATTTGTCAATGATTTTCTAAATGACTCTGTATTTGTAACATTCAAGAAGATAATCATGTGATGACAATTTATTTTCTGTCTTTTAATTTTCTAGCATGTATAATAATGAAATTGTAATTATTGATTGAATTTAGATTATTATTTTGGCAAGAGACTGTGATGAATTTCATGAAAAAGCAATGATAACTTTAATCTTCTGAACTCAGTCCAAAAGGTCTAATTGATTGCTTGAAATATGTTGGCAAAGGCTCATTTGATCCTTGGCTTGTAGCAGAATTTCATACTTTTACTCTACATCCATAGGGAAGTTCAGATCAAACTGGATAAAAAAAATCAAAAAAATAAGTCTCTCAAATGCATAGGCTGGTAGATGTAACTCCGACCTTTAAAACAAAAAACAGGGCCTCAACTCAAATGTGGGCATCAAATAAACTAAAATGACAATTGAAGTAATAAGAAATTAACTCCATTTAAAAATTTTGTTTAATGTTTCAGGTACAAAAATAAAAAGTAAGCAGATGTTGGCTTTGAGAAGATCTGTGCAAGTAGATTTGAATTCTTTTTGAAGAATAATTGAACCTTGTTAGGTTGTGACACTCTTTGTAGCTGAGGGATCTAAAGCACATCAGATCAGTTTGTGATTTCTACCATAAAAGAGAACAGAGGTTTGTACCCTGCCAAAGAGCATATTCTCTTTATTAAACTCATTCAAATGTTCAGGCCGGTAGATATAATTCACAGTGTTTAAGAATAACATGTGTATCTCCCAAAATTATGTTTAAAGTAATATGAAGAATAGACTTGAAATGACAAATATTGACAATACTATAGAGAGGACATATGAACAATATGAAGTTTTAAAGACAGTGAGAACAACAAGGAAACTAATATTTATCAAAAAGCGACTACTCTACTTTTTAAGACAAACAATAAAGAAAGAATGCCAGCGGGCATATTATCTTGTCTTGACATATAAGTTTCAGTCACTTTCTCCACAAACCATAATGCCGTTTCCCCATGCCTTTTCTATAAATATTTTCATGGTAATTGTTCTGAGGTGCTTTCCTCTTTCATACCTTGTATTTGTGAAATTAAGCACAGTACTATACTGACAGCTAAGTTTCATTATTTTGCAGTTGAAGTTGCTAGACATAACTATAAGTTCTATTGTTAAATAATAGTCTAGCAAACTTTTATGTTTTTTTAGAGAATTGTATTTTCTTTTGAATTCCTCATTTTGACCTTTGCGGTCAGATAAAGGAAAACAAAGGAAGTCATTTTTGATTGGTTAAAACTAATGTGGGAATGTTAGAGAGATAGAAAGGGATTTCAGGGAGTTAAATTTTACACATCGTACACAGCAGACTTGATTATTTCGTGACTCAGGGAACTTGCTCCTCAGTTGGGGTGATAGAGTGACCCCATTGGCTAGTTAAAAATGTGCACATTGATGTGTTTAATAAAATAGTTAAGTTTAAAATCCCTTTTGTTGAAATTCTCATTTATTGCCGAACTAAAAAAAACAACCAGCAATCGATGACCAAGAGAAGATGAGCGACAGAAGATACAATGTTATGGAATCGACCCTGTTAACCAAAAGACCTCTCCAGAATGAAGAGGTATACGACACTATGCTAACAGTTTCTTCTCTCACACTTCTTGCTTGTGGAAATCTCTTCCAGCCACTTACTTTCTAGTCAACTTTGATCTTCAAAAATTTAAAAGCAACGTCAATTGTTATCATTTGTTTTCTTAATTTGTTTTCTTTTATTTTACTTACATCCTAATAATATTTTTCTCCTATTCTTTCACATTCAGTAACCCCCTTGTGTCTTAGAGGCTATATTGCCTTGCTTGGGGTGAAATGATTAAAAAAAAACTACTTAATGAATTTGAGTGAATGGGGATGTCAAGGAAAGGAAAGCATAGATAGGTGAAGCATCAAAAGTTATTGTGAGCAACAAGAGAGAGAAAGTTGTGGAGAGCCATAATTGCTCATATTCTGAAAGGTGATGACACATAAAGAAGCAGAAGCAGAAGCTTATATTCAAAGTTTCCTCCTTTCTCAATGAAATTACTGGCGTCTGAAAATTTAAGACAAACATCAAGCATCTGATTCCAATTTGAATCCCTGTTCAACAAATCCAGTTTATCTATAAGCTTATCTGCCAGAGCAGACAAAGCAGTAAAGCTTGATGCTTAGTTCTTTGAGGAGGAAAATACAGTTTGTTGTTTGTTCATTCACACAAAAGAAACCATTTTACAGCTGTGGCTTCTGAGAAGACTTAAATTTAAATGTCCTTGCAAAAATACGTCTGTGTGAATTCACTTTGGAATTAACCTTTTGAATTGCAAAAAAGCTAGGCGTTTAATTTTTTTCAAAATTGTTTTATATATTTCCCATTTGGTCTGATTTAATTCAGGTCTACTCAACAGAAAATAGATAATATTATATTTAGAGAGAGGATGTTCAGACCAAACCACATAACTTGAAATCTTGGTGTGTCCATTTTACGATCCATAATATCATGGTAACCATGCTGGGTCCTTCTAGGAATCTCCAGAGCAAGTAGCTACTTAGCAATGCCCACCTTCTGTCCAGCTAATATTGAGACAGAAAATATTGGATTACATGGTACCAGTAGATGTAAGAACTCAATGATCTGACAGGTAAGTAGAAATGAGGGGTGTATATGAAATGAAAATAAAAAAACATTGTCAAAATGTCAAAAACTTAAGTAGACGTGTGCAAACAATTTATTTATTCTCCTTGCCAGCTATATGTTAAATAACAAAGTAGATTGGGCTCTCTAACCTTGGCTGATAGCCACTCTAGGAGAAGGATTACTTTGAATTCAAAACAGTAGAGAAGGAAGCCACAAAACATTTAGTTGTCTTTTGTAAGAAGTCATAATAATTCACAGATAATAAAGGAAAGGAAGCTGTAGAGAGCCATGATCATTTATTGTTTTAGTCTGTCCATTATTTCTTTTTCTCAGCTTAATGCATAACTCTAGCCCAATCAATTAATATGTTTAATTCTCTTTCTCACATGGTTTTTTCATCTCTCTCTTTTTCTTGGTGTTTATTTCTTTTTCTATTGTTGTCTATCCCTATATCAGAATGTTCCCCCAAACATTTTGTCTGGGCTACATTTTCAGAATTAAAATTTCCTCACACCTCACCAAATTTTATGTGATAAGAAAGAGAGGGTGTTAAAGGGAGATAAACGCATATCCGAAATCAGAACCTTATCATTGATAACTCTCCTCCAATTTGCAGACACCAGTTACTATATTCGTAATACTTGATATAATGCAAAAATATCACAATGATAAAATCAGTCAATAATTATTTATAACTATTTATACTGGGACTCATGCATGCAATTACAAGTAATCCATGATAATATTTTCAATTTTGAAATCATATTGATTTTTGGCATATGAATTTTTTGGAACTGTTTCTAAATCTTTGATTGTCTTTCAATCATTCTGCCTCACCTGCTATCCTCTTCTGCCACACCTATGAGGTGCACTGTTTGGGAACCACTGTCCTATATCTCTCTCATTTTACTCCTATCTCTTTTTCTCATTGTCTATATTTCTCACTTTATTTCTATTTATCTATTTTAGTCTGTCTTTATCTATTTTAGTCTGTCTTTATCTATTTTAGTCTGTCTTTATCTATTTTAGTCTGTCTTTATCTATTTTAGTCTGTCTTTATCTATTTTAGTCTGTCTTTATCTATTTTAGTCTGTCTTTATCTATTTTAGTCTGTCTTTATCTATTTTAGTCTGTCTTTATCTATTTTAGTCTGTCTTTATCTATTTTAGTCTGTCTTTATCTATTTTAGTCTGTCTTTATCTATTTTAGTCTGTCTTTATCTATTTTAGTCTGTCTTTATCTATTTTAGTCTGTCTTTATCTCACAGATTCTATTTCAATTTTATACTTATCTCCTTATGTTCATTTCCTTTTCAGTATGTTAATATCACTCTGTAATTCTAATCCTGTCTATCTCTAACAACTTCTATTTCTATATCTTTCTCTATCACTTTCTAAGTTTATAATTATCTCCCTTTATTTTTGTCTCTCTATCACTCCCTATTCCTGTTTATCACTCTCTATTCCTCTCTCTATCACTCTCTTTTGCTGTATCCCTCTCTTTATTCCTGTTTTTCTTTCTCAATCACTCTCTATTCCTGTTTCTCCCTCACTCTCTCTCTCATTCTGGTTTCTCCCTAACTTTCTTTCTCTCATTCTCTATTCTTGTTTCTCTCTCTCACACTCTCTATTCCTGTTTCCCTTTTCTCTCACTATGCCTTTTTCTCTTTCTGTCTCTCACTATTCCTGTTTCTTTCTCCTTCTCTCTCACTATTCCTATTTCTCTCACTTTTTCACTCTCTCTCTCTTCATTTTTATGTGCCATGTCCCATTATGGCTCTCCACAATTTCCAATCCTTTGTAGCTCTTAATAAATTTTGCCTTTTTGTTATTCCTCCTAAACCTTATTCCATCAACAATTACTCAAGCTCATTATGTTATGTGTTGTGTTCCTCTGTTCCTCTTGCCTTCAATCTGTCCTGTGAGTATCAAATTTTCTGAGCTCTCTTTCCTCATTATGGGCCCTAGAAATTTCAATTGTCTCTTCCTGTTGTTAAGTATGTTTCCTATTTGTTTCAATTTTCTCTAAAAATTAAGTGTTCACATATTCAGTCCCTAGTATCCTCAGCATCCTTCTGTAGAACTACATTTCTGTTACTTCAAGTATTTTCTTCATCTTTGAGGAGGTTGTCTAGCATTTACTGCCATACAGGACAGATATCACATAAGAGTTCAGTAGTCTTTTCTTTGCGGCTTTTTTTTTTCCTGTTTCTTAATACTCTGCTTAGCTTTTTGAATGTATCTTTGACTATACCAATGTGCCTTTGAATTTCTGTGTAGCACTTTCCACCCTATGTTAAAACACTTCCCAGATATTTAAATTTTTGTACCTGTTTGATTTTGGTATCTCCGATTTTTAATTTCCATTCTTGGCTCATCCTTTTGCTAACAACCATGCATTCTGACTTCTTGCAATTGATGTTTAGTCCTTTCTTCTCACCTTCCTTCATTACCTTCTGTTGGAGATTTTATGGTTTTCTATCTCTTTCTCTACTACTAAGTCTGATTATTTATTGCTTTTTCTTTATCGTTCTCTATTCTCGTCTCTATCACTGTTCTTGTCTCTCTCTATTCCTATGTATATTTTCTTCTATCTCACTCTATTCCTGTTCTTGTCTTTCTTTCTATCAATCTATTTCTGTCTATCTCTCTATCATTAAGTCTAATTCTATCTATTTCTTTGTCTCTCAGTCTGTTTATCTCTTTTTCTCTCAATCTATCTTCATTCTGCCAGCCAGTCACTCTTTCTGATCTTATCTCTCTCTCCGTCTCTTAATTTCTGTATCAGTCAAACTCTTTACCACTCTCTCCATGTCTTTCATTAAATCTGTTCATCTCTCTGCTTATATCTATTTCTGTCTATCTTTCTTCATTGGTAGCTACCACATTTTCTGTCTACTTTTCTGTCTTAAATATAAAAAGAATAAAAGGTTCTTGAATTCTCATTAGAATTTCCCTGCATAAAGTTCATAACATAAGGTAATATGTCCTTTGTTCTTTTTAAGTTTAATTCTTGTTGGTTTTTGTTTGCTGAATTACAAAATCAGTCAGTTTTGAAGTCTAGGTTAAAAAAGAAAAAAATGCCGAGATGTTTTCGATCATCAATTATGCTGGAGAAAAAGAGATGACCCCTTTTTGTTTTGGTTCAGAAATTTCAGATCGAGTTTTTGGAAAGGATTTACTTTTCAGGTGTTCAATAAAAAATGATTTCTGAATTTTGCCTTAAAGTGACAAGCTGAGATTTAGACATTCCGTATAAAAACAATAACAAAAAAAAAAAAAAAGTATTAAAAGACTGGATATGTTAAGAGATTTCTAATATGAAATTCCAGCTGCAATCTGACATCTGAAGATTACTGCAATTGTTCATAAGTAAAAAAAAAAAAAAAAAAAATGTCAAAATATAGAAAATGCAAATGATGTATGATTTTAAACAGAATTAAATCTCTTTTATAAAAGTGAGACTCACATTTTCAGTTTAGGGTCATGTCACACAGAAGGCATTGGTTCTTGTTAAACAATCTATGTAGTGCGTAGATGGGGCTGATTCCAGACTTAATAAACCTTCTTCTATATGCCATGTCTTATCAGGAAGTTGGCGATCATGGCTCTCCGCAACTTCCTGTCTTTTCTGTCTATATCTCTGAGAAGAGGTATTATGATTACTTGCATAATTTTCATTATTCGAACAGTTATCCTCATCTTCATTGGCATATTCACAACATTTTGTCCGTTGCACGCTCCGGCCTTCTTCAGGTGATTGGAATTTTGAACTGAAACCTTTATTTCATGCATTGGGATAGATTGACACATGGCCCAGTGGATAAAGATGTTGGTTAGATCCAGTGACTAGACCCAAAGAGTTGTGAGTTCAATACCAGGCCACAGCAATGATGAACCAAAAATTTGATGTGTTGAGTTAAAGGGAAATAACTGAGATATCAGGAAGAGGCATGGCATGTAGAACTAGAACAATATAACTTGGTTGGCGAAATAAAGGTTCGGTTTGAAATTCCAATTACCTGAAGAAGGTCGGAGCATACATTGGCTGAAATGTGAATGTGACAATGAAGATGAGGTTAACATTCCTGTCCTTTGTAGCTCTTAATAAATTTTGTCTTTTAGCTATCTTTCCCAAACCCCTGTCTGCCATACATTCACCAGGTATGTTATGCATTATTTTCCTCTGTCCCTCTTGTCTTCAATTTACCTTGTTAGTATCATATTTTCCAAGTCTTCTTTCTACATTATGTTCCCTAGAAATTTCAATTGCTTCTTTCTGATGTTAATCATGTTCTTATTGTTTCCATTTTCTCTAAAACTTTGTTGCTCCTCACATGTTTGGTCCATGGCATTTTTGTGTTATGGAGAGACATGATCACTCATATCCTGAAAGCAGGAAACTTATATTCAAAGTTTTCTTCTTTCTCAAGGAATTACTGGCGTCTGAAAAGACAAACATCAAGCATCTGATTCCAATTTGAATCCATGTTCAACAAATGCAGTTTATCTATAAGTTATCTGCCAGAGCTGACAAAGTAAAACTTGATGCTCAGTTCTTTGAGGAGGAAAATACAGTTTGTTGTTTGTTCATTCACACAAAAGAAACCATTTTACAGCTGTGGCTTCTGAGAAGATTTAAATTTAAACATCCTTGCAAAAGTATGTCAGTGTAAATTCACTTTGGAATTAACTTTTTGAATTCCAAGAAAGCTAGGCGTTTAATTTTTAAAAATAGATAAGTTTAAAATCCCTCTTTTGTTGAAGTTCCAATTTACTGCCAAACTAAAAAACAACCAACAATAAGCAACTGGATGAATATGAGCAAGAGAACATTATGGTATCAACCCCATTAACCAAAATACCTCCTGAGAATGAAGTGGGCATACAACATTATGCTAACAGTTTCTTCTCTCACACTTCTTGCTTGTGGAAATCTCTTCCAGCCACTTACTTTCTAGTCAACTTTGATCTTCAAAAATTTAAAAGCAACGTCAATTGTTATCTTTTGTTTCCTCAATTGCTTTCATTTTATTTTACTTTCATCCTAATATTATTTTTCTTTTTTTCATATTCTTTCACATTCAGTAACCCTCTTGTGTCTTAGAGGCTATATTGCCTTGCTTGGGGTGAAATGATTAAAAAAAACTACTTAATGAATTTGAGTGAATGGGGATGTCAGGGAAAAGAAAGTGTAGATAGGTGAAGCATCAAAATTTATTGTGAGAACAAGAGAGAGAAAGTTGTGGAGAGCCATAATTGCTCATATTCTGAAAGGTGATGACATATAAATGAATAAGCAGAAGCTTATTCAAAGTCTGTTTTCTTCAAAGAATTACTAGCATCTGAAAATTTGCTGTCTGTTCATTCACACAAAAGCAATCATTTTAGACCTGTGACTTCTGAGAAGACGTAAATTTAAACATTCTTGCAAAAATATATCCTATATATATATATATATATATATATATATATGTGTGTGTGTGTGTGAATTCATCATGGAATCTACCATTTGAATTGCTGAAAAGCTAGATGTTTAAGTTTTTTCGCAAAATTATTGTTTTTTTTTTTTTTTGCCTGTTTTCTTTTTAATCGGTATCACCCCAAGCAAGACAATACAACCATTAAAACACAAGAGATTACAGGGTGTGGAAGAATTAAGAACAGAAATGTTAGTAGAATAAAAAAAAACAATCAGCAGGAAAGTAGATAGCAATTGACATTGCATTTAAATGTTTGCAGATTAAAGTTGACCCCAAATCATGGAGCTGGAAGGTAGTTCTACAAATGAGAAGTGCAAGAAAAGAAACTATTGGCATAGAAGTTACAGGTATATCTAGCCAGCAACTGTAAATAGATGAGATTTTGCCACTAGTCTAGTACTATGTTTAAATTCATACTATTTTATATATTTTCCTTTTGATCTGATTTACTCCAGGTTTATTCAACAGAAAATATATGATATTGTCTCTATATAGTCTTTATCATTGTATATTTGATTGATATCATGCTTTATATGAAAATATTTATATCATACATTAATATATCTAAATATGAAATACACACACACACACATATATATATATATATATATATATATATATATATATATATATATAAAATGCACAATATGAAGATCTCTATATAAATGCCTACAGATATAGAAAATATTGATATATAAAACAATACTGTATTGTGACTCTCAATTTCATGCCCCAATGTGATCTTCCAACTAAATCAAAATAAATGTCTATATATAAACATTATTAAAATATACATCTTGACATTATATAATCTTACATTTTATATTGATAGTATATCTAGAACATCTCCAAAGAAAGATTATTACCGATAGAACAATATTTCTGCCTAGAAAAACATGATTTTAAAAGCCATGCAAACTTCACTATAATTGAAAAAATAGAAATAGACAGAAAAGATAACCTTAGAAAACCCTTTGTCAACCTATATATATATATATATATATATATATATATATATAAAATATATGCAATTTATAAATTAAAATTTGAATATCTTTGCCAAAGAAGGGCGTAAGTTCAAACATGCTTGTAAAAGTTTGTCTGTGTTAATTAACTTTGGATTCTCCCATTTGATTTGATTCTGGTCATCTGCACAAATGTCTATAGAGTGAAGCAGCACTAGTTTAAGATTTTTCTTTGGAGAAGAATCACTTGAAACCCACAAAATGCCAGTGACTAGATCTGACCTGACAGCTGAGGCTGAAGTTGAAAAGGCAGAAGTTCAAAATACAAAAGCAAAAGTTGTCAAAAAAAAACAAACAAAAAAAAAAAACCAAAAAAATCCAAAAAAAAAACCCCCAAAAAACAAAAAAAAAACAAAGATGAATGTGATGGAGAAGAAGCAAACAATACTGAAAAGACAGATGGAGAGTCAATGTCTGAATCTGCTACTGAAGACAGTAATGAAAAAGAGATGGAAAATAAGGAAAAAGAAAATGAAGTCTTCAGTTGATGCTAAAGAGCTCTTGAGGACGTAATAAAGGATGACATGAAACCCTTGAATGAAAAAAAAAAGGAAGGAAATGGTAGAAAGTGAAAAAGAAGAAAACTAAATAGCAGATCTCCACTCACTTCATTAGAAAAAAAAAGTGGGGGTTATTTATGAAGGGAAGGATGGAAGAAAAATGAATACGTTTTTGATTTCAGAGATTGGGAAGGAGTTGACATTTCATTCAAGTGTATAAATGATATAATTTGTTATCGCCTTTTAAATAAATTAAAACGTCTTGCTTTTGTTGTACCCTCTAAATTTTCTCTTTCTGATTAAATATCAAAACGATTTTCAATAATATAAAGGGTAGATGGTTAACTTACCTTAAAATACCCTCAACACTGAATATTGCTACCACATCTGATCTGGTGATTCTGCTATCTATCTAGAAGATTCTTTACTAAATCCAAAGAAGAATCTGCAATGTTATTGGTCTTGACCTGGTATCTCAACTTTTGTCACTTTTCCATTGCCATAGCATAAATTCCCTGCACCTTTTTGATACATATTTTCCTGCTAACTGTTGTGATGAGCTTTCCTCTTTAGTACCTCAACTTTACAAATTTAAGCACAGTACTAGATTAGCAGGTAGATCTCATCATTTTACAATTGAAATTGCTAGATTTAACCATAAATCCTATGCTAACAGTTTACTTTGCAATTCTTCCTTGTGGAACTCTCAACTGACTTCTTACTTTCCAGTCAACATTGATCTTCAAATATTTAAATGCAATGTCAATTATCATCTTCTCTTTGAATCCTGTTCTTTTAAAGGCCCTCTCTCCTTTATGTTTTTTCTTGTATTTTTTCACACTCAGTAACCCCCTTGCATCTTAGTAGTTTTATCACTATGCTAGGGATAAAATAAAAAAAAAAAACAGTTAAAAAAAAAAAAAAATCTACCTCTTACAAAGCAACAGATTCACACACACACACACAAAAAGAGAAAAAGGAAAAAGAAGAAAAAAGGAAAAAAAAGGAAAAAAAAGGAGAAAAAAGAAAAGGAGAAAAAAGAAAAGGAGAAAAAAGAAAAGGAGAAAAAAGAAAAGGAGAAAAAAGAAAAGGAGAAAAAAGAAAAGGAGAAAAAAGAAAAGGAGAAAAAAGAAAAGGAGAAAAAAGAAAAGGAAAAAAAAGAAAAGGAAAAAAGAAAAGGAAAAAAGGAAAAAAAAGAGAAAGAAAAGAAAAAAGAAAAGAATGAAAATAAAATAAAAAAGCAAATAAAAAAAAATAATAAATAAGTTATCACTGAACTTTTAAAATACCTACTTTGAGACAATCTACCAAAAGAACTGTGTCCTTCCTCTTTATTTTTTCTAACTCGCTGGCAGATGACATGTTAAAACTTTTTTTTTTTTTTTAATCTCAACAGAGAAAAGATTTAATATGGAAAAACATGGAAAACTGAGGGTGAGAAAGTTTGTCTTTGTAAAAAGATTGAATTCATCCACAAAGAAAAAGGAAATAAAATGAAGAAAACAGATAAAGTGTAAATCCAAGATATTTCAGAAATTGTTGAGATGTTTTGCAAAAATTGTTTTTTTTTCTTTTAGTCTAGTTTCTTCTTATGAAGACAGTTTTCATATTGCAGAAAATAGACAAGATAGAGGAAAATTTTTAAATGCCTTCAACTCAGACTGTTACCACCAGTTGCTACACCAGGCTATCATGCAGACTCTCAATGACTGCTACATAGACTGTCTGACTACTTGATATATTTTTCCTTTAATTCTACTTCATGCACGGATATCATAATAGATACAAAATACATGGAAATATTTAACAGAAAAATGCTTGAATCAATTCTAAAGTGTTACTTGAAGATTATAAATTTCTAGTAATTGAATAACTATAGAGGCTTAAAAACTGAACCTTTTCAGATTAATAATTTTATGCTATATAATCTTTACCTTTCTCCATAAGTTATAGGTTAATTAAATTTTACTTTCAGTTGGTATCTACTCAATAGGGATATAGTATCTTATTAATAATTTTAAATAAAAAGATTTAGATTTTTATTTTGTCTGTAACTGATTAATTAATATTTTCTTATAATATTGTCTGCTATAATTTCAGAACTTTTCTAAAGCCATTAAGTGCAAAGATTCATGGGATTGGTTTAAGAAAGTTGAATTGAAAATTGAGACAGAAAGCCACCCAAGACCAAGCCCTGAATATTAATTCTCTCTGGAAGAACATCTATCAACAAAGGGGACTCGGATAAGTGCAGGCTGTGTGGCAAGGAAGTGGAAAATGTCACCTACATCACTAGCGCTAGTGGAATACATGTACAAAAAGAATACATACACCATGATAGCAAAGTGTTTTCTGATTTACGATTGATTTGTTTGTTTAACAGTATATCAACTCCTATGATTTATAACAGTATATCAACTCCTATGATTTATAACAGTATATCAACTCCTATGATTTATAACAGTATATCAACTCCTATGATTTATAACAGTATATCAACTCCTATGATTTATAACAGTATATCAACTCCTATGATTTATAACAGTATATCAACTCCTATGATTTATAACAGTATATCAACTCCTATGATTTATAACAGTATATCAACTCCTATGATTTATAACAGTATATCAACTCCTATGATTTATAACAGCATATCAACTCCTATGATTTATATTTTGGAATACAGTTTCATTTAAGAAATTGTTGGATATTATATGGATTAATGCCATGAAAGAGTTCTCTTGTGTTCATTGATGTATTGTTGATCATTTTACTATAAATATTGTTGATCATTTTACTATAAATAGATATTGTTGATCATTTTTTTTTTTATATAAAAAATGTATTGCTGGTATTATCATAGAAATGTATAAAAATCAGTTAAATCTATGGGGTCTGTTCCGAAAGTATCTGGGTTACTTTACATATCGTAAAAACAGATTTGATTTCTTTAATGGCATATCAACTCCTTATAGGTCACTTAATGCTAAAATTTAATTTTCTTGAGAGCTTTGCCGTAATAAAATCATATATGTTATTCTGCTTTCACAATTGAATACATGGTAGATGATACTCAGATTTTGTGCATATACATGTTTGTGTGGACAAGACTACTAGAGGCAAAGATATGTGTGTTTTATGTTTTGTTGAAGTTATATTATAAAATACAGTTTGATTTCTTTCGGAAATTTTAGGATATTATATGAATTAATATCATGAAAGAGTTCTTTCATATTGGCAATTATACTATAAATAGGTATTGTTAGTAATTTTTTTTATATAAATGTCTACTGCTGATATTTTTTATGTAAAAATGTATTTTTATACTTTCATAGTGTTTTATTTTTGTTTGGGGCTACACTATTTGCTCATAGCTGCGACCCTAACAGGCGCTACCATCCCCAGGCTAGGGTGGCACTGGAAACAACAGGAATTAAGATGTGGTTCTATGCTCTTCAAATCCTCCAGTCTTCTGATCAGTGGCCTTTTTGCAGGATGTAGTTTATTGTCATACTCAGGATAATAAAATGTTTTCTCCTCTGCATTGTTGTTAATGTAAGAAGTACCATCTGGAAGTGAACAAGAAATGATACCATCACGGCCCAGAGTCAGTGATAGAAAACAATCAAATCATGTGGGATTTTAGCATCCAAAGAGATTGGTATCCTTGAGGATACCAAACAAGTCATCATCCTCATTGACAGAAAAAAAAAAAAAAAAAACAAGAAAATACTTGATTACTAATTTTAATCTTTATTATCAAGGTGAAAGAAATTCAAAGACCTCCAGATTGAAGTTATCAGAATATTGTCATGGTTATCATTGGCATCTGTATGACCAAAAGTTCTACATCTCTCTATATTTCTGAGATGAGGTAATGTAATTGTTTACATTGTTTGGACTGTTGTCTTCATCTTCGTTGTCATATTCACAATGTTTTGGCCTTCTTCAGGGGATTAGAATTTCTAACTGAACCCTTTATTTCATTCACTGTGGCATGTCGCTTCCAGATGTCTCAGTATCAGTTATCTCCCTTTAACTCATCTCGCGTTTTTTGTTCATGTCTACTGTAGCCAGATATTGAACTCGCATCTCTATGGGTCAAGTCACCGGATTCAACTAATAATTCAACCACTGGGTCATGTGACCTTGAGAACATCAGTGTATGAATTTTTGGGACTTATAAACTTAATGATTCAGTAATCAATTTTTACAAGATCTCACATTACAATTTTGTTGTTATTATTGTCTTTTTTTTGCACTCGGTACTACTGGTTCCTATATTGTATTCATTTCTATGCTTGGCTGACTTAGCATAGAAATGAATGCAATAAGGGAACCCAGTAATACAGCGAAAGATGCTCTCTGTCTGATGTCATACGAATCGATGAAGAACATGCATAATGTAAGATTTCTGATACAGAAGAAGATAATAAGAATTTCAAAGACAATTATGTCATTAAATTTTTTTTTTTTTTTGTTAAAGAAGGAATGGCATTTTCATATAGTGCACAGGAAGATAAAAAATGGAGGTAAACTTAGTAGAATTGAAAAATAATTTGAGGATAAAGAATTTAAAATTTTTTTTTTGTTTGGTTTCCTCCTTTCATTGCTAGAAATGAAGAAAAAAAAGCAACTCTTTATGGAGACAATGTGGGTAATGATTTAATTAAGTTTCAATACTCACTCAAACATCTTCAGAAACCAAAAGCACTCACCTAAAAAAAAAAAAAAAAAATGAATCAGATTATAAAATCTCTTGAAAAAAAGGAAATCAATTGCAAAAGAAGAAGTGAATGAAGATATTTGCAGATATGAAGAGTAAATGTAACAATGAATCAAATTACTGTCAATACAAACAGAATATTCATTTAAAAAAAAAAAAAAAAAAAAAAGCAAAAATGCAGGCAAGAATACATATTTTGACACTGGCCCATCAAAATTGCTTTCATTTGTCAGATGTTTTCAAGAATAAATACACACCAGAAATAGGATTCAACCAACTTGCATAATTATACCAAATGGATCAATTATCCTCCTAACTCAGAGTTTCACTACTTAGATAGCATCTGCACATCAGAGTTATTTAAACTAAACTTATTTACAGAAAACATACAGGTAGGTATCTAAAAAGACATTACCATATATACTTGTGTAATACACAATGTTTATTTTAAATCTAGCTGTACTTTTGACTACAGTTATAGTTTGGTCAAAACCAGTGACAGAAGTACATATACTAATTTTATATCTTGTGTATGATGTGACCCCCTTAAAATTATCTTCAAAATTAGGTCTTCGAAAGCCATATAATATATGAGGATGTACAGTGCACAATTTTCACTAAAAAGATGTTAATTTTTATCGCAACTAATATTAAATTTGTCCTTTCTTAAAGCCATTATGGCATGACATTATACACTCTTCACTTATTGACCAGGTTCTGTTTCAATGAGTGGCTTACTCAGAGTTTGTACCCGACAAATATTTCAGGTGGACTATGCCTGTAATGGGTCTGTGTCAACCACATTTAAGCAGCTTTAATTTCACTTTTGCACTATTTTCAACATTTCTATTTCTAAATATTTATAAAGTACAAGAGTGGTCATTTAAGTCAGCATTAAAAGACCCAATATGTGTTTGGGTATGATGTAAAACTATACCCAAAAATGGAGTCTTGACTAGGGGACAGAATTAGGGTACCTCAAACCATTGTTATCCAGATTGTACCAGAAGTTGCCAAGAGGGGCTGCAGTATATAGTTGGGAGGACGGAAAATATTGTATCTAACAGAAGGTACACAAGTTGATACCCAATCAGTACTGGCTGGGTCACTGTGGAGAGGGGATATGATGTTGAAAGACCTGAAACCCCTAATGGACCTTGTATAGAAGCATCACTGATGATGTGTACAAAAGCAATATATGAATTTTATGAAATACAGTACAAGAGCAGTCATTTAAGTACCGTAGGTCTGCATTAAATGACCCAATATGTGTTGATATGCCATAAAACAAAACAAAAACAAAAGTACTATAAGTGATAAACGCATGGGCAATTGTATTTCTTTGTCATTAACTTAGCAGAAGGATTTCTTGCAGTAGGTTGCCACTTCTTTCTGTGATAGACTGTTTGCCAACCAAGGATATAGTTGGCCCTGCTATTCAACCCATAGCTGGGAGGAGTAGAGATGCATTCAAACGTTTCCCCAAGATTATAATTGTAGCAAAAAAAAGCTTTAAAACTGATTGTCACAATCAATGCCTGTAATCAATTTCTTCTCATCTGTGACACGTGTAGCAAGTTCAACAAAGCTGTCAACCATCTTTTTTCTTCACTGCCTTGTCACCCGATTCCCCCTGTTTTTATGTCTCATTGACAGCCCAAATTTGCATATGCACAAAGATAATCTTGCAAGAGAGTTTCTTACTCTAAGATCTAACTATTTTAGACATGTCACTCATGAAGCCGCCATTTCTGGCTCCTTTGTACAGTTTACATTGTGAGGAATGATTGAATCTTTCATTCTGCTGTACATAAGTTATTTTATTTTTGATTTTATTCCAGAATTGCAGAAAATAAATGCAACCCTGCACCTCTTTGCCCTCTGCGGTAGTTCACTACACTAACAAACCTGACTAGAATTCAAACTCAGCCCTCCGAGTTCTAATTCCAACTTGTTATCCATTACACCTCACCACACACAATGGTATACCGAACAAATTTGAAAATCAGTTTGATATTCTTTAAATAGTTCGAGTTGCAAACTATAGATAGAGTATAAGTGAATTTTTATTTATTTATTTAAATTGATTTATATTCAAATTGACAACTAAGTCCAGCTCCAAGCCAGATAATGGGTAAAGGCAGAAAACTGATGCCTCCTAAACAGCTACATAAGAAGCTAAAGAAAAGTCTATGGAAGTAAATCCAGACAGAAAACCTGGAGTGGTGCCCCAAAGTTGGTTGGTTGGTTGGTTGTCAACACCGACAACTTTCAAATAATAGCTGCTGTCAAGCCATCCATGAATGTATTCCTTTGGATCTTCTAAGTATGGCTGAGAGGGAACCCATCTAGTCAGGGCAGAACATGGCCTCCTTATACCATTACAAGTCTCAGAGAAGGGAAACTGAATTTAAACCACCTGCTGCTTTGTAGGCCTCTTTAACTTCTGAAAGGAGGGACAGGGTAAATTCAATATGCCTGGTGCAAAAAAGAACCAGCAATCGATTACACTAGTCGGCCTTGAATATGACCATGAATCACAACTGTGAAATGTAGGGGAATGGTGACCACAGTGGCGCAAAATTTGCTAACTGAATAAATGAAGGAATTTTTTCTACAGCATGCAATACAAGGTGGTTGTCTTTAAAAAAAAATTATTGTTGGTCCAAGATGTGCTAACTTAATATAATGAATGAAACGATGTACGTCGAAGTAAAATTTTGAATTCAAACCGCCTGCTGCCTTTTAGGTGTTGCCTCTTTAGGCAAAGGGTAGAAAAAGGTAACTTCAAAAGCAAATCCACCTTGCAAGAAGAGGGACAGGGTAACATCCCCGGTGCAAAAAGAACCAGCAATCGTTTGCACTAGTCTGCCTTGAATATGACCATGAATCACAACTGTGAAATGTAGGGGAACGGTGACCACAGTGGCGCAAAATGCGATAACTGAATAAATGAAGGAACTTTTTGTACAGCATGCAATACTGACAAGTTTAAAATTTTTATTGTTGTTGGTCCAAGGTATTTTAAACAGGTAAATCATTAAGTGAGAAATGACTTTCAAATAATAGCTGCTGTCAAGCCATCCATAAATGTCATGTCCTGTATTCCTTTGGATCTTCTTAGTAGTCAGGGAAGAACAGGCCCTTCTTATGTACCATTGACATTGCCAGTCTCAGAGAAGGGAAACTGAATTTAAACCACCTGCTGCTTTGTAGATCTTTGCCTCTTTAACTTCTGAAAGGAGGGACAGGGTAACCTCAATATGCCTGGTGCAAAAAAGAACCAGCAATCGATTGCACTAGTCGGCCTTGAATATGACCATGAATCACAACTGTGAAATGTAGGGGAATGGTGACCACAGTGGCGCAAAATATGCTAACTGAATAAATGAAGGAATTTTTTCTACAGCATGCAATAGTGACAAGTTAAAAATTTTTATTATTATTGGTTCAAGCTATTTTAAACAAATGCAGTTTCAACATTAGATTTAACCTTGTTTTGGTAACTTCTGCAATGGCACTCTGCTCCTCTCCAATTCCTTTTCTTGAACAATACAGATGACATGGGTAGAGGAAATGTGCTGCATGTGCAACTGTCGATTTTATCAAAAATTCGAGCATCAGCTCACTTGTGCTTAAGTGATAAAACTAATTCTGCACTACGACCAGCAGCTGAAGTCAAAAAAAGAAACTACCCAAGCACAGATCAAGGCTTTTTCAAGACAGACAGATAACCTAGCTGTCTATCTCTCTTTCTTTCTCTTTCTCCCTCTATATATATATATATATATATATATATATATATATATATATATATATATTAAAAATAAATTATATAGTTGTTCTCAGTAATCATATAATTTTTTATATGTATCTTAGCTGTTATTTTACATTAATCAGTGTATTTTTATTCCCAACACTCACAATTTTTACATTTATTAAATACAGAAAAGAAAATACTTGTTCATAAGGAAAAAACATAATAAAAAACTAACCACAATACCTTGAAACATATAGAGAGATTGCTGCTCAAATATATGCATAAAGAAAAATAGTCTTAGCATAATGTGATGCTCTTCATAGGTGAGCAGTAAAATACACTGGTTCAAACAAAAGGAGTACATTTGCTTTATTAGAACATCTCTCACTCTCTCTCTCTCTCTCTATATATATATATATATATATATATATATAAATTATTTTCAGATAGAGTGTATCTGTGAAGGAAGAAAATGAATAAAAAGACAAGAGGAAAAATTATTTTAAAATAATTCATTTCATCTTCACAGAAGACAAGGCAATTGAATAGTTTTCCCTCTTCTTTTTATGTATATATTTCATCTTTAAAATGGAAGATGATTTCATCTAGTCTGGTTTACATGTCTATGGAGATTTATTTATTTATTTTTTTTCTGAAAGGGTCTTGTGTATATAAAAAATCTGCGGTAACATTTGCTTTTTGACGACTTCATAAAGGGTTATTTTTTTGTAGGGTATTTAAACTATTTATTAGGACTATGGATTTTAAAAATTATTTTATTGTTTGTTTGTTTTTATGCTAATTATTCAATGCAAAAATTTCATGATGTCGGCAAAAAACCGTTAACTCATGTCTATTGTTTATGACTAGACGAAATCATCTTCCGTTTTAAATTTAGACACCCCAACCTTACCCTGACTTGACATCTGTGAATGTAACTCTATACTGATACAAATTATTAACACCCTACACCCCTTTCTATTTAAACAATCGTTCTAGCCGCTACCATAGAAATTTTGATTTCAATAATGAATATGCTATTAAAACACGTAAATTTCAGAAATAAGTTATTCCAAAAAAAATTTCGCTTGAAGATGGAATAGAGCTTACTTTAATTCAATTTAATTCAAATAATTGTATTGAAGTTTTCAGCTCGTTTTGAAACATGAGAACTCTTATGTAGCATGTTGGAATCATATTTTTAAATAAATAATTATATTTATGCTCTACTTTTGTATCGAGCACTATTTTAAAAAAATAATAACTAAAATACTAAAGAACTTTGGATTATTTACTTAACCAGTTCTTTCTATTTTCTATATATTTTCACACACACACACACACACACATATATTAGGGTGTACAGCTTATATTTTATATCATGAAGAAACAATTTGAACACACAAGCCAAGTACTTTCAACACTTTCAAATTGTGATCTTCAGGGTGGAATTTTTTCCATACATAGGCAAACACTAAGACAACATATTTTTAACATATTTAATTGTCACTAAATAGCATAATTAAAAAAACATCTTTTGGACTACACATATTTCATCTTAGAGTTTGCCTAAGTATGGAAAAATTTGAAACCTGAAGATGATAATTTGAAATTGTTGAAAGAACTCGTTATGTGTCTGCCATATGACAACAATTTGAATATAAGGATCTTATTCTTCAATACCTCTTTAAGAAAATCTCGATGTAGTTTTAGAATACAAGAAAACATATATAAATCCCAAATGT
>OZ010580.1:61986603-62104103 GCA_963932145.1 Acanthosepion lycidas
ATCTTGGAAATTTGTAGAAATCAAAAGAACAAGAAAGACGAAGGATAACTGTCAGAAAAGAAAGACGTCAAAACACAAATCAGAAAAAACAGTAGGAGCTAAGGGATTTAAAGCCACTAAGACGCAGGGTATTACTGAGAGTAAAGGAAACTGAGAAAAGATTACTGAGGAGAAAGGACAATAAAAGAACAGGATTCAAAGGGACAGAAAATGATCACTGATATTGCATTAAAATTTTTGAAGATCAAAGTTGACTGGGAAAAACTGAAAGAGATTTCCATACGTGAGAAGTGCGAGAGAAGAAACTATTGGAATAGAATTGTGGCTGAATTTTGAAATTTTACCAGTAAATAATAAGACTTATCTGCCAATCTAATACTGTGCTTAAATTTGCAAAGTTAAAGTGCCAAAGAGGAAAGCTAATCAAAACAATTATCATGAAAATATAGAAAAGACAGAGAGAAGCTACAGTATGGTAGAGGGAAAGTAACTGAAGTCAAGATGCTCAGTCAGGACTGATGACATATCAGATTTTTCTTTGGAAAGGTAATAAAGCCACTAAGTTGCAAGGTATTACTGAGTAAGAGAATATGAGAAAAAAACATTATTAAAGGGAGAGAGAGAGAGCAATAAAAAAAAGAACACAGGAATTAAGAAGATAAATTTAAATGCAATGTTAATCATTTTGGAGGTCAAAATTAGTTGGAAAACAAGAATCCTGAAGAAAGTTCCCCAAGCAAGAAGTGCAGAAGAAGAAACTGTTAGCATAGAATATGCAGTTACATCTAGCTATTTCATCTCTAAAATGGTGATATCATGCCACTAATTTAGTACAGCACTTATGTTCATAAAGTCAGTTACTGACATAACAGATTCTACTTTGATTTTATCAAGAATATCTAAATACATAGCAGAAGCACCAGAGCAGATGTGGTACCAATATTCGATCTAAGGACAAATGGTAGATTTATAAATGTGCAAGATGGATTCTGGCAAGAAAAATTATGAAAGAAACAGAGAGGCCAACAATAAAATGAAAGAATTCAAGGAGACAGAAGATGATGATTGATGTTGCATTTAAATTTTGGTAGAATGTAGTTGAGAGGAAAGTAAGAAGTTGGAAGAGAAGTTGGTATGCAATAAGTGAGACCAATCTACCAATTAGTACTATATTTAGTTAAGATATCAGAGAAGAACTGCAATGGAAATATTTATAGAAATCAGTTATTCAAGAACTGATTAAACAGCAAAAATCAAGATAAGACACCCAGCAAGGAGAGAGGATAACAGAAGAAGCAAAAGGTTCTCAAGGGACAGTGAGTACATATAGAAAATGACTGGAATTATGTAGCTTTTATTTCTTGAGAGAGTTGACTGACACGTATACACTTTATGTAACCATCTTTAATTTAATGTCTAGCTTCTGTTTGGCAGATAACTCCTGGTCATTACCCATTTCTGAGAAAATTTTTAATTTTTTCTTTTTCATTTTGTTTGAATTTAATGTAGGTCATATTGCATTGGTTGATCAGGGTAAAACTCTCAAGCCTTATATCATTTTTCCTTATTTTTTCTTATCATAAAAAGATGTATATTGCTTTTGAAACCAAATTAATCATTCAATCACCAGTAATTTACAATCACCTGAGGAGATACATTGGTATGTATCAAAACATGACTGGAATTGTGTAGCAATTCTTACATGTTGTTTTAATATCCTAAAATAAATAACATTGCTCTACTCTGTATTGAGCCACCTTTTAAATTAAATCTATGAAAGTTGGAATTGTACTCTATTCATTTTCATCTTACCAGGATATATATATATATATATATATATATATATATATATGCTGCATGTGTGTTTGTGCAGGAAAATTGAATTTCTATATTAAGCAAAATATGGGTTGCCTTGTATCTTGGTTTAAAAGGTCACATTAGTACATTTGGATCCTTTGAATTTGGTAAGTTTATTAAAGGAGTACCCTCGTTTTTTTTTACCTTTTAGGTGTGTAGGTGGTGAGGATCAAATTATCCAGAAAAGATAAGGAATTACTATTTTAGAATTATAAAGTTACACAGACACACACAGAACTTATGGTAGCAATTTTTTCATTTATAGAATTTTGATTAATGACTAAGTTTACTTGTGATGTGTTTCGTCCTTCAGGCTCTGATGAAGTTCATATGGACGAAATGCATCACAAATAATTATTGGAAAAAATAAATTTGATGTTTGATCATTTGATTAGACTTTGGGGAATGAGTTGAATCAAAATCTTTCAATACACACTGTATATCGTCTTCTAATATCACAGTGTGAAAGATCTACTTACAAAAGTGATGGAAAGAAAAAGACTAAATGAATTTGACTAGATAAAAATATAAAAATTCTAAAATTCCCAACACCCCTCTGTCATGTATATGTGTAGTCCTATCAACATAACAAATTTAGTCCGATGAAGTCTAAAAGGATGAAATGCATCACAAGTAAACTTTTTCCCACTTTGTCATTCAATTCCACCAATACTGTTCTTGATATATAAAAAAATATATCATCTCATTAAAGACCAATTAAATTTTTTTTGTTTAAGGATTTTTTGTTTGTGTGTTTTATATTCTTCGTTTCTGGTCAAAATTTGAACAGAAGTTGTCAGATGTTTGAGTATTTTTGGATTTTTCTAAAGATTTTTGTTAACATTATGATTATATCTAGAGTTGTCTATGTTGGCTTTGTTTTTTTTTTTTTTTTTAACATTGCACTTTTCTGCATCAGTTTGTGTTGCTGTGGTTGGGTTTATTTTCTATTTTTGTTCTAAAATATATTTAATTTTTTCTTAAATCTGATGGAACTTTACTAATGTTGGGTTTCTGCTTAAATTTTTGGATTAGAGGAATTATCATTTATATTGTTTGCACATTAGCACAACATTTTGGTGATTGTTAATCTGGGCAATTTCGATTGATAATCACCTGATGAAGGTCAGGGGAGGGTGACAGTGGTTAAACGTTTTGATAACAAGAACAAAAATGGAGACAATAGTCCATGTGTAAATAATATAACTAATGATGTTGGGTTGTTTGCCGTTTCTACTTCTTGTATCTGTGATCATTTTATACATTACATGAAATAGTATTTTATGTTAATGGTAAAAATTTATTAAATCTTTTGTTTCATTGTTACACTGGTTGGCAATATCTGATTTAATTGAATTATTTTTAGGTGAATAACATGATAATGTAGTGGGTGTGTAATGAATGTATGTATTGTTCGAATTCTTATTACTGAAGAGATGTTCTCCAAGAAGGCAAGTGAATTCATTGACAATATTGGTTTGTTGAAGTTTATATATATAATAAAAAGGCTTAAACACTAATATTCCATGGTCATAAGTTATACCATTGGAATCGTAAATACGATCCAATTAGGTCTGATGAATTGGATCGTATTTACGATTCCAATGGTATAAATTATGACCATGGAATATTAGTGTTTAAGCCTTTTTATCATATCCTTACTCTGTCCTGGACATTGAGTTCTACCTGGATTCTATCCTCTCGGAATTTTTTATTCAAAAAATATACATGTGTGTATATGCACCTGTGGATTTTGCATATATATGTATATTTACCACTAATATTATCTCTCTCTCTATATATATATATATATATATATATATATCCACGGCATTCAGGATTCCATCGTTGAGCAACAGCACCCTGGAGAAATCCTAAGTAAACCAAGAATCCAGTGGACCAAAGGTAAACAGAAGCCTATTTGGACAAATCTTGACAAAGAGCTTTCTTTTTATCCTTAATACCAATCTTAAGGGTCCAATAGGGCAACAGATCAGTTCCTTTTGTGGAATAATATACAACGTTTGCTTTGAATGGTTTGAACCAGTACTGGAAAAGAAAGATAAAAAAAGAGGAAAAATGACCAAATCGATGACAAATCCAGAAAGGAAAGTTACGAACAGAACAAGGCATCATTGGCTGTTGTTTGAAATGCGTCAAGTTGGATTTGGTTGACATCAAAACAGCAAGCAAATAAAATGTGGGGGACATCACGACCTAACGTGCACAAGTGAAATATTTGTATGGTCATTTATAATGATTTTTACGAGCACATCATGAACAGCAAATGTGTTCAGGAAATATCAAACTTTCATTACAGATAGAAGCTGCAAAGAGGAACAATCATTTTGTTTATCCCAAATTTCATAATGAGAATTTACAAAGAGGAACATTCGATTTGCTTATCATCATACTCTGTCTGGTGGCACCTTGGGTGGTGGTGGTGCCTTGGGTGGTGGTCCAACCCTAGCCACCGAAACAGTGATATAACCCTTGGTCTGCAGCTGATGAAGATAGGGTATTGCATGTGCCAACACATGTTGTATGTTAATATATATATATATATATATATAGATATATATATATATATATATATCTCCTATTCCCAGCAACCATTAAAACTGTCAAAATGACCGTGGAGGGAATTCTTTGAGTTCCCTATCCTCTATCTTAAAAAAAAAATTGACCAACACAAGGTCTGACCAAAACTAACGTTAAAAAAACAAATGAAAACTACAGATAAAGTTCATTTTCTTCAAAAAGAGTCATTCACTCCTGTAGTTCACTGCTCCTCACAAGCGGGTATTTTTTTCTCCTGATGACGGCCATGCTGGCCAAAACTAGTTGAGGAACCTAATTGAAATAATAAAAAAGAAATATTAATATACAACCCAGTGTGCCTGAAAATTTAATTTTTTAATATTTTTTATTCTTCAAAAACACACACACACACACATATATATCTATCTCAAAGAAAAGTACTTAAATATAAATAAAACTGTCAAAACTGTGTGCAATTCCTGCACAAATTAGTCAATAAAAATACAACTATGAACAAACAAAATGCAGTTCCTAATTTTCATCAATGACCTTCCTGATGACTCGAGCTCTCAACTCCTTATCTATACTGATGACAAATATTTACTCCTGTCTTAATAGTACACCGATGACAAATATTTACTCTTGTCTTAATAGTACACCGATGACAAATATTTACTCCTGTCTTAATAGTACACCGATGACAAATATTTACTCTTGTCTTAATAGTACACCGATGACAAATATTTACTCCTGTCTTAATAGTACACCGATGACAAATATTTACTCCTGTCTTAATAGTACACCGATGACAAATATTTACTCCTGTCTTAATAGTACACCGATGACAAATATTTACTCCTGTCTTAATAGTACACCGATGACAAATATTTACTCCTGTCTTAATAGTACACCGATGACAAATATTTACTCTTGTCTTAATAGTACACCGATGACAAATATTTACTCCTGTCTTAATAGTACACCGATGACAAATATTTACTCCTGTCTTAATAGTACACCGATGACAAATATTTACTCTTGTCTTAATAGTACACCGATGACAAATATTTACTCTTGTCTTAATAGTACACCGATGACAAATATTTACTCCTGTCTTAATAGTACACCGATGACAAATATTTACTCTTGTCTTAATAGTACACCGATGACAAATATTTACTCCTGTCTTAATAGTACACCGATGACAAATATTTACTCCTGTCTTAATAGTACACCGATGACAAATATTTACTCCTGTCTTAATAGTACACCGATGACAAATATTTACTCTTGTCTTAATAGTACACCGATGACAAATATTTACTCCTGTCTTAATAGTACACCGATGACAAATATTTACTCCTGTCTTAATAGTACACCGATGACAAATATTTACTCTTGTCTTAATAGTACACCGATGACAAATATTTACTCTTGTCTTAATAGTACACCGATGACAAATATTTACTCTTGTCTTAATAGTACACCGATGACAAATATTTACTCTTGTCTTAATAGTACACCCTTGTTTAAATTAATGGAAACAACTTCTTTAGTTTCTTTTCTTTTACCTTACAGTCAGTATTAGGCCCACTAGAGTAACAAGGCATAACTGATTTCTATTTTTACCTCAGATTAGGTCATTTGTAATGTTGTGCAGTAATATGGGGTGTATGATGAAATTTGCATCAGATTTTTATCATGCCCAGACACTATTGTCTCGACTGTCAATTAGCTGTCCTATGGCCATTGTCTGTGATAAACATTACTAGGAAGCATATGAAAATTGTGATGCTGCACAAACACACTGACAAGCCTTACCAGTGAGTAAATCAAAGTACTATAGAATGACTTTGTGGAATGAACATATGAAGTACTAACTTCAATATTGATATCACATATGGTCTGGTGTCCCTGCTCTATATTTAGAGATTTTTGAAAAAATCCAAAGAAAAGTCTACTGATAATGTTTGAAATATGAACTTTCTGCTATGATACTGAGACTTTATGAATTTAAGTGCAGTACTAGATTGGCAGCTAGGTCTCATCGTTTCATAGTTGAAATGGCTCAGTGTAAGTTCTTTGCTAACAGCTGGGTCATGTTTCATCGGAAAAATACAAAAAAGTAAATAATGGAATTATTCGTTTGTTTCAATTAATTTGTACAAGGGCGTAAGTTTGATTAGTTTGATATGGTTAAATTGGCAGTTGATTGAAAGCAACTTAAAACCTGCTTTTAACTAGGGCATGGAATGGCTTGTTAATCTGAACACCTCCAAAACAAAACTCTTTTAATCATCTGAGAGAACCTAATTGCTTTCCATTAGCATGGATGATGCTAACTTCTAGGGGAGTAACTTATTGCACCTTTGTGGGCTATGTTCTCTGCTAACATGAAGTAGAAAGATTACATTGAATCATTAATATGGCTGGTTCTCTGTGACAGCCAGCTGACACCTGTCTACCCCAGTCACTGGGAAACCCACAGCAGTATAATCAAAGCTTTGGAAAAAAAAAAAAAAAAAAAATTGCTTGGTCTGCTGCTAGGAAATTGTCTTGTGTCATGCCAGACAATTTTTCTTGCTAGAATCTAATTTACATAGTCATAAGTCTACATTTGTCAATGATTCGAATATTGATACCACATATGGTCTGGTGTCCCTGCTCTATATTTAGAGATTCTTGAAAAAATCCCAAAAAGAATCTGCAATGTTATTGGTCCTGACCTGTCTTCCTGGCTTCAGTCACTTTTCCACCAGAGTAATAGCTTCCCTGTGCCTATCCTATAAATATTTTCATGGTAATTGTTCTGATGAACTTTTTGCTATGATACTGAGACTTTATGAATTTAAGCACAGTACCAGAGTGGTGACAAGTTCTTTGCTAACAGTTTCTTTTCTCACATCTTTGTTCTGGCTTTTTTTTTTTTCAGCCATTTTCATCTTCAAAAATTTAAATGCATCTCAATTGTTATCTACTGTCTTCTTGATTTGACTTTATTGTTCTTGGTCCTTAATAATGTTTTTCTTTTTATTATTCTTTCACACTCAGTCTTTGTGTCTTAGTGGTTTTATTGCCTTGCTTGGGGTGAAATAAAAAAAAAACACTATCAACATAGGACAAATATTACTGGATAGTACCAAATTAATATACAGCATCCAATGCAAAGAAAGTGTCAGAACAGTAGAAGCCATTATTATACCAAAAAAAAACAAAAAAAAAAACAACTTTGACAACAGAAAATGGTGTATTGAAGTATGTACAAAAAAGCGAAAATGAAAAAAGCATAATATTGAGGCATTCTTTTTGGGGTGATCTTTATCCCTTTAACCATCACATATGATATCACTGCGAACTGTTTTTAAACTTTCACTCCCTATAAAATTGCATGATGTAACCAACAGAATTTTAAGGACTTATGGGCCAGTGGATAAAAGCATTGGTTGAATCCAGTGACTTGATACAAATAGTTTTGAGTTCAATACCTGGCTAAAGCTGAAAAAAAAAAACAAACTTAGAGAGTTGTGTTAAAGAGAGATAACTGATACTGAGAAAACTGAAAGAGGTATGGCATGTGGAACTAGAAAAATCTACCCTGATGGATGAAATAAAGGGTTCACTTAAAAATTCTAAATCACCTGAAGAAGGCCAGAACATACAACAGCCAAAATTAAAAGAATATGGTTAAGCAAAGATGAGGATATCAGTCTAAAACAATGTAAATATCTTGAAATAGTAAAGAGTAAATTTATTCAATAAAATCGCCATTGGCTTCAGCCATGACTGCCAGACAACTACAGAATCTCCTCTAACTCTTCTGGATGGTCTCCTTGTTTTAGTTGGTGAATGTTGCTATAATCTTTGCCTTCAGTACATCTTTGGTGTTATAAGGAGTTTTGTTGGTCTCTAACTCAACAGCACCCCACAGACAATAATGAAGTGGGTTGCAATATAGGGAGTTAGATGGTCAGATGTAAGAGGTGATGTGGCTACAGAAATTGTCCGACAGCCATGACTGTGTTTGCCTGCTTTTATGGCATGGTGCAGAGTCCTGTTGCCAGACATAGGCTCTTCCAGCAGCCACCCTCTTGATGCAGAGCAGCATTACTTCCTCAAGGCACTTGTTGTTGGCCTTAGTGTTGAATCTGAGGCCCTCACCTAAAAATTTGGGATTTCTTTTCTTATCAGAATGTGTTTTCTGAGCTGCCATACCTTCGTAATAACCATTAGATTCATCCAACTCTTTTGGAATCTTCTGCATTGTCCTCAGATTGACACCCAAACACTCTGAAATGTTTGTATTGGAGCTTCCAGCGTAAAATCCAAGCAGTATTGCATGTTTTTTACCAAATTTCTGGTGGAGCAAATTGCGTCATGGTGTTCTTTTTCTCACAGATGTTGCCCAACTGACCTGACTATATTGTGCAGTTGACAAAAGCAAAAACAAACAAACAATGCGCATGCTTGAGATTAAAAAAAAAAAAAAAAAAAAAATGGCGACAATTTTCCCATCACACCATATATATGCTGACTCATACATATACACATACATATCTCTCTCTCTCTCTCTATATATATATATATATGCAGACACCTATGTACACGCACATTTTTCTATACATATATATGTATATTTCTATATGTACACACATCCATCCATGCACATATATACACATATTTATATATAAGTAGACAAAAATATACACACACACATACATGCATGTATTTATATGAATACACATATGTACACACACATTTATATATATATATATATATATATATATGTGTGTGTGTACACATATGTACACACGCATGTATATATTTATATTTGAGTATTTCTTGATATAATGTGACAGACTGTTTATCATTACTTGTGATAAAAAATGAATAGAAATATATTTTAAAATATACAAATAAAAAACTAATAATGATTATACTAACATGTGTAAATGTCACATACAACAAGGAATATTAAGTGGCTTAAAAAAAGGCCTGCATTTTATCTCAATGATGCAGACTTGACTCAAATAACACATCAATTTTCCTTAGATCTGATAAATGGACTGGGTTTATAAAGCTACTGGCTTTTATGACTTTCAGTGCAAGTTAGATTTTAGCAAAGATACACATCTTCAAAAACTGCTTTCTTTTTACCCCCACATCTTGTCACCAAGCCAATAAAAAAAAAAAAGATAGTAAATTTAAGTAAATATAAAGAAATCATAGCTTCTGAAAATAAATGTTTCTTAAAAGATTTCTGACAAGAAGGTGTGCTGATTTTTGGTGGCTATCTTTAAAGCTCTGAAGTAAAAGTACTATCTATGTGTAACGAGCCAAACTCTGTTTTATTTGTTATAGTCTTGATGCTTTTCACTGACAATGAAACATTTTAAAAAATACTCAATGAAATATAATATGCAAGAGCAAATAATATGAGACTGGATAATTATAAAAGCTTGACAAAATTAACAATCAAAATGCTTTATCGATAATATAAGGTATAAATAATAAAAGAAAATAGTAAAAAAAACAAATCCCTTAATCTTTTTTTATTACTTTCTTTTTTTTTTTTTTTAACTTTATTCCATGCTGCATGGTTGATATCTGAATTATCATTTAATTTCTTTCTCCATTTCAGGGACTGGGAAGTTAAAATTATATACAGCAGCTGTAAATGTAGGTATACAGTAAGTATTTTACAAGTATACTAATAGTCTTTGATGAACCTAGCTGGTTGGCTCAATACAATCAATAAAATCTGTCAAATCTTTTACATACTTAGGAAGCAAAATAAATTCTACTAAAAATGATGTGAAAATTCACACAGCTAAAGCCTGGGTTACCTTGAATAAAATCGATGTAATTTAGAAATCTGATCTACTATACAATCTCATGCAGAGACTTTTTAAGCAAATGTAGAGATAGTTTTAATATTTGGTGCAATTGCTTGGACATTAACTAAAACCCTAGAGTCTAAGCTACAGTTAGTTGCTGAGAGCTATACTTAACATCTCTTGGAGTCAACATCCAACTAAATCACAGCTCTATAGATGTATTCTCTGATATTTCTACAATCTTATGGGAATGTAGAATGCACTTTGCAGGACATTGCTGGTGAGCAAAACAAGATCTTGCAAGTGATCTGCTGCTCTGGACACTGAGCCATGGTGCAAGATGGGTTGGTCGACCAGCAATCACCTACATTGACCAACTATGTTATGACACAGAATACCACTGTAATGATGTTCCAACTTTGAGTAGGACTGTGATGTTTGGTGTGATAGACCCATGAATGCTTGAGCTAGCTCAAACTGAATAATAATTATAATAGTGGTTCTAGGATTCATTTACTTATAGAATTCATTAAAATCATTTTTGGTCAGCTGTGTATGTCCAACAGACATGTAATATAACTAGAATTTGTTTTTGCAATCGGCTGATGCAACTTGTACTGCCTAGTTCAGGGATTCAATTTACAATTACTCTGCTAACAAATTCATGAAAAAATAGGCTATTTTCCTATGGGACAATCCTGAATCTAGAATGGAGTCTTGGTGTTTTTCTTGCCTAACTGCTGCCAATTCTCATGCTTGATCTCCTTCATAGATATTTCACTTTTTCCTTATTTATTAATAGCTCACTTATGGTATTTATTTTTATGCTAGGCCTACTGAGGAAGGCATTGTAGTCTAGCATATGTCCTCTGATTCTCCAGTGTTCTGCTTTGTCTAATAGTTTTATTTAATTCCACAAGGTTTAGTGACCACTCTTTTCTTTCCATACATGATCAGGCATGTTTGATTGCATTATCTCACTACTAATGACAACAAATATGAGGATGTTAGTCCAAATGTAAATAAAATTCTCATTCTTATTAAGGTTTTATCTTTGTTATTGCTTTTTATCAAAATAAAAAAAAGATAAAAGAAAAACTTCACAATATTTATAATGAAAATGTTTTGTCTAAAAAATTTAGACTGCTTAAGACTATTACATATACTAATGCTTTCCCTGCTGCTGGTGTACAGGGTGTTTCACAATTTTCGAAATGAAATGACTGGGCACAAACCAAGGGCCACAAATGACAGAGAAATAGAAATTACATTTATTGGAAGGTACTTCCATCTGTACCGTAGCAACATGTCTGATTGCAACAGATGTCACCTTGTCACTGCCTGTAATGAGTGCAAGCATGTCCTCAAGTTACTCTTTGCCGAAAGAACGAAACAACGTACTGCTTCTCAAAAGTTTGGTTCTAAAGATTATTGGCGGCTCTGTAAGAGCATGCTGAACAACAGCAAACCCACAATACCTTCATTATTCAACCACTTTGAGGTCCTGACTTTCTCAACTGGCAAGGCTTAATTCTTTGCTCAGAAATTCTCATCCAATTCAATGCTAGACTCATCTGGTGTACACACACCCAATTTTCCCTACCAAACTGAAGCTCTACTCAAGTCCTGAAGAAATGTGCTCCTGAACTGGCTCCTGTCCTCTCCAAACTATACAACTATTGTCTCACTGACTCTTGTTTTCCAGCCTGTTGGAAGTCCTCATCTGTTGTGCCAGTCTTTAAGAACTCTCGAGACTTTTCTGACCCATCTAACTACCATACTATCAATCTCTTACCACTCTTCAGTAAAGTCTTCAATGCACCTTACTCCCCATAATCTGCTCTCTGACAAGCAATATGGTTTCCACTTTGCCCGATCTGATGTGCTCACAGCCATAAGTGAATTTGTATACCAAGTACTTCACAATAATGGAGAAGCTCAAGCCATGGCCCTAGATATATCTAAAGTATTTGATAGGGTTTGGCATGCCGACCTTCTTCATAAGCTTCAGAGATATGGCATTACAGGACAATTATTTGACTTAATACAATCATTCCTGTCAAACCGTGAAATGAATGTCATCTAAAACGGGTTCTCCTCCAGCTTCTTTATCATGAATGCCAGTGTTCCCTAAATGTCTATCTTGGGTCCTACACTATTCCTGATCTTCATTAACAACCATTTTGATGTCATTAGTTCCCAAGTAGGCATCTACACAGATGACATTACTATTTACTCCTGCCTCAATAGTAAATCTGGTATCGTTGATAAAACTACCCTGGCCACCAGTCTTGAAAAGGACCCTCTAATCTGTGGTTGACCGTGGCAGGAAATGGCTTGTAAACTTCAATGCCACCAAAACAAAACAGCTCCCATTTACCCACCACAGAGAACTCTCCCTGCCTCCCATCAGAATGGATGATGCCCAACAAGAGTGCCGCATTGCACCTGTTTGGTCTCACACTGTCTGGTGATATGAGGTGGAACAAACACACAGAATCAATAGCTTCATCTATTGCAAGGAAAGTTGGTTCGCTGTGTCATGCCAGAAAGTTTATGTCATTTGAGTCTATCCTTCACATCTATAAATCAACCATTCATCTTTGCATTGAATATTTCTGTCATATATGGTCTGGTGACCCTGCTGTAAGTCTCGAGGTCCTCGACAAAATCCAGAGACAGATATGCAATGTGATAGGTCCTGATCTGGCATCTAATCTACAGTCGCTTTTTTACAGACATGCCACAGCTTCCCTCTGTCTCTTCCATAAGTATTTTCATGGCAACTGTTCTAATGAGTTGCCTTTGCTGGTTCCCAGACAGCATGAATTTAAGCGAGCTGCTAGTTTGGCATCTCAGTTCTACCATTTCACTGTTGAAACAGTTAAATGTAACTGTCTCTTCTACTCAAAAAGCTTCTTCTCTCACACTTCCCATCTGTGGAATTCTCTTCCTCTTACTTGCTTCCTTGATAACTATAATGTTCAAATATTCAAGTGTAATGTCAACTGACATCTTCTGATACCTTGATCTTGTTCCCCATCCTACTCTTTATCCTCTCCTCAAACAGGCCTCTTTACTCTTGTACTCTACCCTCTGTAAACCCTTGTGTGCTAGTGGCACTCCCACCTTGCTTGGGGTGAAATGCTTAAAATTATATATATATATATATATATAGTAAATGTAATAAATCCATTGATATATAATCAAAGTGGGTCCAGGTAATATGAAATATTAAAACTGATCCACAAAAAGAGCTCAGTGTATTTATTATTACAGAGCAAAAATTAATACACAATAAAATCCAAAATTGCCTCACATGGTGAATAAGCTTATTTTGTTTGACGGAAAAGTCAGGTGATTTTGGATTTTATTGTGTATTATATATATATATATATATATATATGTATGTATGTATGTATGTCATTCGTAAACAGTACTGTTTCGCTGTATCACAGCTCCACAGATAGTGACAGTCTCGAGAATTTTCCTTCTGTGTAAATTACTTTCTCTTTTGGTAAGTGCACCATTTTAGATCAAAATTGTGATTGAATTTATTTCTGTGTATAAATAGTGCATTTAATAAATTGTTGTGTATGCGATCGATTTTGTGTTCATAGACAGGTTTTTTTTTTTTTATTTCTGCATGTTTCATCAATGTATTGTAAGGAGCAGTTTTGGCAGTTTATTTTATTTTTTCCTTTACATTCTATGTGAAAATAATTTACATAAACACACACACATATGTGCATGTGTATGTAAATTATTTTCAGATAGAATGTAAAGGAAAAAATAAAATAAACTGATCAGATTCTATAGCCTTGGATGGCAACTGGTCTACTGCAGAAAGAAATGGCAATGTCTTGGAGAAAAAACCTGCCTCGTCAGTCATGTATCAAAGGATACATGATCACCTACATGTGTATCATGCATGGCACACAACTGACTGACTTTTATATGTTGAATTATGGCACTTTGTGTCCTCCATGTTTTGATTGACCTTTAATTTTAAAAGCCTTGATAAACCAATGATATCCTTGCTCTTGTATACAAACACATGCAACAAAGTAAATCCTTATATTTGCCTTGATACAGTCCCTCAGAAGATTAAACATGTTGGCTCAGAACAGTTTTTCCTCTTGTTTTTTTTTATTCATAAGTTTTCAAGACACTGTGTTACTTCTGTTAGTTTACTAATACTATTTCCGTATCTGTGTAGACTTATAGTACCATAAAATACGACCTGTTTTGTGATATATTTTTTTATCATATTGTGTGTTGGCGTGGAGGTGTTTAGTTATGTCAGTACTCTAGAGTATCCAAGCAAAACAAAAATGACCACACCCATGAGAAACCAGTCTCTATGTTTTTATAGTCATTTATTTCCAGTAAAGTGCATTTTTTTTTCTAAAACAGGCCAGCATGAGCAGACAGCAATGTTATAACAATACAGTGACAAAAGTGAAGAGAGAAATTATAAAAATTCATAACAATGCTGCATCTAAGAAATTTGGATCATGTGTAGACTGACAAAGATCAGAATCCATTCAAAACTTATTTTTTACTCAGCTCGTACAGGGTATGATGGACAAGTTTTTGCCGTTTTTTTTTATTTTTAAGTTCTTGCATGAATATTGTTTGTTTTTGATTGTCATTATAATTACGGTTAGGGCTTAAATGAATGGATGGCAGAGCAGGGTTTGGCCAAAAAGACAAAATTTTTTCATTCAATAATGGGCCATGCATTATACACACTTAGGTGATCATGTATCTTTTGATATATGACTGACGAGGCAGATTTTTTTCCCCCCAGAGTATGTTGCCATTTCTTTCTGTGGTAGACCAGTTGCCATCCAAAGTTCATTTAACATCCATGTCTAGAGACTATCGATGTTTCTAATGTATTATTAAACATTATTATATATTAAAAATGTTCTAAAAGTTTTATATTAGGATGGATTAAAATTATTTTCATTTTTTTTATGGACCTTTAAAGTTTATTTCATGTACAAATCAAAAATCCATCTATGACGGTACTATATTTTTCAAGCACTTTCCTACAAAGAAAAATACTTTTCATACACTATAGTAAAAGTAATAATAATAATACATGTTTAAAAATGTTTGAGAAACTAAATAAATACAAGGATGTCGAAATAGAAATTAGAATGTGGTAACCCATTTCTTTCTGTGGTAGACCAGTTGCCATCCAAGGCTATAGAACCTGGTCTGTCCTCCTATTTGCCCATAGCTGAGGAGAGAAGAGGAGGATTCATACCTTTCCCAAGGGTATTAGCATGTAAGTGAATGTAATGGATTCGACTGGAATTAGAACTCAGCTCTCCATTACTCCACTGTAAGAGCTACAAATGATAGGAAATTGTGGAGAGCGATCATTGCCAACGTCCTGAAGGTATATGGCACTTAGAAGAAAAAGAAGAAGAATATTTTTCATTTCTTAAGTATCTTGAGCAAAATTTACAGAACTGAGCCAAGCCCTTCAGTTAAGACTTGGATTTCGTCCTTTGATGTTTTCCCAGTAAGTGTTCACTATTTGCCTGGTGAATCTGTTTTTAGTGGCACTAGCAATGTAAAGGCCTGGCAGGAAATTGACTCATGCTGTGATAGCATCAAATTGAACAGTTTGTTATATCAGTTGATCTGGTGAGAAATCAATTTGCTTCATTACAGAACAGGGTTTAGTTGAAGAGTGGGGACTTTTCTCAACAGTATAAACAATCTTTTGTATATGGACGTATTGAGAAAAATGATTTTAATTTTATAGAGCATCAACGAGTATTGTGCTCAGTAACTGGAAAATCGTTTTTAGAAAATGCAGCTTAAATTGTTATTGAATAATTACTATATGAGCTGTTTAATAACCAGTGATTAAGTGCAAAAATTATTTTTTTCAAAACTACATATATATATATATATATATATATATATATATATGAGGTTTGGGGGATGGTGAAAAAAATGGTAAATTTGCATTTCAATCCCTAAGGTATATCATTTTAAGAAAGCAGGTGTGTAGAATGGAGGAAACATTGTGAATATGATGATGACAGCAGTCCAAATAATATAAATAGTGTAAATAGTCTCTCTAATTATATTAATCTGAACAACACATATACTGGTAATACAACCCTGACATTATCATGTCAATTAACTTGCCATTTATCTGATAATAGTTCAATTAAATTGCAGGTCACCAATGAGCACAACAAAAGCTCATGATGAAATCTGACAAATCTTTAACATTAACTCAAAAATAATAGTAAGAATAATAATCACTAAAAACCAAATACAAAAACTTGGTTCTTGTCAGTTACGGAAAATCTCTAACAAGATTAGATATAGAGACACATTTCTGTACTGACTATTACTAATTACCCTGAGGTTAGCTCATTTTCACCAGAGTTTTGCAATGAAAGGATTTTGAATTCTAGTCGAGTTTGATGCATTGACATGTGTGCAAATGCACTTAGGAAAGATATGAATCAATCTTATAACTTTATTATAAATCTACCATATATATATATATATATATATATATATAAACACACACACAGACACACACCATGTGTAACAGCATAATTATCCATCCCACAAAATATTTAATATCTAAAAAATATTAAACTGTGTTTCTTTTTTCAAGACTTTTGGATAAGACATTTAGCTAGTTTGATATCACTTTTTGTAAGAAACACAGAAAAACCCTTCGAGTTATTCTGCTAAAAAGTCAACAGATTGAAATCGTTTTGTGTCAAGCACACTGTCTTCCAAACTGAGCAAGGGTGAGAGGAAAAAGATCATTCAGCACTTCAGTAATCATACCAACATTCATACTGGGGCTTTCATCCATTCAAGAACCATTAAGGGAATGGTGAATAAGCTTAATAAAGAGGGAACGCTAGAGAGGAAAACCAGATCAGGAGGTCACAACAAGATGAGGGGTCATCATTTCAACTCAGAGCTAAAGAGATCAATTAGAAAACATCCAACTCAATTTGTAAGATGTTTGGCATGTGAGAGAGGAATTTTAGTTGTGACAGTTCAAAGAGCAGTGAAAAAAGACTTGAAAATTAAATCATATTTGAAAACTGTAAGGCACCTTGTTACTCCAGGACAGAAAGTTAGAAGGTTAGAGAGGGTGAATAAACTGGAAAATGATCCTGGAATAACATATATATATTTGAACTTTATTTCAATCCTTCATGAACTTCCGATCCTTAGCTATGATTAATTAATGATGAACGTCATTTTCGTTTATGATCAATTTCATCACGATACTTCTATTAAGCTTAGAGAGTAATTATAAATTCTTATTGCTCAAAGTAGAGTCCAATAGTGTTATAAAAACCTCGGAGAATTCCAGTAATAGATCTTTAATCATTTCTAAGACACAATGATTCTGAGCTTAACCTAACAATTGTACAGTTTTGCTGCTAGATGATTTGGACAATTTTGCAGTTACATCTGGTATATAATCATTTATTTAAAAATATGATTCCAACACGCTACATAAGAGTTCTCATGTTTCAAAACAAGAGCCGAAAACTTCAATATAATTATTTGAATTAAATTGAATTAAAGTAAGCTCTGTTCCATTTTCAAGCGAAATTTTTTTTTGAATGTTCTTTCCTATTTTCTATATATTTTCACATATATATGTGTGTGTGTGTGTGTGTGTATGTATACCATTACATTGAATATTGCTGTCGTGTTTGGTCTGGTACTTCTATATATTTAGAGATTCTTGACAAAATTCAAATAAGAATTTGCAATGTAATCAGTCCTGAATTTTGAATCTCGGCTTCACTCATTTTCACACTGTTATAATGTAGTTTCCCTTTTCTATAATTGTTCTGATGAGCTTTCCTCCTTAGTAGCTAGGCTTTAAGAATGTAAGTGCAGTACTAGATTGGCAGATAGGTCTCATCATTTTACAGTTGGTATGGCTAGGTGTAATCATAAGTTCTATGCTAACACCTCTTGTCTCACACTTCTTGCTTGTGGAACTCTTGTCTGGCTTCTAGCTTTCCTGTCAACTTTGGTCCTCATAAATTTAAATTTTATGTTAATTGTCATCTTGTCTTCTTAATACCTGTTCTTTTTTGTTTTCTCTTCTTAATAATTTTTTTCTCACATTTTGTCACACTCACTAACCCCCTTGCAAACTTAGTAGCTTTATTGCCTTGTTAGTGATGAAAATATTTAAAAAAAAATCTCTTCAAATTCCCTTAGGTTTGGGTTAAATAGTAAGGCAGACTAGGATCTTAAGCCTTGGTTGGCAACCAGTCTAGAAGGAGAACTCTGAATTCAAAACTGTATGTAGAACTGATGAAGCACACATATGAAGCTGATGAAAGGATTGTGAAATTCACAATGACTAATGACCCTGACTGTAGTTGACCTGATGATCATTTCCTTTTTTATTTTTGTCCAATTTGTATGTCTGGTCAGAAAAAAAAAAGAAATGTTTTTCTGCCAAAAAAAGCAGATTATATTTGGATGTATTTATAGCCAATGATATTGTAGTTGTTCCTATGTAGGTGTGTGTGTATGTGCGTGTTGATGGTCAAAGTACTTCAAATGATTAATGTTCTTGGGTCTCCTCTTAAAATGGTACGCGTGCTTCATTTGTTATGGCAACTGTTTGGCAGCTTCCAAATCCTCGTCTAATCTCTCTGACAATCGAACGATTGTGAATACAAATAATCACAGGAGAAATAAACCTGCCAACATTTTTATGGCCAAATAACATTAAGAGAAATGGGATTTTTCAGATGAAAAGAATTTTACAAGATATATTTTCCAAGGGACAATTTTAAAATGGAGAACAAAATCTACCTGAACTTGTCCAAAAGAACTCAATCTATATTTGGTTAAAACAATTCTTTTTAATTATTAATGCGTATTTTTCTTTTTTTTTTCATGTTCACCATCTTATGTCAAATTTAATGACTATTATTATTATCATTATTATTTTATTTTGATTTATGTACAAGTTGCCTTCAAGTCTCAACTAGAGACTTCAAGAGACAACAAAAGTTTTTGGTATTAGAACATGCAAACAAGATGATGTAGCATGCAATCAAAGAGAAATAATTGTGGTCATTGCATGCATAGAAATCTATGCAAGATGTGAGAAGTGTCTAAGAGAGTGATTTCTTTTTTTTTTTTTCGATTCATATATTTTTGAGATTACCTGAAACTTGACCCCTATATTTATTTGCACCTTTTTATATAATTTTCAAAGCTTCTAATTACAAAAGCTAATGTTTGATACCTTGAGATGTCACATTCTACTGATTTCTATCTAAATGTCCTTGTATTATTTTCAAATGTTTTCAAATATGTATTTTTGTTGTTTAGGGCTGCAACACTAATCAGAAGATGCAAGAATTATGTTCACACTTCAAAAGAATTATCATCAAGTCTCCTGAAGGGTGGATGCCCATGAATATGTTTTTTATTTTTTTGCATTTTCCATAATTTAGAGCAGGTAGGGATTTGATTCACATATTTGATCCTCTTGATATAATTTCCAAAATCCCAATATCAAACAACAAAGTTTTATGTTGAGATATATCCAGTTCTACTTTCTTGAGTTCCTTGTATTTAATTAAATTCTAAATCATTTTTAAATATGTATTTTTGTTGGCATGGGTTGCAACACCAATCAAAAGAATTATCATTAAGTCTCCTGAAGGGTGGGTTGCCATGAATATGTTTGTTTTTTGTGTTTCTCATAGTTTAGAGCAGCTAGGAATTTGATCCCCATATTCGTAGGCTCCTTCTGATATCATTCCCAAAGCCTCTAATCATAAAATCTAATGTTTTATGTCTTGAGATGCCACATTCTACTGATTGCTATCTTGATGTCTTTCTATTTACTTAGTCACATAAAATTATTCTTAATATGTTTTGACTTTGCTTTGTGTCATACGAATTGATTCCAATTTTAAACAAGAGACTCCAAGATATTAGGTTTGTGCAAAAATAATGTTGTTTTCTCACATATGTTACTATGTGAGAAAACAACATTATTTTTGCACTTAATTTTTTTTCTATCAGATAATTCAAACAAATGAGGTACCATTAACTCAGACAGAAAAAAAGTAATTACAGATACTCTATAGAGAGAGATCTACACAAGACATGAGAAGTATTCATTAGTATAATTTTTTGCAATTTACATATTTTTGAGACGACCAGTAATTTGATCCACATATTTCTTTGCTCCTTTTAATATTATTCCCAAAGCCCCAAATATCAAAACACAATGTTTTATGTCTTGAGATGTCACATTCTACTGATTTCTATCTCGAGTTCTTTGTGTTTACTTAAATTCTCAACTGTTTTAAAATATTTATTTTTTTTAGTCTGGGGCTTTAACACCAATCACATGATGTGAGAATTACATCCACACTTCAGAAGAGTTATCATCCAGTCTCCTGAAAAGTGGATGCCCATGAATATGTTTGTTTATTTTTTTCACTTCTCATAATGGATAGTGGCTTGGATTGAGAAATCAGAGAGCGGAGTTCAAATTCCAGTTGAACCCATTATATTCACTTACATGCGAAATGTATAAATCCTTCTCTTCTTCTTCCCCCAACTATCAGTAAATAGCAGGACAGACCAGGTTCTATAGCTTTGGATGGCAACTGGTTACCACAGAAAGAAATGGCAACCTACTCTGGGAAAAATCTGCCTCGTCAGTCATGTATCGAAAGATACATGATCACCTAAGCATGTACCCCGCATAGCACATAACTGACTGAATTTAGGGCTGCTAGGGATTTGATCCCCAAATTTCTTTGCTTCCTTAATTTGATCTTCATATTTGTTTACTCCTTTTGATATCATTCTCAAAGCCCCAAATAAGAACACGTAATGAGGTTGCCTTGAGTTACCACATTCTGATTTCTATCTCAACATCCTCGTATTTATTTAGTTTCTCAAACATTTTTAAACATGTATTATTATTATTACTTTTACTATAGTGTATGATAAGTATTTTTCTTTGTAGGAAAGTGCTTGAAAAATATAGTACAGCCATAGCTAGACTTTTGATTTGTACATGAAATAAACTTTAAAGTAAAGGTCCATAAAAAATGAAAATAATTTTAAACCATCCTAATATAAAAATTTTAGAACATTTTTAATATATAATGATAATGTTTAATATTAGGTTGGTGCAAAAATAATGACGGTTTTTGACATTTTTTTTTTTAACGTCAAAAGCCGTCATAATAATACATTAGAAACATCGACAGTCTCATGGATGTTAAATAAACTTTGCTAAAAATAAAAAAAACAAACTATAATTGATGGCATATATAAAAGAAACAATATCACTGTGTCTTATATGTGAAGTTGAGACCCTCTTGTAGGCTAATTTTTATCCACAGCACTCTCTACTCTAGGTTATAATTTTTCCCACAGATGTTCACTTCTACCTAAACTGATTTTATCATATTTACTCAAATGATAACATTATCATCATCATTATAAATGGTAAAGCTAAAATATTTTCATAATGTTTTCTAATGTCTTGATAGCTTGCTTTAAGTATGTGTAGTATGTTTCACATACCAGATTATGCCAAAATACATTTTCACTCAGAGCCCTTGAGAGAATCTGTGCAGGATTGACATGAGGTGACCTCCTACTACCAAGTGCAAATCCAGGTGATTCACTCAGCTGCACCTGGAATGCACATATGTTAAAGAACTGTATGACAGATATATAGACAACCACCCGAGAGAAGAGAATGCCAGTCTTTCAGACATCGCCTGAGTATATGTCTCAGATGAGTGGTCCCAAAGGAGGTGGCCCTGCACATATACCCTGGTTGACAATAACTGATGAAGTCCAGAGCTGAATAAAATGCAAAGTCTGTCTGATTCTCTCAGATGAGGTATTATGATTACTTCTATTATTTACATTATTTGGACCGATGTCCTCATCTTCATTGCCATATTTACAACATTTTGACCATTGTATGCTCTGGCCTTCTTCAGGTGATTGGAGTTTCAAACTGAACCCTTTATTTCATCCACTGGGGTAGATTGTTCTAGTTCTACATACCAAGCCTCTTCCACATGTCTCAGCTATTTCCATTTAACTCAACTCTTCAAGTTTTGGTTCATCTTTATCCACTGGATAAAGATGAACCAAAGGACATGTAGCCCAGGGGATAAAGGTGGTTAGATCCAGTAACTAGACCCAAAGAGTTGTGAGTTCAATACCAGGCCACAGCAGTGGTGAACCAAAACTTGGAGAGTTGAGTTAAAGGGAAATAATGGAAGAGGCATGGTACATGGAACTAGAACAATCTACCCCGTTGGATGAAATAAAGGGTTCGGTTTGAAATTACAATCACCTGAAGAAAGTCAGAGCATACAATAGTTGAAACATTGTGATTATGGCAATGAAGATGAGGATAACAATCCAAATAATGTAAATAATACATAAAAATGCAATGCTACATATCAGAAATTTATTTCTGTGCTTTTACACATGTTTAGAAACTTTTTCTTTAATATTCCCTGATGAAATGAGGTGGGGAGTCTCAAAATAATGCCCTTATATATAATAATAGTAATTAATTGATAGAAGAATAATACTTTAGGCATTTGAATAATAAAAGCTTCAATATAATAATCTAAATAGTAATGTAATGGCTGGCTACCTATATCCAAGTAAGTCTGTCTGCGAGGGTGCCTAGCCAGTCCCTATTGTAGATGCCTGCTCAGTCACATTTGTGTTTGTTCAGCACCCACAGAGCCCACCTGTATTTTATACTGAAACTATACTGACTGGACCTTAGTTACATTTTCCAAGAGATAGCGCATTATCTGGCGTAATCAACAGTCTAAACAAGGCCAGTACGCTTGATTCTGCGGTCATGATGACTTGTGCCTTCATGCTAGCTCAAACACTGATGACTCCCAAATAGTTCTGTCTACTGTCTACCCAATTTTACTCAAAAGGCTTGGGTCAACGAGTGGCATGTTTATCAGCCACTTTTTATAGGTGGCTGCATGTTGGGATTGACCCCCTCCAGTCCAATAACATCAGGAAGCCACCTTTTTTGATTTTGTCAACTGCACAGTATAGTAGGGTCAGTTGGGCACCGTCTGTGAGAAAAAGAGCACCATTATGCAATTCACTCAGCCAGAAATTTGGAAACAGCATGCTTTACTGCTTGGTATTGATGCCGAAAACTCCAATATGAACATTTCAGAGTGCTTAGTATCAATCTGAGGACAATGCAGAAGATTTGGAAAGAATTGGATGAGTTTAATGGTGATTACAAAGGCGTTTGGTGTGATAATTAGTGATGGAAACATTATGCCTCCATTCATTTTCCCACAGAGTCTCAAACTCAACACAGAGGTTGACATCCTTGAGGTGATAATGCTGCTCTGGATCAAGAGGGTGGCTGCTGGAAGACTATATGTCTAGCAAAAAGACTTTGCACTATGCCACACAAGCAGGAAATCCAGTTATGGCTGTCAGATGATTTCTGCAACCACATCACCTCTAACATGTGGCCATCTAACTCCTCAGACTGCAATCCCTTTGATCATTATGTGTGGGGAGAAGTTGAGTGAGAGACCAACAAAACTACTTGAAAGACCAAGGATGACCTGAAGGCAGGGATTATGGAAGCATTCACCAACTTAACGAAGGAGACCGTCCAGAAGAGCTGCAGGAGATTCTGAAGTCATCTGGAGGTTATGGTTTAATCCAGGGGTGATTTTATGGAATAAGTTTATTCTCTTTGTATTTCAAGATATTTTTGTGTAATTTTGGTAAATATATCTGTTAAAATGAGATGTCAGTGTTATTTTCATTTTTGTGTCATTTAGATACTACTACTTACTTGCAATGGCATTCACCCGGGGTGAGTTGAGCCGACTCCAATATTGGAGTTTCATGGGAATTTGGAATTCACAAGCGATCCCCAAACTCGCATGTATAGCACATCAGATTTAATTATAGTGGTGAAGGTTTTGTGCAGGACCATCCACACTTTTTGAAGGGCCGATTTCAAAGACCTGGTGCACTACATGCCACAAGGTCCCCAAATGACCCTCTGTAGGTTTTGAATTCAGAGTTTTCCTTCTCCTAGACCAGTTGCCATCCAAAGCTATAGAACCCAGTCTGTCCTGCTATTTATCCATAGCTAGAGGGAGAAGAAGAGGATTCACACCTTTCTGAAGGGTATTAGCACATAAGTGAATGTAATGGATTTGACTGGAATTCGAACTCAGCTCTCTGATTCCTCAATACAAGCCGAGATGACTATCCATTGTACATGGTATGTTCAGACTTATCTTCCTGATTCTTTTTGTGTGTGTTATTATATATATATATATATATATATATATATATATATATTACAACTGGAATTAAGATAACTTTAGTTAATGACCATTTTCACCAATGAATTTTAATTTTAACATTCGCAGGATTTTTCAAACTGTTTATAGTGTCAGTTTGTAGTTCAATACTGGTTAGTTGAAAAAAAAAAGAAAGAGGGTTTATAGGGAACTTTGTGGGATATATGGAGAGAAGGCACCATTACTGGAATTATAAAATAATATAAGCTTCAAAGTAAAGGATTATAAAAGAAATGAAAATACTTTTGATATTTCCTACTATTTATATTTAATTAAATGCTTTTACTTCAAATTGAATTAGAACTTTGGCAAAAACACATTTGGGCTCATTTTGTACTAAGGCTGTTTAGAAAGGCATGAATCTATGTCTCCTTGTGTTCTATCTCTTCTTCTGACATGTTGGCAAAATTTCTCACAACAGTAATAAAAACAGTGGAAGTAAGTACCACAATCATTTGTCACATGTCTGTGGATGGTTGTGGGGTCATTGCACAGTTGAGCACTTCTCTATACATCTTGATTAATGTCCAAGTCTCTGTGAGTGACCTTCCAGTCTACACAGTGCCATTGTCAAACCATTTTTTCCCTTCTATCTTTTCTTCTTTTGCCTGAGGTGGAATGTAGTATTGCATTGGAAAGATTGCTCGATCTTGTGACATGGCCATACCATCTCAACATCTTGCATCATTTGTGATGCAGTCTACATAAAAGATGCCCAAGATGGTTCTGCAGACTCATTTCTAATGCTTCAATTCTTCATTGTAATTCTGCTGTTCATGTCCAGGAATACAAAATGAATGAGAAAGACTTCAATCAGATTAGTCACAAAAGTAATGTTGAAAAATCCTTCTTAATAAATCAATGTCACAAGCAGAAGAAATTATTGTTGAAGAACAGTCTGAATTTTGATTTGGAGGAAATTATGCGTAACAGTAAATCACTATTTTCTTAAGAAAAAAAAAAAAATGACGATGAGGGTTTTTTCTTCTTTCTTCTTCAGTCACCTCAAGGAAATGGATTGTGTGACTCCCTTTCTCAGCCGTTATACTGGGCAGTTGTGAAACAGACACCAATTCAGTTGCTCTTTCTTCCTCTTTGTCCATCTGTCAATCCAGTCTGCAGTCTGCCGAATGACTCCGTTTCCCCTTGGTGCTGCTGGCACCCCACTTTTTATGCTATTCCAAGACAGCCAAAATTTGCATGTCTGCAAATATCGTCTCATTTTGGACAAAAATCGGCATGCATAAATTGTGTCTTCAATAGTGGCCATATTTCTTTTTTGTCATTACTTTGCAGGCAAGACATGTTCGCGCTCGTTTTGAATTCTGAGGTAAATCATGTCTTTCATCACATCTTCACAATAATAATAAAAAATAAATTCTGTTACTGCTATTATCACCCTTGGCTTCAGCCACTATTTGCGCTATTATACTTGGAAATGCCTCTTTTTTTTTATAATGAGTTTTCTTTTATATGCTGTCACCTTTCAGGACATGGGAGAACATGGCTCTCCACAGCCTCCTAGTAATCCCATTCTGCTATCCCTTCATATAAGCTCATTGTCTTCCCATATCTCTTTTGCCTTACATAAATCCTTTGAGTGACAAATTTTCCAAAACCTCTTCCTCATTTTGTGTTTAAAAAATTTAAACTCTTTCAGATTCTGAGTATGTGCCTGCTTTTTGTTTCAGAAAATAAAATCTCTGCCTTAAAAAATGCTTAATTATACTAATTTATGATGAAACATGGAATAAAGAAGTTGCTTCTGATGAAATTAGAACTTGCTTCCTGCATCTTGAAGCCCATCATTGGCTTTAGGAACTGAAGCCGTCAATGATTAAGCAGAATAAAATCCTATAGCTGTTCTACTACTGGTTCCTCTCCAATTCTTTCCATTGTCTTTGGTTCAACAAAGACATTCTTAGTCATTTCTTGAATGTCATTTACATTTCAAGAAATACCTTTGAAAAGTCACAACCTCCAGGGCTGGTTTCCTACAGGATTTTGGTAAATTTTCCATGTGTTTGTTTTGTAAGAAAAATATTTTGATGAACTTTTTTTAGCTTTCGAATTTAAATGCTACATTTGGTGACTGATAATGTTTGAAGGATTTTTTCCCTTCAGGTCTCTTGATGTTACTAAGAGGGGAAAAAATTATCAAGGGCAGATAACTGAGATGCAAAGAGAAAGAGGGGATTCAAGATTTATTTATACAAAGGTTATAAAGGAAAGGTTAAAATGAGGCTTAGAATTATTTTAATAAAGAAAATAAATCTGTAGTCAAGGGAAAAGGCAGACCGCACTAACAAAATAAAAATGAATAAGAATAGAAAGTTTGTTTTTTACACTTTTTCAGTTAACATTTCCTGAATTTAATTTGGGTTAGCAGTGGCAGGAAGTTTTGAGTGTGATTTCAGGTCAGTGAAGATTGGTTTATCTTGTGTGTTCTTTTGCAACAGAAGGGAAGAATAACATAGAATAGGAAAAGATAAAACTGAAGAAGGAAGAGGAATAAGAAAATATAGCATAGAGAAAGAGACAAACAAAGAGAGAAGATGAAAAAAAGAGAAGATAAGGAGAAATGGAGGAAAAGAAAGAGTGAGAGACATGAAGGAAAAGAAAGAAAGTGGGGAAGAAGAAAGAGAGCAAGAGGTGGAGGGAAAGAAAGAGAGGAAATAAAAAGAAGTGGGGCCAAAAAAAAAAAAAAAAGAGAAAATGTAGAGGAGGAAAGAAAAATGAAGTGTGAGAAGAAAAATATTGAGAGTGAGAAGCTGAGGTAGAAAGAGAAATGGGGGTAAGCAAAAAGAATGGGATGGAGGAAAGAGAAAAGAGAGAGTGGAGAAACAGAATATAGAAAAGGAGAGATGATGAAATTGATAAAAGAAGTATAAGAAAAATGAAGCATAAAGAAAGAGACAGAAAATTAAACAGAAGAGAAAAAGGAAGAAGAAAATGAAAAGTGTAGAAAAAAAGGGAAATGAAAGAGTAGAACGTGAAAAATGCGAAGTGGGGAGAAAGAGAATGCAGCTAAAGAAAGAGAAAATTACCAAAATGTGAAAATGAATGCCAAAAGGAACAAAAAATTCAATAAAGTGAAAAGGAGTTTAAAGCAATACAAATAAAAAAGAAAAATTTTAAGAGAAAAAGAATGAAAGTTATCAGGAAAGAAAGGAAAAAAAAAGGAAAGAAAGGAAAAAGGAAAAAAAAAAGCAAAGAAAGGAAAAAAATAAAGCAAAGAAAGGAAAAAGCAAAGAAAGGAAAAAAGGAAAAAAGGAAAGGAAAGGAAAGGAAAAAAGGAAAGTAAGGAAAGGAAAAGAAAAAAGGAAAGGAAAGGAAAAGGAAAAACAAATGAAAAGACAGGAAAAAAGGAAAGAAAGGAAAGAAAAGTAAGGAAAAAGAAAGGAAAGAAAGGAAAAAGAAAATTAAAAAGAAAAATGAAAGGCAAACTGTATTGAGAAAATATAAAAAAGAAATAAAAAGAGAAGAAAAAATGAAGAAAAGAAAGAGAAAAGGAAGTATGAAAAAAAAAAAAAAAGAAATGAATTTGAAAAGTAAAAGAAAAAAGAAAAAACTTCAAGTTAAAAAGAATGAAAGTCTTGAGAAAGAAATAGAGACAGTCAAAAAATAAAAAAGATAGAAAAATAATGAAAGAAATAAATAAAAAAGAATGCAGATAAAAAGGAAACGAAGAATGAAAAAATAAAGAAAGAACAATTGAATGGAAAAGAAAAGAATAAGAAAGAAAGAAAACTACAGAGAAGGAAAGAGTGAATAAGAAAACAAATTGAGAAATGAAGAACAAAGCTAAAGAAAGAGTAAATGAAAATAGAATAGTGGCAGCATGTATTAAATAAAAGTGAACTTAAAAAAATGTTGAAAATAAAAAAGAGTGAATAAAAAATTGAAAAATTGTGTAAAGATAAGTAATCTATTCATAAAATGTCAGAAATCATTTTAGGAAGTAAAAAGAAAAAAAAAAATGGAAGGTAGTTGTTTTGTTCATGGCAAATAAAATCTTTGGTATTTATCCAGTGTTCATTCGACATTCACAACTTTTCTTTTATTTCCTTGCCCAGATGGTTGGCTAGAAAGAATCTTTATGACCCTATCTTTTTTGCTTCCTTTCCAGGTTTGCTTTTTTCTTAGCTAAGCCCCATATTTAATTATTTACCCCAGATTTGAACAGTGGAAATAATTTTAGATTTTTTTTTTTATTCCTTTCATTTTCTATTGGTGAGTTTCAAATCAATAGGCGAAATGCTTGATTAAGTTATTTCACTGTGGAACTCTTCAAAGAAAGAAGATAAGAAAAGGAATAATAAAGTTTTTAAATTCTATTCTTTTTACAAAATATTTTCAGAGAATCACAGGTCTGATGATTCAGAATTTTATTAGGTCAAATAATGAAAAGAAGAATTTAGTTTATCAATCTGCATTTTCCTTTGAAAGTTTCTTCAATGCTGAGGAACACACAGACACACACATTATATGTATGTATATATATATATATATATATATATATATATATATATATATAGATAGATAGATAGATAGATAGCTAGCTATGTAAGTAATGGATGGTCGCTCATATCCAATTATGCCTGTCTGCTAAGGCAGCTAGTCAATCCTTATTGCAGATGCCTGCTCAGGCCCATTTGTGTTTGTTCAACACCTACAGAATCCACCTGTGATTTATACTCCAACTATGCTGAGCAGACCATAGTTACTGTCTGGGAGAGAGCGCATAATCTGGTGTGATCAACAGTCTGAACAAGGCCAGTATGCCCAAACCCTCAGTGACAATGACTTATATCTTCATGCTAGCTTAAACGGTGACTGCTCCAAAATAGTTTTGTCCACCCAATTTCACTTTCAAGGCTTGATGGAGTTGCAATTGCAGGTCTTGCCAATACCTTGATTTGTTATATATATATATATATATATATATATATATATATGTGTGTGTGTGTGTGTGGTTTTTGGTTTGTTTCAATAGGTTATTTAATGACGACAAAATTTTTATTGCTGGTAATATTTTCTTTTGTAAAAATCTATTTCTGGTAATATTTTTCCTTCAAAAATGTATTGCTGGTAATATTTTTTTTCTTCAAAAATTTATTGCTAGTAATATTTATTTTTTTAAAAACATTTTTGGTAATATTCTTTTTCAAAAATGTATTGCTGATAATGTTTTTTTTCTTCAAAAATTTATTCCTGAAAATAATTTTTTTACAAAGTGTTTCTGGTATTGAAACCTATTTTTACACTTTCAGAATTTTTTTGACCCCAGTTTCATGGCTAACTATCTGTCCATAGTTGGGACCCTAACAGGTGCTACCACCCAGGTCAGGGCAAACATGGGAACGCCAGCAATTAAGAGCTGGTTCCACGCTCATCAAAACCATCTGATTGGAGGCTTTGCTGCTGGATGTAGTTTATCGTCTTAACCAGGATGCGGATGTAATTTATTGTCATACCAAGGACGGATACATATATATATATATATATATATATATATATCAATGATACATCAGTACATTCATATTTCAATGTGTGTAATACATCTCATTAGACTTAAATAAATATATATTATAAAACAGGGAAATGAGCAATTACCTCATAAGAATCATAAAAATACACTATTTCAACCAATGTAGAGACATCAGTTTTATTCAAGTTGAATAAAGCCAATGTAGAGACATCAGTAGAAATAATATATTCTTATGAGGTAATTGTTAATTTCCCTGTTATATAATATATATGCTCTGTTATAATGAATATATTAAGATCTTTTTGTGGATCAGTTTTAATAATTTATTAGGATTCACTTGGATTATACACTAATGGATTTATTACCTGTACTATATATATATATATATATATATATATATATACACACACACACACATACATACACACACACTTTGTTTAAAATTGACAATATATATCAAGTTGCTAATATTGGAGATGGTGAATATATAGAATCAACAGTGCATGGTGACAGTCAGTTTCACACTGACAAACATCAAAGTTGAAGATAATCAGCTGAAAAATATGGAAAAATAGAAACAAATTATCTCAGAACTTCATGGGAAATGCAAAGTATAAACTGACTAGAACAGTATACTAAAAATAACAAAGGTAAAAATCTTCATCTGAACAATTTATGGTATCCTAAATATGCTTCAACTGTGAACTTCAAAAAGACAACATATGACATTTATTTGTGAATAATCATTCTGATTTCTTTTTTTCATTTGATGTTTTGAAATTCATGTACCTCACTATAGTGTAAATTTTTTCTGTTCTCCCTTTCATCCTTGGGGGTGAAAACATAAATTTTCTTTTTTTTTTTTTATACTGCAGCTGCTTAGAACTGATGAGAATATGTTGTTTAGAGTAAAGAGATGCTTTGATGACCTTTCAAGGGACACTGAATTCACTCAAAATGGCAACCTATATTTGTGGGAGGGGGGCACTCTGAGTCTTTTTGATTTGGTCCAGTGGTTCCAGATAGGGCCCTGACACAGATACGTAGTCTTTAGTCTCATCCCCACCCCAACATTTATGGTTGAATGTTGTGAAGTGTTCTTGGAAAATGGATGCTAACACTGGCACTGGAAATGGTGAAGTTGATGCCGGTTTCAGAAAAGGAGGTGATGGGTTTGGTGCATTTCTGGGCATTAGTGTAGGTGGGGAAGAGTGTGACATTGTGTGGGTGGGAAAGAGTGGGATAAGTATAAAACAACTGAATGCTTCATTACCCATCAGGGCATTTGGTGTAAAAGAAGAATAGTAAGTGTGGAATATTTGTATTAAGAACAGTGGGGTGAAAAAAAAAGGAGAGGGAAAGGAAGAGGAGAGTAGAGAAGAGGAGAGGAGGTGTGAGGGGGTGGGGAAAGATGTAGAAAGATGGGAGGAGGGGAATAAAGACAAAGAGAGGAAGGAGGAGGAAAGAAGAGCAGAAGAGGTGTGAGGGGTGGGGAAAGATGTAGGAAGACGGAAAGAGGGGAATAAAGACAGTGTAAGAGATGAAGGAGGAGGAAAGAAGAGCAGAAGAGGTGTGAGGAAAGATGTAGAAAGATGGGAGGAGGGGAATAAAGACAAAGAGAGGAAGGAGGAGGAAAGAAGAGCAGAAGAGGTGTGAGGGGTGGGGAAAGTTGTAGGAAGACGGAAAGAGGGGAATAAAGACAGTGTAAGAGATGAAGGAGGAGGAAAGAAGAGCAGAAGAGGTGTGAGGAAAGATGTAGGAAGATGGGAGGAGGGGAAAAAAAGAGTGTAAGAGAGAAAGGAGGAAGGAATGAGAAAATGGGAAAGAAACAGTAAGAGAAAAAGGGAAATAAACTGAAAAAAGAAAGATAAAGACAGGTCGATAGAAATGCAAATAAAAGGAGGAGGACAAAAAGGTAAGATGAAATAACAGAGAGAGGGGAAGAAAAAGAAAAAAAGGGAAAATATGAGAGAACACAGGACAAAAAGAGAGAGTAGAATATATATATATATATATATATATATTTAAACAGGTTCTTGTTGCCACACCAAGATAAAATAATCTTAAGGACAGGGATCATAATTTATTGTTAAAATAGGATACAAAACTATCACAATGTTTTAAAATTTAATGTGCCTTTTGGACGACACTTCTTCAGAAATATCATTGTCAGCAGATTAAAACAAAGTAGCTGATATATTTAATTAAGAAAAATTTAAAAGAAAAACTGTACAGTTGGATTTTTCCATTATATATATATATATATATATATATATATATATATATATATATATATATAAAACACTCTGTAAGTACTGGTGGTAATAAAAGAGTGCTCAAAATATAACAGAGCTAAAATTTACACTAATAATAAATCCATTTTATTCCTCACTGTTAAGTAAAACTATGTTTGGACAGAAAAAAATTATAAACTTCTAAAAAATGGATTATATATAAAGAAAAAGAAGAATATAGATAGATAGAGAAGAACAGACTGAGATAGATAGCCTTAAAAGCATTATACTCCACAAACACACTGGTCGACCATTTTGGGAAAAATACATTCTTAGTTATTTATATATATATATATATATATATATATATATATATATATATATTTACAGTAGACCTGCCTTATCTCATGGTTTCAGTTATCCACAGTTCAGAAATAAATAATTCATTAGTTTAAATTAATAATTTAAATAATAATTAATAATTAAATTAATAATTCTAAGAAAGCTAAAGATTCAAAGGAACGTGTTTGGTATTAATGGTAAATTGATTAAAAAGTTTTTCCTTTAAGCAAATAGAGGAAAGCTCTTGACTTAATAGAGAAAAAAATGATTTTTGTATTTTTTCTAAGTTTTTCTAGATATGCAGTAAGTAATAAATCTATCAGTCACATAGCTTTTCTGATAGTATATTATAATTGTTGTAGTATATATTTGATCATAGGTATGCATGCATAGAATATATATATATATATATATAAATAAATAAATAATGTATATGTATATATATATATATATATATATATATATATATATATATATATATATATCAGTCAGTTATGGGCCATGTGCCATGCTTAGGCAATCATGTATGTTTTGATACATGACTTACGAGGTAGATTTTTTTTCCTGCAGTAGGTTGCCATTTCTTTCTGCAGTAGACCAGTTGCCATCCAAGATTATAGAATCCGGTATGTCCTGCCGTTTACTCATAGCTGGGGAGAGAAGAGGATTCATACCTTTCCCAAGGGTATTAGCATGTAAGTGAATGTAAAGGATTTGACTGGAATTCGAACTTGTCTCTCCGATTCCTCAATCCATGCCGCTACCCATTACCATATATATATATATATATATATATATATATATATATATATATATGTTAGTCATACATAGAAATAAATTCAAGTCTTCAAGGCTTCTCCACAAGCTGAAAAGTTGCAATATATCTGGGAACGTTTTCATGCAGATCCAGTTGTTCCTATCAAATCATGACATGAAAGTTGTCTTTAATGGCCACTCATCTACATTCTTTTGTATGAATGCAGGTTTCTCAAGGGCTCTATACTTGGTCCCACACTGTTTTTATTCCTCAGTAATGGTCTTCCTTATGACATCAGCTCTCAACTTGGAATCTACGTTGACTGACGCTTCCATTTACCTTGATAGTAAGATTGATCAAGTCAGATAAGATCAAAATGGCAGCTGATGTACAAAACAACCTCATCATTAACTGGGGCAAAAGATGTCTTGTCAATTTTAACAACTCTAAAGCTGAACTTCTTTCCAATCATCTCAGAAAGCCCTCTCTGCCTTCCATCAGCATGACTGATTGTGACTTATTGTGCTTTGTTAGGCCAATGTTCACAGCTTAAATAAGGTGGAAAGGCTACATTGAATCCATTACTAGATCAGCTGCTAAGAAAGTTGGTGGACAATTTTTCTCTCTGAAATGTATCTTGCATATCTTTAAGTCTACCATTTGTCTATGCTTAGAATATTGCTGACATTAATGGTTCAGTGTTACTGCTATTTACCTTGAGTTCCTTGATAAAATCTAAAGTAGAATCAGCAATATTATTGGTTAAAGGGTTTTTTTTTGTTTTTTTTTCACCTTTTGGAAGTGATGTCTGATGATCCAGGGTATTTTAAAAGGTCTCTGGTGAAATAAACTATTACAATGGAGCCTTAAAGTGGACCATTTTTCTTTAAATTATTAGCTCTGAATTTACATTGAGCTCTCAGGATTTCATCCTCCCTCTGACTACCCAAAGTTTTTCATAACTATATATAAGAAAACCTAACATAAATAAAATAGCATTTGATACTGGCAGAAACATCTTAAATATATTTAATAACTAATCCTCCAAATAATAAATACCAGTCCCCTCTTTATTAATAATGAACTTATCCAACCACATCATTTAAATTCTCAAAATATTATCTATAAAACTAAAATAATAAGCAACCTATTTCAAATCAAAACATACAGCCATGAAGATGATTGACGATAACTGGAAGTGATAGACTGGAGTCTTTTTTCAACAACGTAGACCCAAATATATAAAAAAAAAACTTGTGAGAAAGCAAGAAAAAAAAAACAGAAAAAAAGATTATTAAATGGAAAAGTTCTGTAGTCTTTAACAACACATGCTTTAATAATGATATGCTGCCAAAATATACATATATATATATAAAATTATTCCTATCTCTCTCTTACCTCCCTAATTTCAACCATTATATATATATATATATATATATATATATATATATATATATAGTACAGGTAATAGATCCATTGGTATATAATCCAGGTGGATTCTAGTAATATCAAATATTAAAACTGATCCACAGAGAGCTCAATGTGTTTTTTATAACAGAGCATATATATATATATATATATATATATATATGTGTATATATATGTATATGTATATATATATATATATATATATATATATATATGTGTGTGTGTGTGTGTGTATATATATATATATATATATGTGTGTGTGTGTATATATATATATAGATAGATATATATTTTTTTTAAATCAAAAAATAGTTATAAATGTAATCCCTCACACTACCACGAAATCCTCAGACAAAATAACAGAAACATACAAACTAGATAGATACAATGGTAGGATATCTGAGATTGATACAGAGACCACCAAAATAGCCAATAAGTTAAATATTGTAGATAGAGTGGGAAAGATCCATACTAAAGATGCCTACATTTTATTTAAGGACCATAAAATGAACTCCACTAGCAGTACAAAATCCAAACTAATAAACCCAACAAAAACTGAACTAGGTCTAATCTCAAAAAATCTAATTAAAAAAAAATAACCGATAAATTACTAATCACAACCTGTGATAACCTTTGGAAGGTACTATCGTGGTTCGTCAATATGAGGAATAAGGATAAAGGGACATTTATTAAGTTGGACATAATTAATTTCTATTCCTCTATCATTAAAGACCCTCCTCGTTAATAGTATCAACTTTGCAAAAAACTATTGAAATATCAGATAATGAAACTAATATCATCTTAACTGCTAGAAAATCACTGCTAACACTGAATAATTCCATCTGGACTAAGTGCCAAAACGACAAATTTGATGTTCACATGGGAATGTATGACTTAGCCCAGGTTGCTGATTTAGTATGTTTTTGTATTTTAGATGTGCTTAGTATAATTATAAAACTGGAACTACTAGGACTATATAATGATGATGAACTCATCCTCATCTCTAACAGTGAAATTACAAAAGAAAATTATCAGGGCCTTTAAATTTCTAGGGTTTAAGATTGAGATTTCTTCTTACCTTAAAATAGTTGACTATCTAGACATCACCCTTAACCTTAATGATAAAACATTTAAACCTTACTATAAAGAGAACAAAACCCCCAACTATATTAATATCAGTTCTAACCATGCCACTACAATCTTAAGACAAATACCTACTACCGTTTGTGCCAGAATTAATAAACTCTTGTCCAATGAAAAAATCTTTAATAAAAAAAAGAACCATATGGAAAGGCCCTCCTAAAAAGTGGTTTAAAAAATAAGCTGTCTTACGCAACCACTATAGGTAGTACTGATACATGAATAGTGGGATGTAGGTGTAAAAGTAGAAAAAGAAAACTCACTTGGCTTAACCCCTGCTTCTGCAAACTCTCAAGTATTAATATTGGACAGTACTTCCTAAAATTAATGTCTAAACACTTCCACAAAAAAATCCTCTAAATAAGATATTCAACAGGAAGTCGATCAAAATTAGCTCCTCCTGCACATATGTATCAAATTATTAATTCCCATAATAATTACATCTTAGGTAAATTCTATGGGAAAAAAACTAAATCTAGCATGGAATCCTTCTGTAATTGTAGAATTAAGAAAAGCTGCCCAGTTGAGAGCAAATGCAGAACCACTAAGATAGTATCCCAGGCAGCCATCACCCCTAAAGAAAATATGACAAATCATAATATTTACACTGGCATTTCTGCAAGAAAATTTAAACAGAGAATCTATACACATAGACACTCATTTACTAATCCAAAATTAAAACACTAAACAGCATTTTCAAAAAAATTTAGAAATTGAAGGAAAAGGGTCTGAATCCTCAAATAAATTGGAAAATTTTAGCTTTTGCGAACACCCCCAATAGTTTTAGAGACAAGTGCAAGCTATGTTTAGTGGAGAAAATCAGGATAATAAAATACAAAATTCAATGCAAAATATTAAATCAATGGAAAGAGCTAACTATAAAATGTAGACATGGGAACAAATTCAAACTTACATAAGAATATATGTGTATATAGGTGTGGGTATGTATGTGCATATAGTTACATATATATGTATGTATATGTAAATGCACATGTGTTTAAGTATATATATGTGAGTGTGTGTGTGTGAGTGTTGGACAGCATGATTTATTCCACTGGGTGTCTCAGTATTACTCACAATTTATGAATCTATCATTCAACTAATTTAACTTAATTGGTTTTATGTTTAATTCTCTCATCACATATTAATAACATTGAACTCCTATGGTCTAAGTACTGTATATGCCAGTAAAACACACTTGTTACTTGCATAGGATAACACACCATAGTAGGAACCAGACAATGAAAGGCTCTAGCCATAAATAAAGTCCAACCCCAGACCACTTCCCCCGTAATGAGATACCTTACACCCTCCCCCAGTCCCCAAGAAAAGCCCCTTATCAAAAACAAGGTGTGTTTCAGAGGAGGATTGATATCGAAAATAAATGCAAAACCCCAATTCCAGACAGACACTTAAAGGCTGAAGATGGCTGGTGTCAGAGCCGACTTGAAATAGACTATACCCATGTGAAGTAATTTTGGATTTTGCTGTAAAAAAAAAAAAAATCCATTCATATATATATATATATATATATATATAGATAAGTGGATATTGATGTTACCATTCACTAGCAACACTGTTTTCATGCTTAAATGCAATCTGCAGGTAATGTGTGTTGTGTTTTGTCTTGACTATATATATATATATTTATATATATATATATATATATATGTATGTATGTATATGTATGTATGTATGCTGGTCAATGAGGATTTATAAATAAAAAGTCTACTGTATTATCCTGATGGTTACTTGGTGGGTGGTAATGGTTATGCTTCAAATTATTCTAGAGGTTATGGAGTTGAAATAATTGTGGATCTGAATGCACCTATTTGTAGTTATTTTCTAGGGTTGTTTACTCACTGTGGGTGTGTGTGTGTATATGTATATATAAAAAGAGATAGACAATTTGCTTATGACTTCTGACATTAACTGTGGCAACTTTAAACATATTGAGTGTTTTTTCTGTCTAAATCAGACATTTGATGTGGGACAAACTTATGTATTGTTGTTTGTGAGATAAAAGGAAAATGACATTAACTGGAACAAACTTTAAACATGACTTGGCTGTGACATGAATTGGGTAAACAGCTTCCTTGATGTCGAATTGGATAAATGTTTATATGATTGATGGGTCACTAAGATTTTTTTCAGAGGTGAAGGTGGGTTCTAGAAATGTTAATATTTCCTGGGGATAAACTGGGTTCAGCAGAGCAGAACTTGTGGGGATTGAAATATCAATGCAACTGCTAAGTTGTAGTTCCAAGAAAGCAGTTTTTCAGATGAATGGATTCTTGCTGAGGATTATTGATGCTTGATTTAATGAGATGTGCAGATAATACCTTCATCTGACAAAGTACTCAATGCTGTATCTGATTATATAAAAGAGCCTTTTTACCCCATGACTAAAACATTTTCTAGGCCTTGAAAAAACTTACACGGTACTTTAGTTTTGTTTTTATATTTTTCTTGTATAAGTGTATATTCTGTTGCAATCAATCAATTGTTCAATTAGCCACAATTAGTGCTGTTTTTTTTAATTCAGTGTTTTCCTTCTAGACTGATTGCTATACTATTTAACCCATAGATGGGAGATTTATAGATTCATATCTTTCCCAAGAGTATTTGTGCGAAAGTGAATGTAATGAAAGTTGACTCGAATGTGAACTTGGCTCTCCACTTTCTTATTCTGAGCCACTATCCATTACTCCAGCTGCACATCCCACTGCAAAAAGCATTTAAAAATGATGGAATACCTTAATATAACGTACAGGAAACCCACCCTTAATAGCATCACCCTTGAACACGACCACAATGTACTAGTCGTATTTGGAAATTAATAACATGCTTACTTCTGGCCATGATTATGCCATCTACAATAGTCCTTACATTTTATTATATTACTATAACAAAGACTAATGTTTGGAAATGGCTAACACTTTCACCAAAAGTGCTCAGAACCAACAATCCTTTGAACAATTTTTACATTCATTATGTCCAGAAAAGAAGACACTTACAAGAATATAGGATACAAAACTAAACAAAATTGTTAGTCTTGTTCAATGAAACATGTATGATAAATGGATTGCTGTTCAAACATGCACACAATATATATAAAGTACAAATCATTCAACTGTAATATAATTTAGCCAAATTCTGCTTAATGTTGATTTGACTGTTGAATGTCTTTCAGACAGAGCCACCAATGTAAATACATTTGTTTTTTGGTTGGGGGAACTTATTAAAAACATACCAAGCACACACATAACTAAAAATTCCATGGTGTTAACCTCATCATCATTTTGTTTACTGTATTTTTTGATTAGCACATTTTCAGTAAGATCCTAAAAAATAAAATATTTACACACACACATATATATATATATAAATAAATTATTTTCAGCTACAGTATCTGCAAAGGAACAAAATAAATAAGAAGAGAAAAGAGGAAAAACTATTCTTAGCCAGTGCCTTTTGTCTTCCAATGGACTTTATTAAGGCAATGTAGGATTTATTTTATTACACGTGTTTATATACAAAGTGAGGATGTCGTTGGTTTATCAAGGCTTTTAAATTTGAGGTCGTTCATAAATGTTCATCAGGCAGTTGAAAGGTCAGTCAAAACATATGGAAGACACTGTCATGATTCAAAGTCTAATAAAATGTGAGTAATATTCAAAATATATATACACTGCAAATCAAAAGTTTGAAGTCACCCCCAGAATTAGCATGGGATGAACTTGACAGAAGAGTGAAAAAGTAAAAAATGAAAAAAATCTTAGATTTATTGAAAAAAAAAATAGGTTATACTTTGAGAAACTTTTGCAATGAATCCCAAAAAATTTGTGCTGCAATAGTCAAGGCTAAAGGAGGATATTTTGACAAGAGCAAAATTTAAACATAAAATGATTTTTTTTTCGTTATAATAAAATTTCCAATAAAATATCATGTCTCACTTTTTTTTTAATAAGTATAATAAGTTTCTCTTATTTAAAAGTACAAAACAACTTCTTTTTGGGCTAATTTGAAAAATTACCAGGGGTCGCCTCAAAATTTTCAACTATAGTATGTTTGGCAGATTCTGTTGTTTATTTTGATGTTGTAGTTAGGTGATAGGAGTTTCTTAACTGGAAATTTTGGAATAAAAAAACTGCTAAAAAGTATAAGGTAAATAATATATTTTTAATTATTCTCTTTAGAGTGAGTCTTTTGGTATTTTGTATAGCAAAATCTTCATTTATGAGGTGGATATTGGTAGTAGCATGGAGAAAGTCCAGTAGTTTTAAAGTCAGACCATGCATGGGGGTAGTAGTAATATTAGAAATAGTTCACTAACAATCTGTGTTTTTCTCTGCCCTAAGCAAGGCAGAAATATCATTAGCAGATGACTGGTTTCTTCATGGTAGCATTTTTTGTTGTCATTTTCACCATCCCTTTTTCCAGCTCAGAGGTGTCAGCTTATATTCTTTTGACCAGGCTCTGAGACTTTGCAGATTATTTATCATGCTACAAGTCTTACTATTTAACCCATAGCTTGAAGGGGGAGAAGTGACGGATTCATTCCTTTCCCAAGGATATTTGTGCACAAGTGAATGTAGTGACTGGAATTGAAACTCAGCTCTCTGATTTCTTATTCCCACAATTTTCAGAAGAACAGTTTCTAGAAATGGGGCACAGTGTGCTACAAAATCTCCAAGCAGTCCTTCTCATGTTTGTCTTCTGTTAGTCTGGCTGGCAACCAATTCAAGAGAGCTGAGAGCCCAATAGGAAGATAGATTAATTCTTTTTCCAAGGGTATTAGTACGAAATGAAAAAACAGAATTGACTGAAATTTGAACTTGATAGGAATCGACACTGCATAGTGACTGTCAGTGTGGTCTTAATCAAAAGTTCATGAAATTGAAAGTAGTGACTATTCTTAAGCCCACACTATATATAATGTATATTTTGGCAACAAGTATTCATTCAAATTTTGTTAAATTCTACTACAAGGTCATTTTGTTTAATTTTTTTACTGTATTTGTTCAATTTTTGAATGAGGTTTGTTTATTAGGATAGACAGTTGTTCAGCAGTTTTTCATCCAACATGTTATATAAACATTAATATATATACATACTATAAGCGATTCTAATACATTGCACTCATTATATAGTTTCAAATCACTACTATCCAACAGAACACAGTATGGTTAAGGAAGAGATCAGAGGAAGAATTTGATATAGTCATTGGAAACCATAAAAGATTGAAACCTGTGAACTAGTCATATATATTTTGTACACAGTGACTGGGTTTATTAAGAATATGACATAGGATTATTAATAATTATTAAAATTTTCCAAGAATTAAAACAAATCAAAAGGAGAAATACTTCTTAGATATACTTTTAAACCTCTACATAGATACATATCTGCTGTTCAGAAAAAAAACAAAAAAAACCTCTCCTCGCTACTATTAAGCATCAGAAACTGGCCACATTACACAGCATGACAGCCTTGGCAAGACCATCATGCCGTCCAAGGCTATAGAACCCAGTCTGTCCTGCTATTCAAACCATAGCTGGGTGGAGTAGAGATGGATCCATAATTTTCTCAAGGGTATTTACACGTAAGTGATTGCAATGAAACTGAAAGTCTTTGCACTTCCAATAAGACAATGGAATACAACAATCACAAATTTCCTTCTTGAATACTCATCAACCAGGAAAATAGTCATCATAATTATCATCATCAGTTCCTCTGCATCAGTTGAAGACAGATGCAGAGGAGCTTGTCAGACATGATAATGCTGGAACACCTGAGAGCTACTGCCAACAGCCTCGAGGAGGTTGCCTGTTTCTTCTGCCCTCAGGTCACCTACAACTATTGAATCAGTTGAGGGACTGTTCATCATAATGAGATAAATACATATTGATAATATGTTGTAACGTAAAAACATGACCAAAATAATAATCAAATTTTTGTTCCCAATGACACATCTCTTGAATCCTAGTAATTATCAAAGGCACTCGTACAGAACCTTTGAATAATTCTCATTCACTTTAACTAGACACCTACGTTAAAATGTATAAAAAAAGTGCATCATTTATGGCACTAAACTGACTCACTTTTCTCCTATTAAGTAGTTAAATTTCTTCTTTGCCATTAATCAGAAAACCAAAGAAACTACTCATTTTATATTTCTCTACAGATTCTACAAGAGGCTTGGTAGAGTAATAGATAGTGGCTCAGATTGAGGAATCAGAGGACCTAGTTTGAATTCTATTCAAATCCATTACATTCTCTTACATGCTAATACCCTTGGTAAAGGTATGAATCCTCTTCTCCCCCTAGCTAGGGGTAAATAGCAGGACAGAATGGGTTCTATAGCCTTAGATGGCAACTGGTTTACTGCAGAAAGAAATGGCAACCTACTGTGGGGGAAAAAAAAATCTGCCTCGCCAGTCATGTATTGAAAGTTACACGATCACCTAAGCATGGATCATGCATGACACATAACTGACACATTCTCCAATCACTCACAAAAAATAATGAAACAAATTTTTACACTATCAGCCACAGATGACCCTACTCCAAAAATACAAGAATCATTGAGTACTGTAGTCTTTCGGAGAAAGAAATCTGCCAGAAATAGAAACATCACATGGTTCAACTCAACAATATAATAACAATGTTCATTATATAAAATATTCATTAAACTTCTCAATAAACACATCCCAAAATTGAGAAAACTACAAATTACTCAACAGAAATATTCTAAAACTGAGGTATAGATGCACCAAAAACATCCTCCAAATGACAAAAAAGAAAACACACACACAAAAGTAAAATTATCAGTACACCACAACTGCCCACAATCCTTAGCTGCAACTATTTTTAACGGATAGAAGAGAAATTCTCATCATATGAAATCTTGTTGGAAGATATTTAATTCCTATTTGACTATTTATTGTATGGGTGTAAGACTTAAAATATTCCAGGCTGCGACAAGAAAAATGATGCAGGTATTCAAGAAAAAAGGCCTGAGAAAGGCTCCTTCACATCTCCTACTGGGAGCACAAAATCAACGACTATCTAGAGAGCAAGGTTGAAAGTCTTGTGGGTCAACAAGAATCACTCCTCATCACTATTAAGCATCAGAAGATGGCATTTTTGGGTCACATAACATGGCAAATCACTGTTGAAGATAGATGCAGGTGGCAATGGCAATACAAGAGTGGAAAGACATGATATTGCCAGAACACCTGAGAGCCAGCACTAACAGATCATCCTGGAGGCAGTTGTCTGTTTCTTCTGCACTCAGGTCAAGCCATGATGAATGAAGCAGTCAAGGAACTGATGATGATAATAATGATGACTATTTTCTTGATTGATGAGTATTCAAGATAGAAATTTGTGATTGTTGTATTCCATTGTCTTATTGGAAGTGCAAAGATTTTCAGTTTCATTGCAATCACTTACGTGTAAATACCCTTGAGAAAGTTATGAATCATCTCTACTCCACCCAGCTATGGTTTGAATAGCAGGACAGACTGTGGTTGGCAATCAGTCTGTTGCCGAAAGAAATGGCAATCTACTGTGAGAAAATCTTCTGCCTAGTCAATCATGAATTGAAAAAATGTATCATATATGACACTTAACTGACTTTTCTCCTTTTAAGTAGTTGAGTTTCTTTTTTGTCAATATTGTATATCACCTTAGGATAAGTTTGTGGATTTTCAGTATCTGTTATAAGTTCCTCTCAGTAACCACTATTGTTAATATCCTCACTAAAATTGTGAGGTTGAAGTAATGCCTACCAAGTTGTAATCTGTTGAAGTGAAGTATTTATATAATTTGACAACCATATTTTACCACCTTGTTATATAAACTTTCCTGCTGAAGAAGGAGTAAGACTAACATAGAAGAAGCCATTTTTGCTGAAGAAGTGGACAGTTAACTCTCATAAAAACTATCTGGGAACTATCTAAGAATCATCTAAGAAGATGGTCTCTGTAGGTTTCCTGATATATTATCCTACCAGTCATCTCTAACAACTCAGTGTGAGTGGGTGATAACTGACTGATAAAAAGCAGCAAGAAACTGAAAAAAAAAAAAAATAACTAAAATGTAATTATTTACATTGTTCGGACTGTTGTTGCCATATTCATGACGTTTTGGCAGTTGTATGATCCAGCCTGCTCCAGGTGATTGTAATTTTGAACCGAACACTTTGTTTCGTCCACCGGGATTGATTATTCTAGTTCAATATGCCATGCCTATTCCAGATATCTCAGTATCAGTTATTTCCCTTTAGTAACTCAACTCTCTAAGATTTTGTTCACCTCTGCTGTAACCAGGTATTGAACTCACAACTTTTTGGGTCAAGTAACAGGATTATTTCAAGCAACGCTTTTATCCGCGGGGCTATGTGTCCGAACATTGTAAATAATTACAATACCTCATATCAGAAATGTAGAAAACGAAATTATAACAAATTGCAATAAAGATAGTAATTTGAATGATATTGCAAATAGAAAAAATACTTAATCTCAGAATGTTCAGAAACACCTACTGCTCTTGGTAAAATAGTTTTCTCGAGAATGATTTCACATCCTAATAGAAAAAAAAAAAATTATTTATGTTTCTCTAATTTGAAAGTGTTTTTCAGGTCAGTGTTATTCTTTTACTTTCATTTTCTTTTTATTCAGAATAATGGGTCTGAACTCATTTGCTACACACCCTTGGGTTGATTTAATAGAATGAAATAGCCAATGGAATATAAAATTGCCCTCGACACAGAAGCGACTAAGAGAAGGGGGAGAAAAAAAAAGAAGATGTCTATAATACAGAGTATAAATGAATTGAAATAAAGAAATTAAAGAATGGTAAACCAACTGCTGGATTTAATGGATTGGATAGAATGATTAATTTTGGATTTATTTTTCAATGAATTTATCTGTTAATAAAAACGGTTAATAAAGTCAATTTCAATAATATAACCTTACCCCACTTTCTGATCCACTGTCTTCATTTTGAAGGGCAAATAATCTAAAGAGAAGGTTGTTGGTTTATCAAAAAATGCAGACAAGACAAAGAAATAGTTAAATTTTAGAGTAATCAGGAAAATTAAATAATTTTTTTCTTTTTTTTTTTTTTTAAAAAAAAAAAAAAAAAAAAAAAAACAAGATTTCCACTCCGATCCATACTATTGTTGAATTTTATCACAACACTCATGTCGTTACATTTTGAATAATGAATCTTATGTCATATTCTATAACCATTTTTAACCCTGCATTAGTTACCTTTCATTTCAAAAAATGGATAGTCCCCTGGTTGCCTGCCTTCCATGACAACTGAGCTACAACTGCACCACACTTCATGCTACACACCCTCACTGAGTCAGGGGCACCTTGGTGTGGTGTAATGGTTAGCAAGCTTGTCTTACTAAAATAGTTACAACTGAATAGTGAGTTTGATTCTCACTGGGTACCCTATTCTTTTGACCTTGTGTCACATCTAAGCTACACTTAGAAAATCACCCCCCACCCCATCACTGAGTCAGGAAAATAGTAGAAGGGAGCAAAAGAAATTAGTAGCCAATTAGGAATCACATATACATTTGGGGTAAAAAAAACACCAGTGACTAACACAGGATTAAATAAGGAGCAGGAACTGGAAGTAGACTTGAACTCCTATCCTATATCCTGGGAGCAACACGTGTATTACAGCTGCAGGATCATTGGCTGTGTAAAATAACATGATGGAGCACATCTCTCTTCAGACAGATTTTGAGATGTGCTTCTCATAGACTGGTTGTGAACAAAGGCTAGAGAACCCAGTCTGCCCTACTATTTAATCTATAGCTGGTGGGAGAAAAGACTGGCTTTAGTCATTTCACAAGGCCATTTTTTTTTGAAAATGAATACAACTACCAAAAATTTGAACTTGGCTCACAGATTCTGCTGTATGTGTCAATAACAATTAAACTAAAAATAAAGCATTTTAATATTTTCTTAAGAAAATGATTCATAATTGTCAGTGTTGACATGTTTACTTTCATAATTTAAAGCACTTTGCACTTTTATATCTTCAGGCAATCTATAAAAGGAGGAAAGAATAAAAGGCAGTAACCCCAATGCTGGATACCTCTCACCAACATATTCTTCTTCTATGTGCCAGATCCTTTCAGGTTATGGGAAATCATGGCTCTCCACAATTTCCTATTCTTTATAGCTCTTAGTAAAGTTTGTCTTTCTGCTCTTTTAACCAACCATTCACACATGCTCATTAGGGAGGCTTTCTGCTGTTTTTTTTTCTGTCGCTTATATCCTGTTTTTCTTACCTTATATCATGTGAGTGTCAAATTTTCTGAGCCCTCTTTCCTCATTATGTGCCCAAGAAGTTTCAATTGTGTCTGCTAAGTATTCTTTTTGTTTCCATTTTCACTAAAGATTTGTTGTTGCTTGCATGTTTAGTCCATGGTATTCTCAGCATCCTTCTGTAGGACCACATTTGTTGTGTGAAATCTCGTCTTCATCTGTGATGTGATTGTCCAGCATTCACTGTGTACATAGGTAGTCTGATATTACATAACAGTTCACTACTTGTTAGTTTCTAAAAATTTTTTTTCTATTTCTTAATACTTTGCTTAGCTTCTGGAAGGCATCTTTTGCTATCCCAATGTATGTTTAGATTTTGGAGTTCATTTTCTGCCCTCTGTTAAAACATTTCCCATTTACTTAAAACTATGCACATGTCTGATTTTGGTGCCTCCGATTTGTAATTTGCTTCTTGGTCTGTTCCTTTTGTTGACAACCATACATTTTGTCTTATAATTGATGCTTAGTCCTTTTTTCTTGCTTTCCTTTACTATAACTTGTAGGAGTGCCTGTAGTTTTGTTTCTTTGTCAGCTATCAACACTAACTCAGTATAAGTTCTGGATTGGACCAATATCCTTCCCAAATAAATCAAGCCTATCTAGCAGTTCAAACAGTTGTATGTCACATACTTTATCAAATGCTTTTGCATAATCTATGGAACATAGATATCTTTCCAACTGAATTCATATTGCTCACTCTGAGCATAAATATTACATTCCTTGTTCCAGTACACAACTGTACTGTTCTTGTTCTACTTCTTCTATGTGTTCTATTCATCCGAAACTGGCAGGCTTTTTTTTTTTTAAATCACTTCATCCCAAACAAGGCAATAATACCACTAAGACTTCTTTCTTTTTATGTGCTATGTCCTTTCAGTATGTAGGCGATCATGGCTCTCTACTTCCCCCTATCCCTTGAAGCTCTCAATAAGTTTTGTCTCTCAGCCACTAATCCCAGATTACGTTTTGTCATCCACTTATTTAAGCCTGCCAGTTATGTCATGCATTGCTTTCCCTTGTCTCTCTTTTCATCTATTTGACCTGTGAATATCAGATTCTCCAGGCCCTCCTTTCTCATTACGTGTCCCAGAAACTTCATCTGCCTCTTCCTGATGTTAAGTATAAGCCACCTCTTTGTTTGCATCCTCTCCAAGACCTCACACATCCAGTCCATGCTATCCTCAACATCCTTCTGTAGAACCACATCTCTGTCTCAAGTCTCTTCTACATCTTTGGGGAGACCATCCAACATTCACTGCCGTAAAGGAGGAGAGATGTCATGTAACAGTTCAGTACTCTTTTCTTTGTTATGAAAGAGATCCTCCTGTCTTGCAATACTCTGCCCAGCTTTTGGAATGTGTCCCTGACCATCCCAATATGTCTACAGATCTCGGTGTCGCACTTGCTGTCCTCTGTCAAAACACTTCCCAGATATTTAAACTTCGGAAACCTGCTTGATTATAGTGTCCCCCGACTTGCAAATCACATTTCAGGCATCATCCTTTCACTGTCATTCTGTCTTCTTGTAGTTTATGCTTAGTCCCTTCTTCTCGCCCTCCTTCACTATCTTCTGTAGGAGATTTTGTAATTTCTCTTCTGTGTCTGCTATCAGTACTGTGTCATCTGCATATCTTATATTGTTAAGATTGTGGCAGCCAATGCTAAATCCCTTTAGGGTTTTCAATTCTCTCAAAACTGCCTTGTTGTATAAGTTGAGCAGGCCGGGTGCCTTACATCACTTTCTATTTTTGTATATTTGTTGAACTCGTTAAAAAGAAAAAAAAAATTATCAAGGAGAGAGAACAATAAAAGAACAGGATAATGATTGACAGTTCATTTAAATTTTAGAAGATCGATGTTGACTGTAAAGGAACAAACTAGAAATCTAGGTATCAAAGAGATATCAGGTCAAGACCAATGACATTGCAGATTCTTCACTGGATTTTTATCAAGTATCTTGAGATATATAGCAGAAGCACCAGAACAGATGGCTTACTGTTCTATTTTCTTTTTTATACTATATCCCTTTGGGATTCAGGCAATTATAGTTCACTGCAGATTCCTTTTCTTTATTATTCTAAAATTTAGGAAAAACATTGAGGAGTTGTTTTCCATGGCTTTGAATTCAGAGTAGGCTTTCACCTACACTATTTGCCACTCAAAACTCTTTGCAGGGAGACATACATTTATGCCTTCCTTAAGAGCATAACGTCAAGTGAATAAGACAGAATTGGTCTGAAATTGAACTCAAGCCGATTCCATTTTAAGTTCCAATAACCATTTTCTATCTTGCACATCCACTGTACTGCTGAGACATCTATAAAGATATTTTTTTATTTCTCATCATTCTACTACCTTTGTCCCATAACAGTTGTGACATTTAGCATATGAAATGTGTATGCGCATGTAACAACTATTATGGGACAGGGCTAGTGTTTATAGTTCATGCAATTTATTTTGGGGGTCAAATACAAATCTCATCATCTCAGTCTGGTGTCGATGTACTTTCTCTATAATTAGGTGTCTGCCTCTAAGCTATCTTATATTCAACCTGAAGGACACATTAAATTTTCAAAGTTTATCTTAGGAAAAAAGTTACATCTTTGATGTTGGCTGTTAAGATGGGAAAATGAAGTAAAATTTTTTTCTCCATCTGTATTTGAATTATGGAGACATCACCGAGAAAAGCTAAAAGATTCTGTGTTTAGATTCATTTTGTCCCTGATGGTAACCACTTCCATAGAAAGACTTGGCATTCAGAATAGGGAACCCCTTCTTATTCTGATTTTGTTTTTATAATTTTATTTTATTTACTTATCCTGTTTCTTCTTTCATCTCTGTTAAATGAATGACATGTAATAGAAATAAAATCACCCCTATATCCCTGAGAGAGAGAGAAACCAGGTTTTGACATTTTATTTATTGTCAAGTTAAAAGAATGACTTTAAATTCAATTTTTGTTCAAATTGTAGGAAATGTCACAGGCATCTTACTACTCTTGCTAATTCAAGGGCAAGTGTTTTTGATGAGATCTATTCCTTAGTTTCATCAGACTTAACGTTGGCAGCTAAAACCCACCATGCCCCATACAGCAGGATGAATCGGCTTTATTTCTTTCATATTTCCTAAGTAAGAAGTAAGAATAATCAGCAATATTATTGGTCCTGATCTGGCATTTCAGACTCGGTCACTTTTACACCACCATAATGTAGATTCTCTGTGCCATTTCTATAAATACTTTCATGGTAAATGTTCAGAGGAACACTTTGCTATGGTACGTAGACTATTAATTTAAGTGCAGTACTAGATTGACAGCAAAGTTTCATCAATTCATAGTTGAATTGGCTAGATATAACCACAAGGTCTGTGCTAACAGTCACTTTTCTCACACTTCTTACTTGTGGAACTCTCTTCTGGTTTCTTGCTTTCCAGCAAACTTTGAGTTTCAAAAATTTAGATGCAGATTAAATTTTATTATGTTGGTAGAACTACACATGCGTATGACAGAGAGGTGATGAGAATTTTAGAGATTTTTTTTTTTTTATCTAGTCGAACAGGATATTTTACAAGATAATAAGTCAAATACATTGGTTGCCCACCATAACAAGACTGGCTACAATTTTGAGATAGAAAATGATACTCTGATCAAAGGAGAAAAATAATTCACTACAACATAAATGTCTAGAGAGAGCCTTAATTGCATGCTCATCTACAGTAAATCTTCACCCTGGCTTGTATAACATTTCAAGATCTTCTAATATCATAGTGTGGAATACCTATTTACACAAAAGTGATGGAAACAAAAAGAAAAAGACTAACTGAATTCAGATAGATAAGTGTTAGGGTAATTTACCCACACATGCATGGACTCTCCCAGCTATATATAGGAGCAGGGACTGCCTTTTGGATTGGGAAGTTTCCAGCAGTCAGCTGTGACAGTTGGACCAAACATTCTTTCTGTAACACTTTAGTTTGTATATGTTTGATTACTGTTTCTGTTAATAGATTTGTTTAACTCAGTTCCTCTCTTGTGTCTTTAATTCTGGCCCTAACAAGGCCACAGCAATAAGAAAAAAAAAATTCTAAAATTTCCAGCATATCTCTGTCATGTGCATGTATATTCCTACCAAAATCACAAAATTTAGTCTGATGAAGTCCTGAAGGATAAAATGTGTCACAAGTAAACTATCTCCATTTTGTCATACAATTTCTCTAATACTATTCTTGAGATTATATGTATATATATATATATATATATATATATATATATATATGTGTGTGTGTGTGTATATATATATGTGTGTGTGTGTGTGTGTGTGTATATATATATATGTGTGTGTGTGTATATATATATAGATATGTGTGTATATATATATATATATATATATATATATATATATATGTGTGTGTGTGTGTGTGTGTGTGTATGTGTATATATATGTGTGTATTATATATATATATATATATATATATATATATATATATATATTTTAAGAAATGGATTAAATCTGACATATTTTTATTTTTATTTTGTTTAAACATTATTTTTGATGGATTCTCATATTTGAATAGAAGCTCTGTTTTGTAAACAGTATTTTTATCCAACTGCCAGAGGATGCATATTTTTATTAATTTAGTGCAGTACTAGATTGGCAGCAAGGTCTCATCAATTCATAGTTGAATTGGCTAGATGTAACCACAAGTTCTATGTCAACAGTTTCTTTTCTCACACTTCTTGCTTGTGGAACTCTCTTCTGACTTTGCTTTCCAGCCAACTTTTATCTTCAAAAATTTAAATGCAATGTCAATCATTATTCACTGTTTTGATTACTCTTCTATTGTTCTCTCTTCTTAACCCTTTGAGGCCTGTTCACCACTTTACCAGTGGTAGAGAAAAATGACTCCATGCCCAGCCACAGGTTGAACGGTGGCTAAACACTTGTAAGTATTTTAATATCTACCGTGAAACATTACATACCAATTATTTGTGAATTTTCACTCAGAAGCTCAGTCAGAAAGTTTAAAATTGTTCAGGAATGAAGGGCTCAAAGGGTTAATAGCATTTTCCTTTTTCTTATTCTTTCAGACACAGTAACCATTTGTGTATTAGTTGTTTTATTCCCTTACATGAAATGTTAGATCCCATCTTTCTGACACTTCCTATGATACAAGGCAATATGAATTATTAAATGAACTGCTACTTTCACTGGTACCCCAACTGCACAAATTTAAGCATGCTTTAGGTTGACATCTTGGTCCCACCCTTTCACTGTCAAAACAGTTAAATGTAACTGCCTCTTCTACTCCAACAGTTTCTTTGCACTTCCCAATAGTGGAACTCCCTTCCTCTTACTTGCTTCCTTGATAGCTATAATCTTCAAATGTAATGTCAGTTGACATCTTCTGATACCTTAATCCTGATCCGTGTCATCCTTTATATCCTTTTCTCAAACACCCCTCTTTACTCTTGCTCTCACTCTCTGTAATGCCTTGTGTGCTAGTGGCATTCCTGTCTTGTTTGGAGTGAAATGCTTAAAAAAAAAAAAAAAAAAAAAAAAAAAAAAATTTAAAATCACTATTCCTTTCATATTCATCTTCTGACATTATCACCTGCCAATTTTTTTATATCGTCTTTTAACTTACTTCCCTGATAGCTAAAATATTCAAATGTAATGTCAATCGACATCTGATGCCTTGATCCTGATCCCTGTCCTTCTCTATATCCCTTCCTCAAACACCCCTCTTTACTCCTGCTTTCATTCTCTATAACCCTTGCATGCTAGTGGCACTCCCACCCTGCTTGGGGTGAAAGGCTTAAAAAACAAAACAAAAAAAAAACAAACAAAAAAATCACTTACAGGAATTCATTACCAGTATACAAAATACATTCTAGGGGTTTTAAGAATTTTTTTTTAGACTGACTTTAATTATCCTAGATAACTGTCATATTATTACATCCTCCTCATCCTTCTTTCATGTGCCATGTCCCTTCAGGACATGGGCGATTATTGCTGACCACAGCTTCCTATTCTTTGCAGCTTAATTCTTGTTTCCTGTTCTTGAATTGATTTTTCTCCTTAATAACATTCATTTTTTCAGTCTTTCACACTCAGTAACCCATTGTGTCTTAGTGGCTTTATTGTCTTGCTTGGGGTAAAATGATTAAAAATAAAAAATGAAAAAAAAAAAAAACTCTTAGTAAGCTTTTTCCAATTTATCACAGATTTTACAGTCTGTGTTCAGCCACCTATTTACATAAGATTATAAGGTCGGTTACTCACTTCTTTCCTCTCTCCTTCTTTCCTCTCTCCTTAAGTGTGTTTGATTCTCCAGGAACTCTTTCCTCATTGTTATGGTAATTTACCTATACACAGATGGACCCTTAACATTCTTGCATGTTTGTATATTACTTTTTTTCTGTTAATATATTTGTTAACTCATTTCTTCTATTTGTGTCTTTATTTCTGGTACCAACAAGGCCACAACACTCATTATGCATCCTAGAAATTGGAACAGTGTCTTATATGTAAAAAGTGTCCATTTTGTTTCAATTTTCCTTAAAACTTTCTTGTTATTCACATGATGGGTCCATGTTATTCTTTGCATTTTTCTGTCAAACCACATCACGGGAACAAACATTTTTTTCCATAATAAAGCATAAATATAAGCATATGTTTTGTTTTGATTTTTACTTAAAACTTCCTCATAACTCACATGATCAGTTCGTTTGCTGTTATCTCAAGTCTGTTCTTCATCTCTGAGGAGATTGTCCTACATTCACTGTCATATAGGAGGACTGATATTACATATCAGTTCAGTACAATTTTCATTAATTCTAAGGAAATTTTCTCGTTTCTTAATACTTTGCTTAGCTTTTGAAAGGCAATTTTCACTACATTAATGTACCTTTGGATTTTTGTGTCATAACACAGACATTTAAAATTTTCTACTTTTAATTTGCATTTTAGGATGTTCCTCTTGCTGGCAACCATACATTCGATCTTCTTACAATTGATTTGTCCTTTCATCTAACTTTACTTTGCTATATTCTCTAGGCATTCCTACATTTCTCAGTTTGTTATTAACACTATCATCTGCATATCTTATATTGTTAAGACTGTTTCCACCAATAATAAATCCTGTTAGGACTTCTAGTTCTCTTGAGACCACCTCACTGCAAAGGTGGAGAAGACAAGGATGTGTCTTACACTTCTTTTTCTATTTTTATGTATTTACTGAATTCATATTTTGTCCATATGCATACTGTTTGCTAACCATATAAGTTCTGGGATCTTCTAATATCTTTCCCATACTACAGTTGTAATAAAGAAACACGTCAAATCATCTGTTTATATTTCTGAGATGAGGTATTGTAACTATTTACACTATTTACATTGTTCGGACTGTTGTCCTCATCTTTATTGCAATATTCACAATGTTTCAGCCACTGTATGCCCCGGACTTCTTCAATTGATAAACATTTGAATTTCAAACCAAATCCTTTATTTCGTCCATCAGAATAGATTGTTCTAATTCCGTATGCCATGCCTCTTCAGGATATCTCAGTTTCAGTTATTTCCCTTTAGTAACTCAACTCTCCAATTTTTTGTTCATCTCTGCTGTGGCCAGGTATTGAACTCACAACTCTTTGGGTCAAATAAAGGGATTACTTAAATCAATGCTTTTATCCACTGGGCTAACTGAAACGGAGATATCCAGAAAAGGCATAGCACATTGAAATAGAACAATCTAGCCAGTGGATGAAATAAGAGGTTAGGTTTGAAATACCAATGTATATCACCCAAAGAAGGCTGGAGTGTACAATGGCTGAAACTTCATGAATATGACAATAAAGATGAGGACAACAGTCCAAACAATGTAAACAGTGTAAATGTCAAATCATGTTTCCAAGTTGAAAGGTCAGGCCAGTAAAGCACTTTAGACCCATACCCCTCCTACACACAGCCTGTCACAGCTGTGACTAGTTTATACAATCCAGTTCAGGACAGAACAACTTGGAGGCTTGCTACGCAATAAAGTTTTGGGCTAAGCACAACAAAAAAAAAAAAAACTACAGAAACCTATGAAATGATCCAGTCTATTGATAGATTAATGCATTATCATTTTGGAGATTGTGACTAGAACATTGGATTCCTTCACTTTGGAAGGATATGAAAGAATCTAATTTCTTTCTAGAATTCCCCGCCCCTGTCATGGCATTCTTTTTGAGGATGCAAAAACACGAACACCTACTGTTTTAAAATTGTTATAACTTTCTTTGTATTGTGCATATAGATTTCAATTTTTGTGCACTATTAAAAGAATGAATGAGTAATATTTTGATGCAATGCATCATGTTTTGCATGCATATTTTGATTTTGAAAACAAAAATATTGAAACATGAAATAAAAAGCAAATACATTAAAAAATACATAAATAATTCAATGTACTTTAACTTTTATGACTCCTTGTGGAGTTCTGTGGGTGCAATAAGGAGCAAAATTGCTAAGAAGGCTTTCATTTCATAAAAAATGTGATGTGTTTCTTTGTATTTACATATGAGAAGACACTGGCATTTGTTTGCTCTTTCTTTCATCTGACTCATATTTGTCATGTTGGTGAATAAAGTTATTATTTTGTTGTTTATAAACAGACAAAATAATTCAACTTCAGAAAGGCTATCAGGTATATTGATGGTCACTAGTAGCTTCCATAAAATTAGTTAGGCATGGAGGATAGTAACCGCTCGTAGTCATCATCACTTTCCTCCAGGTCACTAGCATGTTTATCATGTTTGACCACTTCACCATCAATATCCGCTCAAGTTAAGCCTTCAAAATCCTCATCAAAGTCCTAATCAAAGAAAAAATCCTGAATAAAGGCTTGGATATTGTTTACAAAAAAATTGCAAAAAATTAACATGGGTTTAATCAGTGTTACACCACATGTAGAGGCTAAAATAATTCAAAATGGCAATGGAAAACAAAAGTTTAACCTTGTACCAAAGCAGTAGTACGCGATTCCCAGATTAAAATACTGGAAATAACAGTTGACAACTGTTATTTATAGCAACTGTATCAAGGTGATAGAATGTATCTAGAGTAGCAAAGGGAGAGAATTCTATGGTGACAATTTCACCTGCAGTGTGGGAAAGGTTTTAAAGACATGACTAGAGCGTTAAAGCAAGTGCATTGATACTGAAGGGTTCTACCTTGAATGAGATTAGAATCGTTTGTTTTTTTTTTAAAATAATTATCTCCCCTGAAATATTCTCAAAACTTTTGGGGTGTACTTTGTATATTCCTAAACACTTACAGTTAGAATTTAAACAGTCTGAAAGTAAATCTACTTTTTGTTCTGATAAGCCACAGAATTAAGCAGTGAGATGACTCAGTCTATGAACAGTGGATATATAACAAGTAGTAGAATGAATATTTCTTGATAGAGTTTTTTTTTTTTTTTTTTTTAAACTAAGCACAAAAAATGAGGTCAAAATGTTATCTATATCCAAAGTTACTTCTGGTCCTCCTTAGATAAACTTATATGAAGTGGATCACTCAAGAACCTCTAAAGTTCTTCAAATAAAAAAGGTACACCTGTTCCAAATGTTGCCATGGAGTTATCCAAAAGACTGTATTTTGAATCTGTTTTCATTGAACTATGTAATTAAATTATATATGAAAGGGGTGAGGGCAGAAGGTATCAGAAATGAAAGTTATGCAGGTGATCAAAACAAAGGGTTTTTTGGGGTGAGTTTACACTTCTAAAGAAGCCCAGCAGCTGGAGAAGACATTTACCATCTCCTTAAATTTTTTCTCCTGTGTATATACTTTGTTTCAAGCAGGGGACATATTACATCCCAGCTTGTGATAACTTCAAGGCACATCATATAAATACATGTGCGTATGTGTGTTAGCTGTGTAGAGGCCCCTTGTTGAGTAGAGGGTCACAGCCTCCCCATGCTGTGATGCACTGTGATTTCCATGGCAAGTTTTTATGAGGTAGGGGATCTACCCAACTATTTTTTAATTCTGTATTGTCCTTCTCCAGTGGTTGCCAATCAAAGCTAGAGAGCCCTGTCTGCCTTGCTATGTTACCTATGGCTGAGGTTGAACAGATTCATATCCTTTGAAGGGTATTTGTTCAAAAGCAAACCTCAATGTGCCAATTCTACTTTCTTCACTGATAACCACATTATATATATATATATATATATATATATATATCTCCAACCAAATATGTTAGCTCTATCTCTGATATTGAGTGCTTTCTAATAAGTACCGTGCATATAATATATATATATATATATATATATATATACACACACACGTTTTAAGAAATGGATTAAATCTGACATTTTTATTTTTAATTTATTTTATTTAAACGTTTTTTTTTTTATGTATACTCATATTCATGTAGAAGCCCTGTTTTGCAAACATTATCTTTATCTGACTACATCTATTGGCCTGAATCTTGCCAGATAAATATCCTGCTGGAGGATGCAAATCTGAAATCCTCAGATGCTGAATACTCACTGGCCATTAAGCATTATTAAATTCCTGTTCTCATGGCATTGATTTAAAAATGTCTGTTAAAACTTGTTCATTTTGTTATTGTTGTCTAGAATATTTGAATTAATTATTTATAATTATAATTCATATCGGTCAAATTCCTAAGTCCAAAAATTTACTTATTTAATTTAGTATTGGAGACCTTACTTATCAGTCAGTCCATGTATTAAATAAATTACAACCAGTATAATACAAATGCTTTTAGTGGTTAGTTTTTTTGTACAATGATTTGCTTGACATTAAAAAAAAAGCTAAGAAGATTTTAGGTTTGAAGTTTGTGTTTAGTAACTTAAAATATTCAGTTCTTTCATATAAATTAATAATTTCAAACATTGATCCAGATTTTCAAAGGGAGACAGAGATTTTGAAGGCTTACTTAAGTACTGTATTTTGCATCTTAGAAGACACACCCTAATATTGGAAAGAAATTTCTAAGAAAAAAAAGGTAATTCTCATAGAACAACACATTCACCATCTGTTCCTCACAAACTGGTGTCACGTATTGTTTATATTTAACACTTGTCCGATTTTGTTTGTATGGCAATGACATACTAGCCAAGAGCAGAATCACTGCTGTCACTGCTAGTAAACAGAGCATGTTTAAGCTTGTGGCTCGGCTCCAGGAAGGTTTACAGTCTTGGAAATACTTGTAACAGCAAAGTACTGAGGTTATATCATATAAAAGGCTAAAGATAGCTAACATTATAGTGTAATGACTCAACATCCCTATCAGTCAAGCTAATTATATGACCATCCAAGCTTACTTGAGACTTGGTGTTGACTTACATTCATATTGGAAGACACTCACATACTTTTCAGGGTATCTTTTTTTAGGAAAAAATGTGTGCCTTGTAAGCCAGAAGATACGGTAATTTGAAAGTTTTAGAAAATAAAAAATTAGAAGAGGCATAGCAATTCAGATATGTGTGTCCACTAAATATAACATTTCAATTAATAAGAAATCTTGAAATAAGTAATTCTAGGTTTGATTGTAATTCTAGGGTTGATAATATTAGCTGTTTCCTTATTAGGAAACATTCAGCATTCACTGACAGAGAAGCCAGTGCTAAATTTGATCAAAATTTATAAAATCTTACTCTTAAAACATGCCATCCTGGGTAAGACAAAAAACTACACCCAACAGCAAGGCCTCCAGGAAGGTTTATAGTTTTGGAAATATAATACTTGTAACATCTAAGTACTGAGGTTACATCATATAAAATGCTGGATTAGATAGTTAGCTAATAGAGTATAATGACTCAACATCCATGTCTCTATCAGTCAAGTTAATTAAGTGACTGTTGAAACTTACTTGAGCTTGAGTGTTACCTTACATTCATCTTGGAAGATGCACACATATCTTTCAGGGTAATTTTTAGAAAAAAAGTGCATCTTGTAAGCCAGAAAATACAGTAATTCATTGCTATGAGGTGAAAAAATAATGACAAAAAAAAAAAAATCACATTTTCTTAGTGTAACTTCAATTATCAAGAAATGTTCAAAAAATGACTAAAGTTTTCTGTAAGACTAGAATTTTGAAAGTAAAGGTGAATATCAATAGGAAAATGGAGACTGTGTAATAAACGACCATCTATCAATACAAACGATTTTTCTTTTGAAAGAATTTTCATTCTAAGAGCCTGACTTGCAATTTGAATAAAACTCCTGAAATTTATTAACAAATTCACATGTTTACTTTTTTAAATGCATAATTTGTTTTTAAAATAAGAACTATTTTTGGATTTTGTATTGATTTTGAAAGAAATTGTTTTTCTCATAGAAAGATATCTCAGTGTACAAAGAATTTTGTTTTCTATTTGCTTTATTTGATAGAAATATCCTTAAAAAAGCACTGAGCATATGAATCTTGTATTGATTCATTTCTTTTTTATATTTAATTCTTCTAGTGAGAAGAAGTATAAGATATTGTTTTCATACAAGATGCACTTATTTTCTCTTTTCTAATTATTCCTACTCATTTATATCCTTTCCATCTTTCCTTCTCATTCTTTTTTTTATATCTACCTTTGTTGCCATCACTTGAGTCCTTCCTTCGCATCCATAACTTCTGGCCCTTCTGTCCTTCTCTCTAACATATCCTTTTCATCTTTCCTTCTCATTCATAAATTTTGTTGTTTCTTATCATTTCCATCCTTCCTTCTCTTCAGTCCTTCCTTCTCATACATAAATTTTGCTCCTTCTGTTCTTCTGTCTAACCTATCCTTTCCATACTTCCTTCTCATTCATAAATTTTGTTCTTCATGGTTACTTATCCTTTCCATCCTTCCTTCTCAAGTCCTTCCTTCTCATCCATAACTTGACCCTTCTGTCCTTGTCTTTGACCTATTCTTTTTCATTCTTCCTTCTCTTGTGTCCTTCCTTCTCATCCATAACTTTTGTCCCTTCTGTTCTTCTCTCTAACCTATCCTTTACGTTCTTCCTTCTCATCTATATCTTTTGTTCTTTCTTATCCTTTCCATCCTTCCTCCTCATCCATCTTTTCCAGTTGTGCATATTTTCTCCTTCATTCTTGTCTATCACTTTTGAAAAAATAACAACAAAACCAAAAATCATATTCAAGACTATAATTCTGAAGTAATGTTCATAAATAAAAACAAAAAATAATGTGTTAAAATTATTCATTCTTGTCATTTTAAATTTTGAAGAAATAATCTTTCAAGTTTTTTCTCAACACATGACATAAAGAAGAAAGGTTCAGTAAGACTGCTTCTCTAGAAAGGTGGATACTTTTCATAGCAGGTTATAACATATTAACAACTTAACCTCCTGAAGATGGTCTCAGATGAGATTGAAAGTACTTGGGAAAATAAAAACTATTTGAAAGAAAATTTTGGTATTTTTCTTAATCAATTTTTTAAGGCTACCTTGAAATTAATCTGTGAACTTGAAATAGTCACAACAAAAATTAATCGACATGATATGTCTAAATTATTTAACCCAAGTTGTTTGGATGAGAATATTCTGCCTAAATATACACAATATATATATATATATATATATATATATATATATCTTATTTTTACTCAGACTCACACGAGTTCTTCAATAATGTTTGTTAGATAAATCTTCTAGGAACCCATGAATATTTGCTATACAATGGTTAACACAGTCATAACAAAAGTGTTAAATCCTGATACAAAGTGGTGACTTATTTTTACCCTAACATCATAACAACCTGTGACAATTGCATTTAACACTTTTCCCTCTATCAATGTGTCTCTTGACAGATATAGTTTTATTTGAAAATAAATCTAAACATTAAACAAACAGTTATCCAAATGTAAATATTTTTAAACTTGCTGAGTGATGCTTGTGTTATGCATTTGGAGTATGTGTTATATCAAATTGTATATCTTCCCAGAAGTAGTTTTGACCATTTAAAATACCAAATCAACTGCAGGTCTATTTTATAGTCAATCCTCATTAAATTAACTGCAAAAGCAAGTTACAAACTACTGAGAAATCAAATGGAAATTAGTCTGTTATTTTTTCCAAGAATACATAGTAATTCACAGATAATAAAGAAAAAAAAATTGTGGAGATGCATGTTGCCCAAGGTCCTGAAAAAGAACATGGTGTTAAAAAATAATAATTAGTTTGTCTAACAACAATTACTACATTAAAAATTCTATTTTTTCTTTGAATTCCAAATTGACTGGTACTGCTCCAGTAAAGACCTTTCTTTCCTTCAAGCTATCATAACCTAAACACATCCAGTGCTGGTTTGGATGAAGTATGGCGAGCCTATTTGATTTGAAAGGGATACAATGATTATGATAATGAACACTTTACTCCATAGAACTGTGCAAAATAATGCAGTAAGGATGACGAACATTATCATAGATGAAGAGTTATGGACATGGTGATGCAGAGAAAAGTGAAACAGAGTCGCTTATCATTGAATAAGGATATTTATAAAAAAAAAAAATAAATCATCATCAGTCCCCTGGCTGCTTCACTTGTTGTGAGTTGGGAGCCTAAGGGCAAAAGATGGACAACATCCCTCAGGCTGATCTGTTGGCAGTGGCTCTCAAGAGTTCTGACATTCTGTTATTTGATGTTGGCTGACCAGCTTTTGCCTTGTCACCACCACTTGGGTTCACCTTCAACCGTGCCTTGCATGATGACCTTGCAGAGGCTGTTATGCCATGTAATGTGACCAAACCATGTCATCTTCTGATGCTTTATAGTGGTGAGAAGAGATTCTTGTTGGCCTACAAGGCTTTTGACCTTGCTCCGTACATAGTCAATGGTTTTGCGCTCCCAGTAGGAGATACAGAGGATCATTCTTAAGAATTTGTTCTTGAAAACCTGAATCCTTTTTTTTCAGTTCAAACCAAGACTGTCCAAGTCTCACACCTGTAGAGGAGAACAGATATGACCAGTGATCTGTAGAGCTTGATCTTGGTATGGAAGCTGATGCTGCTAAAATTGTAAAACCTAAAGAAATGCTAAATGCCATTTTTGTATAACATTGAGACAATAAACCATATTGTACACAATGGGCTTAAAGGAAATATAAAAGCAAGAGTGACAGGTTAGGAAACAGTAATGTATTAGGAACTGTGCAAATACAGGTATCCTTCAATTAGTGCACATTCAATTAATGCATTTTAGAGTAGTGAGCTAAATTTTTTATATACCAAAATTTGATTAGTGCATACTTGATAAGTGTGGTAAATCATTCTTCAGTTTAACTATAGTAATTGAAAATTGATTTTTTTATAGTTATCTTTGTACATATTAGCTGCACTAATCGAGGGATTCCTATAAATTTTCTCTGACCATTTAAGCAAATGGCATCAGTACAAACCCAGTGGCTATTGCAGAAAATAATGCATAAGATATTTTTCAATTTTTTAGAAGGAAACTGACCATCCTATCTAAATGAAAAGATTAGGTCTGATACTGTATTGAAGAGTTCAATAGCTTACTTAGTTGATTGGAACATGCAGGTGTTGTGTTTATTGAAAATGGTTGAAAATCCTGCATTTTTTTGTAGCCCTCATAAAGTTTGGCAGCTTGTGCAAATTTTTATCTGACAAGTTATGGGTATTTCAGGTATATCAGAATCTGCTTTTGCAAGGCTGGTACTTGGAAATCAACAGAGAAATTGGTTTTGTGACATTTGGAATTTTAAAACTCTTGGCACCTGCATATGTTTTTCAGCTACCAATAATCCTCAACAAGAAAAAGAAAACCTGCCAGATTGTAGATATAGAATGGAATTGAGAATAAAAACAAAAGCAAACAATAAAATTTTGGAAAAACATCCTGATCTTACCTGGAAAATGAGAAAACTATGAATCATACCCATAGCACCAGAATCAAGTTTAGATGAATTCGGAAACAGGGAAAAATTGAAATCCTTCTGGTTACTCTAGGATACTGAGGAAGGTGTTGGAGATTGAAGGTGACTTGCTGTCACTTAATAACTAGCAATAAACAAGATATCTGGTGGGAATATTCAAATACATGGTCTAATAATTGGTCAGGTTTTCAAATATTCTCAATGTCCATTCAAAATTTGAGTAGAGATTTATCAATTCAATATGAGGAAAAGTGAAGATGAAATATTAAAATATATAAAGTTGAAAATGTTTTAAGATTAGCAGAAGAGTCTAAATTCCACAAAATCAAATCTAAATCTCTTCATCAAAATTCTGAAAATTTCATGCAAATAGGTTGTGTGTAAGTTCGCATATTTGCAAGTTGTCAGCCATCTTGTAATAATTGTCTTTTTTTTAGTTTCATTTTTCTTTCTTTTTTCAATATCAATTCCTTTTTTTCTATACTTTATTTCAGGGATTTAAAGATTATTTTGTTTTCTCCAAACACTCTATTGTTTAGGTCGTCAAACCAACTCTGTTAGATTACTAAAGATAAATTAGTTTTTCATTAAAACATGCGCAAGTAACTGAGAAGAATTTTAAAATTTCATAATTTTTTTGAGTTGTGAGAAAATCTCCAGCTACCCAGTTAAAATGGATGAATATGACTTGCATATTAAATCACCAAGAAATGTCTAAATATTGAATTCACACAATAGGAGAATGTTTTGTATTATTGTCAATATGACATTAAGCAGGCAAACACATTATGGCTGATGGGTACTTGCATGTCAGGCTGTTGCTACTTGTGCTGCTTACCAAATAGTTTCATATTTTTAAAAGGGAAAATATGAAGAAAAACATGAAAGGATTCAAGACAATAAAAAACAAAAAATTAACTTTGCTGATCAGTTCTGAAAGTTTTATTATTTTAAAAAGAATATTGTTAAACAAAAGAACTTCATTAAAAAGCCATAACAACAATCACAGGTAAATATGTCTTGGGAATAAAGAAACAGTCACAAATATTTTTTTGTGGTCTTTTTTAAAACTGATACTTCAGTTTAACTCACCAGACCAAACATTTTCACAAAAAACAGATTTAAAATTTTAATAGGCACAAAACTATTTATCTAATCAAATTTTTATAATTTATAATTTTGATTTCAGTTTTGAAACATGTGTCGTGATGAATCATATTTTTAAAAAGAAAATAATTATAATATATATGTATATATGTATGTATGGCAAATATATTCTGTACTGATTTAAACATGCTTATCTGTGCTGTTATGAAATGCAGAAAATGAAATGATTTTGTAATTGCATTATGCATCTAAATTATCAAAGATTTAATCTTGCTATGCCTTTCTTACTTATGTTCAATACTTACTAAAGACTAAGCCAAATAATTGTATAATTCTAGGGTTTTATTTAACCCAAGTTGCAGCAGATGGCTTATGTTTAGTTCTGAGTACAAGTTGGTTGACTAAAATCTTTTAAAATCTTTTGTGTTAATGAAAGAAACAGAGATAAATTGTATTTATATAATATGAAAACAGTTATGTTGCCCTGTATTTTCTTATATTAAATACTTCCTAAATATTAATCAAAACTTAAACTCACATTAAATACAGATAAAACTTGTTCCTCTGCATTGTTCTCATGATAAAAGCAATTGCAATAAGTGAACCAAATTTATTTAAAGATGTTTTACTTCAAATGTTTATTTGTCTACAGAGATGATCACAATAAATCTTGTATAAAATTGTTTATACACATTCTGTATTTTCAATTATTAACTTTAAAATAAAAATTAAAATAAAAGAATATTATATTTCTGTACTATCATCAGAAGAATCAACTACATAGAGATAGGCAATTGTCCAATATCTATACGTTTTTAATCACTTCATCCATAAGCAAGGCAATAAAGCCACTAAGACGCAAGGGCTTACTGAGTATGAAAGAATAAGAGAAAAAGTAAAACATTATTAAGGAGAGAGAACAATAAAAGAATAAGAATTAAGAATTGACACTGTATTTAATTTTTTTAAGATCAAAGTTGACTGGAAAGCAAGAAACTGGAAGAGAATTCCACAAGTGAGAAGTGTAAGAGAAGAAACTGTTAGCATATAACTTACGGTTACATCTAGGAATTTCAACTGAAAATTGATGAGACTTAGCTGCCAATCTAGTACTGTGTTTAAATTTGTAAAGAGTATGTGCCAAAGATTGTTTATTTTTATTTTGGGGTGGGGGTGTTGCTATCTTATTTGTTTATTTAAAGTATTGACCTTGTTTAATGTATGTTACATTATCTGTGTTGTATATAGTGCATATATTTGTATTCTTCATAGTGATATTTTACAAAGTTTAGTCATTGATTTTTAATTAATGTAGTAAAAATTCATTTTCATGTCTTCATTTTAAGTTCTGATCGTTTATTTAGTCATTTGTGTTGTTCTGGGAAGGTGTGGGAATATAGCTATTTTCTCCTCCAGACAGAGTTTACAGTTTTTGGATTGATTGTTGTAGGCTGATGCTGTTTTCCTTATTTTCCATGATGTTTTTGTGCATTTTTGTCTTGGTTTTTAATTTCTCATTTCTATTTAAATGTTTGTACATGCAGTTTCTCCATTTCCAGAGTCCTTCAGTTACTCTTATGTATATTTTCCTTTCTTATCTGCTGATTTTATAGCAGTTTGGTATATTATGTTGTTTTGCAAGCAACTGCCATTAAAGAGACATGTGTGCTTATATATATATATATATATATATATAATCTCAAGGCAAATTATTTGCCTTGATAAAGTCCCTCAGCTGAGATAAATTTTCACTTTTTGTCTCTCTCTCTCTCTCTCTATATATATATATATATATATATATACTAGCTGAATTACCCATGTCTTGCTGTGTGTCACACTATTTTTGTAAGAAAATGATGATTGATTTTAAATCATTTTTATCATTTGTGGAGAAAAGTGATGGATTTCACTATTGCTCAATGATCTTGCCAATATGACCTCCATCTTTTTTTTTTCTCCTACTATATTTTGGATAGGGGCCATTCCCTTGTTCAAATTTAAATTTAATTTAAATCAAAAAGAAAAAATTTGATCTGACCCCTTTGATATGTACTTGACTGAATGAGTTGATGAGCAGATTTCAAAGTTCATATAACCATTGAATTGTCACAAGAAATATGTATTGTAAGACACTACCCACTGATTGGTGATTTCTTGCTCAACTTGATGTCCATATTGTCTTATTTTGATCTTGGCAACGAGGCAATCATCTTTTGGCTATATTTTAGATAGGAGTCATTCCCTTGTTGAAATTTAAATTTGATTTAAATGAAATGGAAAAATATTTTCAGTGGCAGGGTTGTGTCTCCCTCTGGACTCTCTTTGATTAAAATGAAATATACTTATCCAAGTACCCTGGATAATGGAGTTTCAGAATATATATAGCTATGGATGTCTATCTACAAAATCTTAGGAGTTTGATAATAGACAGAGGCTACAACTTATATATATATATATATATAAAAATAAAAAGAAAGAACTGTTGCATTTATAATCTATTATTTATTTTACCTGGAGATATATTATTTTTATTATTCATTATATATATATATATATATATATATATATATATATATATATATATATAAAATGGTTTGCTTATAAATCTGATGGCTCTGAATATTATATAAACAATTGTTTTCATCTTTGCTAATTTTAACAAAAGTTTTTGGTTGATAAATTCTTTCATTTTCCTGCACACTTTGAAGTTTAGAGATAATGTATTTTCTTTATTCTATACATTTCTTTGGATTATTACTTTCATCTGGTTTGGTTTTAAGAGAAAGTTTTTTTTTTTTATTGATATATCCTTGTGTTGCCCTAATATTTATTCCACAGCAAAGATAGAATTTAGAAGATGTCTGTAAAAGACAGTAAAAATATGAAAAGTTCTGAAGAAAGAGATCAAAGGCAAACTATTGAATTAAAATTTACTTGACTTGGTCTGACAAAATCATTAAAATGTTTAACGTAGTGGAACCAAGGCAACTGACAATGTACCTGTGCGCTTAAATGGACCTGGCAAAACATGTGAGACTGCAACTCAAAATACATGTGTTTTATGCATAAAAGAGATGAAAAAATAACCATATGTGTCCAAACTGCTTTCTAGGAAAGCTTAATTTGTTTGAAAAAGATATTAGAATAATCCAGCATTTATATAGGGAACAAATAGCCTGCATATGGATAGAAAATGTAAGGAAAAACCAGAAAGGGCTTTTTAAAAGAGGATGTGTTTTCCCAGCAGACTTATTCAACAATTACAGCAAGGCAATCCTGAGAGAGCTACAAGCTCTACCAAGAAAACACAATCACAACAACATGAGATATGCAGATAATATAGAGGAAAATAAGTTCCTTATCTCAATATGCAACATGCAGCAGTGGCATTTTGTTCCTTGAAAATGGCATGGATCTCTTCTCACATTAGATTAATCCAAAAGTGTGTAGTCTATAATGGTGCTTTTTGCACAGCTTAGCATGTTTCGATCAGTAGCAAGTCATGTGTTGATTGGTCGGACTGGAGGATGCAATTTGACTGGGTAACTGAAGATAAAGCAAAGAACACTAACTGGTTAGTTGGCCATTGTATTGGCATAATAAAAGAGGGTTGAAACAGCGAGAAGCAGAATGATTTTTACACTGGTGATGTGTGTAGGAAAACAAAAATGGCAGATTTCAAAAGAAGTATTTAGCATTGTATGAGCAATGTCAGAGGAACACAAACTCATTTACTCTACAAAATCCTACAGAAGATAGTAAAGGAAAGTGAGAAGAAAAGACTAACCATAAAGATATAATGTGCAGAGTTGGGAGCAAGAGGGATATCCCAAAATGCAAACTATGAGATGTCAAAATCAAGCAAGTAGGAAAAATTAAATATCTGGGAAGTGTTTTAACCAAGATTGGAAAATGTGATACCAAAATCCAAAGACACATTAGAATAGTGGATGAAGCCTTCTAAATTCTAATCAAGGTATTAAGAAACATGAAGATTTCATTAGGAAATGCCTAATAGTTATCTAAGAGGAGTCCTCCTGTATGGCAGTGAATGTTGAACGATTTCGACACAGATGAATAGACATGAGATAGCAGAAATGTGGTTCTACAGAAGGATGCTGAGAATACCATGGACTGAACATGCAAGTTACAAAGAAATTTTAAGGAAAATAAAAACAATAAGAATGCTTATACTTAGAATCAGAAAGATTTTTTAAAAAATTCGTTTTAAATCTTAAGTAACTTTTTTTCTGTGGTGCTACCTAGTTTAAATAGTTTGGATGTAGGACAAAGCTTTTCTTTTCAGAATTACAGGTTAGGTTCAGCAATTGTCATTTTGTCAGATAGAATTTCAAACAATTATATGACAAATATATATATATATATATATATATATAGGAGCTGATGTATTTGGAGACTATATTTATTCACTGTTATAATCACATGGTCCTTCAGAAATGTTAGTGAAATACACAAGCACAAATTTGCATTTATAAATATATAAGGCATAGTTTAAGCAGAAGGCCATAGAGTTGTTTCACTAGACAGGAAATTGCACAAAATACCAGCTGCATCTGTTACTAGCTTGTTAACACTAAAAAAAATGTGCAGACATGGCTGACAGATCAACTCCTGATATTTTACACACAATATATATATATATATATATATATAGGCCTGACGATTGTGTCTAGCATGAAATAGCCTGTTGCCTCTGAATGTTGACTTCAATGTTCACTTTTATATTTACATACACTACATTTCTGATATTGAGCACTTTATCACATAAATATAGCACACCTTAAAACTATATATATATATATATAAAGTAACAAATCCATTGCTATATAATCCAAGTGGATACTAGTAATATAAAATATTAAAACTGATCCACAAAAAGAGCTCAATGTATTTATAATTACAGAGCAAATGATTAATAAACAATAAAATCCAAAATCACCTCACATGGGGAATAGTCTATTGCGGCAGATGAAAACACCGGTCATCTGTCTCATCAACCCTGGCATGGACTCAGTTTGTGTCAGAAATAGAAATTTAACTGTGAAAGCTAAAAAAAAAAAAAATTTGAAAAATAAGTCGGAAAAACTAAATACAGAATTTATCCATTTCGATGTTTCAGTTAGACGAAAGGGACAGGGGTCAGGGGAGGGTTGAAGGTATTTGTCTTGAAGAGAAGAAGTTTTATAAAATTAATTAATTTGGGCTTAATCTTTTCTATAAATATTTTCATGGCAATTTTACTTTTGAGGTTTCTTTTTTGAAACCTTAACTTAGATTCATTAACTGTAGTACTAGATTAGTAGTTTGGTCTCCTCATTTTACTTTTTATTTTAATTACTAGATGTAACCATAAAGTATAATCTGATAGTTTCTTTTCTTGTGCTTGTGGAACTCTCTTCTGGCCTCTTGCTTTCCAGTCAAGACACCATATCTAACTTGCTTCGGCAATTAGTTAGAAATTTGTCTCCAGCTATGCTAGTCAAACTCTCTGCCTTTGGAGAGAGAGGAACCTAGATGAGGCTATGCCGAAGGGCAGAGTCTCACCTGGGGTGGTAGACAGCTCTCCGACCCCGTGGATATGGGGTCTATGGAGAATTTTTGTCTGGGCCTACGGGCTCAGTTTTTACCCCACATGAAAAAAAAGGCCTTGTGCCACTTCTTCCCTCACGGGGAGGTAAGGTAAATTACCTTGCTTTCTAGTCAACATTGATTTTCAAAACTTTAGATGTGCTGTCAGTAGTCTTCTTTAGTCTCTTTGAAACCTGTTCTTTTATTGTCTCCTCTCCTCAATAATGTTTTTCTCAGATTCTTTCACTCTTAGTAACCTCTTGTGTCTTAGTTACTTTATAACATTCCTTGGTGTGAAACAAGAAAAAAAAAAAAAAAAAAAAAAAAAACCGGGCCAAAGTACATGACTGTCATCAGTAGTGGGGTAGGATTGCTTTTTTATTGCCCAGTGAGGGTGAAAAGATAACATTAATTGTAGCATGGACATTTATATGGATCTGGGCTTACGGCGATATCACATTGAAAAACTAGTTTTTGTATAATCACTGAAGTTAAGCAACTTTGAGACTGGTCAGTACCTAGACAGGAGACTACTTGGGAATATCAGATGCTATAAGCTTGGATGTGTGGGTGATGGATAATGGCTTGGAAATTGAAGTGCTGAGTTCCAATTCCAGCTGGGTTTTGTTATATTCAGTTTTGCACAAATAGCCTTAAGAAAGGTATGAATGCACCTTAATTAGTAAGACTTGAATCAGTAAATCATTAATCAGTAAAATCATCTCTGAAATATTCTTAGTTTAAAAATATTTTCTGCAAAAGTTTGAAAAGCCATAAAAAATCAATTTATATGGAATTGTAGAGGAAATTCAAAACATTTTGGGACAGATTCTCATGTAGCTGTTTTTAATAATTTAATGGATTTTTGCTTTGTTTTTCATTCTCATACACATCTCTGGACTCTATGATCTCTTTTGGATTTATATCTGGAAATACTGAGTAAGCGGTTAATTTAATTTGGAGACTTAAAAACATTATTGATTGAAGGCACAGAAAAAGTTTTCTAATTGATTAGAAAATATAAAGATTTTATGCTTTTATAGCATTAATTCAAGTTGCAATTATCTGTGAGATTATCTTGAAAAATAGTTTTCTCCTCACTATCCAAAAGCAGAACTTTTATATTAAATTTTTTTTGTAAATTGATTTGATGTAAATTGAAGAAACAATTACCATTAATTCAAATGAAAAAAAAAAAAAAAAAAAGTTTCCAGATTCAAAAATAAGCTTGCTTGAGAGTACTGAAATGACTGCAGAATATTATGACCTTAATTGTGAAAAAATGACATGGAATTTTTCACGTCAGAGTCCATCTTGCACATCCACAAATCTACCATTTGTCTGTGTATTGAATACTGCTGCAATATCTAGTTTGGTGCTCCTGCTATTCATAGTGAGGTTCTCTGGTGCTCCTGCTATTCATAGTGAGGTTCTTGACAAAATCCAACAAAGGATCTGTAATGTAATCAACCTTGACCTGGCATCTTGACTTCAGTCACTTCCTCAATGACATAACATGGCTTCCCTCTGTCTTTTCTATAAATATTTTCATGGCTATTGCTCTGAAGAGGTTTTTTCCCTGGTACCCCAACTACATGAATTTAAGCATGCTACTAGATTGGCAGCTAGGTCCCACCTGTTTACTGTTGAAATAGCTAAAAGCAAATTCCACTTCTACTCCAATATTTTCCTTTCTCGCACTTCTCACCTGTGGTACTCCCTTATGTTTACTTGCTTTCTGGATAACTACAATCTTTAAAAATTTAAATGCAATGTCAATCGCCATCTTTTATCGTCTTGAATCCTATCCATCTTTTGTTGTTTCCTCAATCCTCCCTATACTGAATCTTTTCTTCCACTTTCACTTTATGTAACTCCTTGCGTACTAGCGTCATTTCTGTTTTGCTTGATGTGAAATTGAATGGCTGCAAGGAAGAGCATGATAGAAAAATGTCTTAGGTTAAACCTTCTATATGAACCTCAATCTTCGATATCAAAGCAGACTGGCAAAGAAAGTTATTTTGGATTACCCGGGAACATTCAAAATTGTTTCCACAAAAAATTAATGATAAAGCTCGTTCGCTTTATATTTCAGAAAGTTGGGAAAAACCTATACACACCATCAAAAGGGAAGTGACATAAAAGAAAATTTCAAAAAGAGGAGGATACATTCATTGCTTTATGGTGGGACAACATATTAATATTTACTTAGCTTAGAATAGTATAGTATAGTATGGTACAAGGCTGAACAAGTTGAGCACTGTGTGAGGATTGATCTAACTATAGTTTTAATTGTAATTTTTTTTTACATTAAGGTTCACCCTGTACAAGGCCTGAGGTAGAGGGTTATGATAAAGAGTAGTTTATATAGATAGGAGAGAAAGATAACGGTTGACTCTAGACTTAAACAGGTTAAGATTGTAGTGACTGAAAAAACAATCATGAGGGAGCCTGTGACAAAAACAGTGGTTTGTGGGAAGAAACCTTTTGAATGAAACTTACATTTTGCCAATGGAATATGGAGGGAATGTGGGTGGTTTGCTATTGTGTACGTGGCATGGTGGGTCCTAGCTGTGAAGGTCAGAACTGGTAGAACCAAGAGATTCAGTTCATCTGTGCACTTTCCATGATATTAGTGACAGAGCAGTGAGAGACTCTCCACATCCTGCCTTTGAGAGAAAATTTGGTAATTTTCATGTTCTTTATTCATTATTTTTTTATTTTGTGAAGTTTAGAAGGATACAAGTATGGGGCACACAGTATGGATTGAACTCCATCCAATGAGCATCAACAAAAGATGGCTTGGAGAATTTGACACTCACAGGGCATACTAAAAGGAAGAGGAGTAGAGGGAGTAACCTACCTAAAGAGCTTTTGTAAGGGATAGTAATGGGGAGACATTGTTTAGATCTAAGAAGGATAGGAAGTTGTGGTGAGCCATGATCACCCAAGTCCTGAAAGTTTTCAGTCACACCTAGTATATAGGATTCACTATTAATCATGCTTTTTATCATCCATGGGAAAAATTATCTGTTCTTGTTATGAAGGTCCTATTATACACATGTATAAATAGGAAATGGATTAAATCTAATGTTTTGTTATTTTTAACTTATTTTGTTTAAATGTTATTTTTGATAGTTACTCATATTCGAGTAGAAGTCCTTAATTAAACAGTACTTTTTATCCAACTATATCTACTGACCTGAATATTCAAGAAATCTTCTCAGAAAAATATGTCCTCTCACAGTATTTGAACCTGCATTTCCTAAAGGGAACAATCATTGGATCTGATGTACCTAACTGTTCAGCCACGTAGGACTTCCAGCCCAAATAGTACCATTTGAACATGTACTTCTTGTACATCCACATCTGCTGTGTATTGTATCCTAATGTAAGCAAAGACAATTTATTTTTAGGAAATGGTTTAAATCTGACATGTTATTTTTACACTATTTTCATTATTTGGACTATTGTCCTCACCAATTGTCACCATATTTATTACGTTTCAGCTGTTGTACACTCTGGCTTTCTTCAGGTGGTCAGCTGAAGTAATCTGAAGCGTACAAAAGCTGAAACATTGTAATAAATATGGCGACAAAGATGAGGACAATAGTCCAAATAATGAAAATAGTGTACATAATATCTCATCTCAGAAATATAGACAGACAATGTTATTTATATTTTATTTTGTTTAAACTTTTAAATAAAATAAATTAAAGATAACAACATGTATAAATGCTTGTAGACGTGTGCTCAATCATTACTTGTCTTTTGATATGAAAGATCAATATGCTGGAGCAATGCCTTTAGCCAAACATTCGCTATTTTGGGATGGATGTGTTTGTAGGTTGTTTTATGTTTAAATAAAAAAAAATGGATCTGGAGCAGGATCATATATATATATATATATAATATATATATATACACACATTTTTTATATATATATATATATATATATATATATATATATATATATATATACATACACATTTTATTATATATATATATATATATATATATATATATATATCATTAAGGCACGTCAGCATAAATGATGGTTCCGTATAGGATGCAGGTTTGAATCCTGTCAAAGGACAAATATTTTATATTAAAATTTCTCGGACATTCAGGCTGGTAAATGTTATTTTATACTCTTATAAACACAGCATTTACTTAAATACTTGTATCTATAAAAAGAACGTTAAACATAAAAAAATGTCTTTAATAAATATATATATATATATACACATATATATATATACACACACACACAAATTTTATATTATTTTATATGTGCTATACTTAGTGGAAAGTGCTCAATATTCAGTTGTATTCAAACTCATATCCTCACAAGTGAATATATAAAATATATATATCATACATTGTAAATAAACATGAGGTGTGTTGTGAACAAATCAGATGATGACTCCGATGTGTGGAAATACACATATTTATTTTTATCATTTTAAAGTTTATATTTTTAGTGGATGCACATATATCAGTTGACTTTCTATTTGTTTTGTTTTTTAAACAGGATACCTGCATTCCCCTTTGTAGGAGAAACCATCATTAGATCTGATGTGCTTTTAACTGATTCCATCTGTCATGATTAGCATCATGAATCAAGGAAGGATTTTTACTGCCCTTTATGTACATTCCTCTCATTTTAGACTCTCAAAAGTTCATAACTGCTCAGTTTCAAATCTGATGTGAAAAGAAAGTAATGGATTTTTTTATTTATTAATCCAACATATTTTTTATGACTTAAAACCATATTTGTAGTGGATAGCCATATAAGAATCCATTACTTCTTTAGAAATAATATATAGGGTGTAATGGATATATTGTTGTCTAAATGACTCAAAAATGAAAATAACACAGACTTCTCATTTTAACGAATGAATTTACCAAAATTGCACTAAGATATCTTGAAATACTAAATAGTAAATTTATTAAATAAAATCCCTAGTGGCTTCAGTTATGGCCTCCAGATGACTTCAGAATCTCCTGCATCTCTTCTAGATGGTCTCCTTGTTGAAGTTGGTCAATGCTGCCATAATCTTTGTCTTCATTTCATCTTTGGTGTTACAAGGAGTTTTGTTGGTCTCTTGCACAACTGCACCCTACACAAAGCAATGAAGGAGGGTGCAGTCTGGAGAGTTAGGTCAGATGTAAGTGGTTATGCGGGTACAGAAATTGACAGCTATGACTGGGCTCTGCTTGTGTGGCATGGTGCAGAGCCCTGTTCTTATACATGGTGTCTTCCAGCAGCCATCAAGTTGACCTAGGGTGGCACTACCTCCTTAAGGCTCTTGATGATCTGTGTTGAGTCTGAATCCCTGTGGGAAGATGAATGGAGGCATAACATTGACATCACTCCAACCACCTTTGTAATCACCATTAGACTCATCCAACTTATGGTGAACAGATGCAAATGAAGCCTTGGATTGCATGTGGACATGATTGTTAAAACACATCTGGTTTTGTCATGTTAGCAGCGAGATAGTTTGGCATATCTAGATATGGGCCTCTATGCAACTGTTCAAGATCCAAGTCTTTGTAATATGCCTCATACCAATAAAAGCAGGCGGGAAAACGAGCAATCAGCAAGATACTGTATCTTGTGAAGTTTATTCCATCAGCATTCTGTTCCTCAAGGTGTTGTGGTTTCTGAGGCCGTGTTATTTTTGTTACCTTCCATCTCTTTCCCCTCTCTCCCTATTACCTGCATAGTTGCTGGTAGAGTAATTGGTTAAGCAGACTTTTTACTTTCATTACAACACAACTCTTTCCGCGTCCTTTGCACTGACCTCAGATTGACATCCAAACACTGAAATGATAATATTGGAGCTTCCAGTACAAAATGCGGTTTTCAAATTTCTGATGGAGTAAATTACATCACGGTATTCTTTTTCTCAAAGACAGTTCCCAACTGAGCCTACTGTGCCGTCAACAAAATAAAAACAAATGATGCACATGTGCAAAATTAAAAATATAAAATAGAACTCTGTATATCTATGTATATTCAAGAACTAATTTGGATGAAGGAGTTTTCAATGTGAAATGCATTTATAGCAATTCAAAATCACATAATTTTCCATATATAATAAAAATGGCTGGAGTCTGAAAATTTTGAGTATAAATAAAGAGATTTTCTAAGCTTATCTGAGCACAAAAGGATCTTTCTGACTGAATGATTGACTTTATCCATCCCTTGATCTACTGTGAATCAAATCTGAGTTTAGCAGAATGCTTTCATTATTAATTACTGATGAGTTTTCTTCATAGCTTTGTTTTTATCACAATATTCTAGTTTAGCAATCATTATGACTGTTTATCCATTTTTAATAACATTCTAGTTTAGCATTCTACCCATGACTACTCAATTCTTAACACATTGTAGGTTAGCATTCATTATGACAGTTTACCTGTTTTGGAATCACAACATTCTAGGTTAGCATTCACTTTGTATATTTTTTTTTAATTTTTTATTGTTTACCCATCTTTTTATCACATCATGACTGTTTTCAGTTTTGTAATCACAACATTCGAGTTTAGCATTCACTATGGCTTATTTGAATTTTAAGCTTTAATCAATGAAAACCATTCAACTAAAAATAGGATGAAATGCACGATTGAAGTCTTCAATAATTTAAGTTATTCCCTTAGAAATATTCGTACCAGAGCCTTTTACCCATGTCTAGCATTGTGAACAGAAAATATTTTCAAAATATATCAAAAAAATAGAATACTCAGTCAAAGATGTGTGGGTGTAGCTCAAAAAGATTTCAGATGATCATCTTTTGTGGTGTTTGGGTTGGAGAGTGAATGAGATAAAAAAAGATTTTTCATTTTGTCTTTTGCCAATCAAAGAAGCCAAGTAAGAGTAATGTACTTTGCAGGCTTGCTATTGTGGAATTGATTAAGTATCATTAGCCCATAACCAGTGCCACACCCTTCTGTCTTGTGTTGATGGGGGTGAAGCTCACTATGCAAGACATATGATAGCCTTGATAAAACTATCAAAGGCGGCCAATATAAGGTATTTCAAACTATGAAGTTTCAAAGCTTTGACAACATCAATTACGTATACTGAAATATTTCATTTAAAATTCATAATTTTACTTACTTGGCTCGATTTCTATGTTATTCTAAATTAGTCACTATTTTGTGTGTGTTCCTGGCACAAGGTCACTGTAGTTGAGCACCCAGTATCAAATAGGAATAATAAAAATAATTTAATAAATTTCATCATGCCATCTCCAGTTCCAGTAAGTACACAGCCCAGGATTTAATTTTAAACAATAAATAATAGATTTTCAATATAAACTTCCTTGTTAATGCACTTAATTCAATGGTGAATATTAATAACCATTATACAGTGAAAATTTCAGATCAAAATTCTACTTATAATTACAAGCCAGGGCAATGACATTGATTGAACTCCAAGCATCTCTCTCTCTCTCTCTCTATATATATATATATATATATATACACACACACACACACAGAGGGCGTGATGGATAAATTAACATTTAAATTATACAAAAATGAAATGACATCTCATTTTAACAGATATATTTACCAAAATTACACCTAAATATCTTTCCATATTAAAGAGTAAATTTATTCAATAAAATCACCATTGGTTTCAACTGCGGCCTCCAGAGGACTTCAGAATCTCCTGCATCTCTTCTGGACGATCTCCTTATTTAAGTTGGTCAATGCTGCTATAATCATTGCCTTCAGTTCATCTTTGGCATTACAAGGAGTTTTGTTGGTCTCCCGCTCAACTGCACCCCACACATAATAATCAAAGGGGTTGCAGTCTGGGGAGTTAGGTGGCCAGAGTAAAGAATGGTGTGGTTGTAGAAATCGTCTGACATCCATGACTGATTTCTCCTGCTTGAGTGGCATGGTGCAGAATCCTGTTGCCCGACATATGATCTTCCAACAGTCGCCCTCTTGACACAGGGCAGCATTATCTCCTCAAGGTACTCGATGTTGTCCTCCGATGAGTGGAGGCCCTGTGGGAAGATGAATGGAGGTATAACATCAGCATCACGAGTGATAACTCTAAACACCATGATATTGACTAGATATATCATCTAGCTCTTTCCTTTGCACTGTCCTCAGATTGACGCCTAGACACTCTGAAATATTCGTATTATAGCTTCCGGCGTGAATGCCAAGCACTACAGCATGCCGTTTCCAAATTTCTGGCGGAATGGATTACGTCGTGGTGCGCTTTTTCTCACAGAAGGTTCCCTGCTGACTCTACTATAGTGTACAATCGATAAAATAAAAAAACAAACAACACGCATGTGTCAAATTAAAATAAAAAATAACGGCAATTTATCTCTCGCACCATATATATATATATATATATATATATATATATATATATGTGTGTGTGTGAAAATATATAGAAAATAGGAAAGAACTGGTTATATTATTATATTATATTATAAATTATATTATATATATAAGATAGAGAGTCTACAATGTCTTCTTGCAGAATGTAGGTATGAAAGAAAAAAAAAAAATGTATCTTTGAAGATCTTCAAAAACCTATCAAAATACAAGGATCTTGAAGTGGAAATCTCAAAAACGTGACACATGAGGACATCAATAATTCCAGTTGTAGTTGGAGACGTCGGAAAAGGTTCCGAAAGACTCATTAAAGGGATTCTTGGAAGCTTAAGCATTAAAGAAATGCAAAAAAAAAAAAAAAAAAAAAAAAAAAAAAAAAACTGTACTCCCAAACACATCTCATACAATACGAAGAGCTTTATATATGTAAAATGTGTGTTATATATATATATAATTTTTTATACAAAATATGATCAGTGGAAAATGACGAAGTCATTTCTGACCATACTCCTCCCGGAAGGAAATAATAATTATTGTATATTAGGCCACTTTTTAACCTGTCCATTTATTGATCTGTATATGCAATGTGGTTAGAACGTTCGCATTGTAACCATGAGACCAGGGTTCGAATCTCACCATGATCTATTTATCAGGCAGAAGACTTCTTGATGCTATCAGATTGGAGTGGTCGATCTCAGCGTGCGGCACCTTTGGATGTGCCTGAAAACCATACCAGAGGTTGCCTTGTGAGTGAAAATTGAAATTGGGTCGACGGAAACCTTGGGGGCCGTCGATCGCTGTGCTAGCACGAAGTCACCAGTCATTGTGACCGAGAGCTTGAGCGTTTGTCCTTGTTCAAATTGTTGATCACGCTAGATATCATGCTCTTTCCACGAAACTAACGAAGGTCTGCTCAGCTTAGTTGCAGTACAAAGCACAGGTGGGTTCTGAGGGTGTTGAACAAACACAAATGTGCCTGAGCGAGCGTTTGCAATAGGGATTACTCGAATACAAGTGGCCAGCTATATATATATATATATATATATATATATGAGCATTTATTCTAAAACAGCTGTATTTACTTCATGTATAACACTGAATAGAAACACATTCAAATATATTCAATATATTTATATATATGTGCGTATGTATGTATATATATTTATTCATAAGTGAGTGAAAGAAATTTGAAAGAGAAAAAGGAATATTTATTGCATAATTTTAGGAAGATGGACAGAATAAAACAGGATGAAAAAATGTTAGAAATCCGAATTTTCGCACATGTCTACGTAATTTGTCAACGAAAGTCAAACTGAAATTGATTCTTTTTTCATTCCCCGACCCCCAAAAAATAAATTTAAATTTTATTTTTCATTGATAAAGCACACTTGCGTTTCAGAGAATTTTAATTTTGAACATTTTTCTCATGTTTTATTTTGTCTATTGTCCTAATAATATACAATAATAATTATTTTTTCTCTTTCAAATTTCTTTCATCCACCTAATGATTATATATATATATATATATATATATATATATATATATATATGAAGAAATATAGTTTTAAGGTGTGCTATATTTATGGTATAAAGTGCTCAATATCAGAGATAGAGCGTATATAAATATAACAATATAAAAGTGAACACTGAAGTCAACACTCAGAGGCGACAGGCTGTTTCATGCTAGACGCAATCGTCAGGCCGCCTGACGAATGCGTCCAGCATGAAACAGCCTGTCGCCTCTGAGTGTTGACTTCAGTGTTCACATATATATATATATATATATATAGATATGTATGTATGTATATATGTAGTGGGGGGAAACATATTCATATACATACAATTTTTTAATTTATTGCATTTCCAACTAATGAATAAACATACTTTTCATATAATTAACTGTACACAGATGCATAATAACTAAATATGCATAGAAAATAGAAAAAAAGTGATTTAATAGAAATAAGTCCGATTTATTCATTTTAATGAGTGAAAAAAGTATTCGTACAATACAAAAAGGAATACATAATCATTTGATACTTTGTAGAATATCCAATCTTCATTTCTACAGCAACCAACCTCTTCTTGTAGTTCTCAATGATTTACACATTTTAGTTGGTATTTTGTTCCATTCTTCTTCGCATAGCTTCTTCAGATCGGTGATGTTTTCTGGAGCATGCGATTGGATTTGAATTTTCAAATAACGCCGCAGATTCTCGATTGGGTTTAAATCTGGGGGCTAACTTGGCCATTTCAGGATATTTACATTATTTTCAGCAAACCATTTCTTCGTAAATTTTGCAATGTGCTTAGGATCATTATCTCATTGAAAGAGCTAATCAGGAGGAAATTCAAGATTTTCAACTGAAATCATTAAATTTGCTTCCAAAATATTTTGATATGCTTTGGCATTCACTCTATTACGGATATGTTGCCAGTACCATTTGTAGAAAAACATCTTCAAACCATGATGTTGCCACCACCAAATTTCATTGTTGGAATTGTGTTCTTTTGTTTGAAGGCATCGCCATCTTTCCTCCATTCATGATTTCTAGAATGGCGTCCAAACAACTTAATTTTGGTTTCGTCTGTCCATAATACTCTTTCCCAATATGATTTTTCCTTATCGTTATGTTCACAAACGAATTTCGACCTGACATAGCTGTTTCTTTTCAGTAGCAATGGAGTTTTCCGAGGGGAACCGTGAGTAAAGATTTGTCCATTTAGTGACAAGGATTTCTGGTGAAAGTAAATTATCCTGCAACTCTTGACGAGTAACCATTGGATTTTGTTTAATTTGACATATTAATTTCGTTGAAGATCTTGAAGAAATCTTCCGTGGAGCACTTGTTTTTCTTTGGTTTTCAAAATTTTGAGTTTTTTTATACCTTGCAATGAATGAACTAATGGGAGTAAATGGAATATTCAGGTTGTCTGAGATTTTTTTGTAACTTTTACCATCTTTCTAGAGCTTAACAAGCAGTTCTTTTTGTGAATTTGTCAATTCTTTATCTCTTGCCATGATCATAACCTGCACGAATATCAATTACAGAAGGTTGTTTGTATTTTTAGGCTAAAATTAACTACAGATAACACATTTCTAAACACTCTAGAGTATCCAACTTCAATAATTTAGAGTATTAAAGCAATTTAAAAGTTTTAAAATCTGAAATTTGCATTGAACGAATACTTCTTTCAACCATTAAAATGGATAAAATAGGATTTATTTCTATTAAATCATTGATTTTTTTCTGTTTTCTATACATATTTAGTTATTCATCTGTGTACTGTTAATTATACGAAAAGTATGTTTATTCATTAGTTGAAAATACAATAAATTGAAAAATTTGTATGTGTACGAATACTTGTTTCTCTCTCTCTCTCTCTTTATATATATATATATATATATATATATATATGCATGTATGTGAATTTTAATTTCAAGATTATGCATGGTGTAATGATAAAAGTACGCAAGTGTAAGCTTTAAGAAAGTTTTATTCAACTGAGAATACAAGGTTCGCGTGTAGTGTCCTTTTATAGTCCCAGTAAACAGAAATAGCGGGTAACAAAACAAGGGGAGACCACTCTTGATTATTCATAACACATAGTAACAAAAATTTAGACAATTTTCGATTTACATTACGGTAAAATAAAAGATATTTGCAGGTCTGGTTTGTACTGAGGCAATAAAAAAATAAAGAATGGATTGATACAGGTACGGTTTATACAAAGTTAAAAACCGAATAGATACATGTTCGGTTTAAACTAAGGTTAAAAATGTAGACACAGGTCCGGTTTACACTTGGATAAAAATAATGTCGACACATGTTCGGTTTACGTTAGGGCAAAAAAGGGTAGACACAGGTCTGGTTTACACTAGGGTAAAAAAACATGTAGAGACAGTTCCGATGTACATAGGGTAAAAAAAGGTAGGTAGAGGTGCGGCTTATACTAGGGTAAAAACGTGGACAATGATCAATTTTATCCTCGTATCTGCAATTAACCAACTCGAAGTTGCTCCCCACCCCAACCCCTTTAGGAGGAAGACATTACTATGCAGGTGATGCAGTCAGCATATTCTAAACACGGCTGAGTGGAATGCATTAAAAACAACAAAGATAAAGACAACTGTTTAAAAATACATATCATGAGATTAGTTTATATAAATATATAAAAGAATAAAAACATGTTTAGTCCAAGAAAATTGGAATCATTTTGAAAAATTTCACACTGTTTTAGTTGTTAAAAATATTTTGTATTAAGAGGTTTTGGAATTTTGATTCATGTTATTTATATATATAGATGTTTGAAGCTAAAAACAGTTGCTGAAGCAGGAAGAAAGGTTTATGACTTATCTTGACACATCTGTGAATTCTGTCTTCTTAGAAGCTTTCAGCGTGCAGGAAAAAACATGTAATGTGGATAAAAAGACATGCCTCACTATTTTTATGGTTTTAATGAATAGTTTCTGGAAGAGATATTTTTTGCTATCGTTTTTTTTTTTTTAAGCTTGTCGGAATTTGCTTCCATCTACAAAATCTTAAAGTATTTTTATGAGAGAGTTGCTGAAAAGTTTTCAGCCCTACCAAAAAGTGCTGCGAACGTTTCAGCACATAAACTAAATCGTTATTTTTTTTTCATATGACTTTAAAATTTATTCATTACTTTTACATTAAAGGTTGATCAAATACAAAGCCTAAGAGCCTCTCAAGGTAGAGCGTTACTGAATGCGGTTTCGTATGGATATAAGAGTAGAAAGAAAGTGCAGATCATGAGGCTATGTAGGATAGATAACGGTTTACCCTAGACTTGAAGGTATTAAGATTGTAGCATTTGGGGAAACATTGGAGGTGATACAATGACAAGCCTTCTTTTTACTAAATGTTACAATAAAAGTCTCAAGAGCCACTCAAGGTTACTGACCGAGGCTGTTGTAAGAGGAAGAAGTAAGTGCAGATCATGGTGATATGTAGGATAGATAACGGCTGACCTTAGACTTTAAGAGGTTAAGATTCTAGTGACACTGGAAGTACCCTCTTGGGAGTAGCAGTTCTTGAGAGGAAGTTTTTTGAGTAGAACTTTTTTACCAATGGAACTCGAAGGGTATGAGGATGGGTTGACATGACGGATCCTAGTTGTAAAGTTCTGAACTGGTTGAACTAAGAAATGTAGCTTTTTCATGGAAATAGCAATAGATTAACGATAGGCTTGCAGTGTTTTGTCTGTAGGAAAGGGACTGTAAATAGGAGTGGGTAGTTCATGGTTAAATATTATTCTTTTTGGTTAGGAAGTTTGTTTATATATTAATAAAGTTGTTTCTCTCTATTTAACTTTCTTATCTTATTGGCTCCTGTCAAAGTGGACTATGAAAGTAACAGCTTTTTACTATAATAATTATTTGCCTGGGTTGGTAAAGTATAAATAGTGATCACTCTCTTCACTAGCGCCTTCTATATTAATGTGGCATACCAATGACAAGAGATTTTGGTCAAGATAGCAGACGAAAGAGCTGGGTCCAGGGAGAAGCGAATTCATGCCTTTTCCTTGTGGTGTGCATATAAGCAATTAATCGAAAAAAAATAAACATGTGTTCAGGTATGTTTCCTAATGCAGTTGTCGATCAACAAGAATGGTTTCGATGGCTGTAGACAGAACGCATCCGAATATCGATATATGCCACTTTATCCCACCAATTAATCCTGAGGATTCTTTGTAGGCAGGGCACGTGGAATCCTTCAAAGCGTGGCAAATTTTGACGACATTTGATCCAGATATCGAATATTGAAAATATGTCTGGAGAGAAATACCCTTTTTTTTTACTGATGAGATTCCTTTTGGGTGAATTGGAGTCGGACGAAAGGGTTGTCAGTAGTCAGTAAGAATGATAGAGGGACGGCATCAAGGATATTCTGGAAACCTGTAATATCTTCCCTAACCAATTAGAAAGATTGGCTAGTGATCGGGCAGACTGGCGATGTGTCTGTATACACGCTGTTCAAACCGCAGAATTAAAGTTGGTCCAGTAGGCAGAAGAACATTGTTGGAGACATCATATGAAAAACCCTTCCTCTACTTCCTTACTCTATATCCAAGGTTTTTTCAGAGGTCCTACTTGCAGAAAAAAATGAATTGTCTCTATTCTATTGATTTTGCCTGAAAACATTGTCTACTACGACGACAAATATAAGCAGTATATTGTATGTACTTCATCAGAACTACATAAGGTTTTTAATTGTCCTTTCCTATACTAGTTCCAACCAAGGTTGAAGAGCCCAGTCTGCTCTACTATTTAACCTGTAGAGTGATAGATTCATACATTTTCGAAGGGTATTTGGGCGTAAGTGTATTTATTCATATACTTTGCTTCACACTCCTCCCCGGTCTTTTGAAGAGGAGTAAAAGTTTTATCCTTCGTCTCGTGTTTAGGGTTAGGTTTCCGGTTACTTCTAAAGTTTTTCACGCCAAGTTGCCTCTTGCGTCTTAGTGGCATTATCACCTTGCTTGGGGTGAATTGATAACAAAAGGTGAATATAACGAACTCAGCTGGAATTCGAACTCGTTTTCCCGATCTCGAGCTGCTATCAATTATACCCCCCTCCTGCACATAGTGTAAATTAAGGAACTGAAATTAAGCTGAAAGAAAATCTAGTTAAGATTTGGTGACAATCTTCGTCTTATTTAAAAAAAATTAAGCTAACAGATTCGATTTATTTTTCGATTTTCATGCAGCCAGTATTTTCCTTGACACAGCTATTATCTTATATTACCGCCACTTCCTCATCAATGTTTAAAAAAAATTTCGAATAAAAATATTTCTTTTCAAATTTATGTCTTTATAAAAGGTAAAAAATAAATAACGCATTGTATTTGATTTACGGATTTTTATAGTCTTGTAAATAAACATTGTCTATGTAGTCAAATATGTATTAGCGGTGTCAAGGGAATAACAATCCTTTTCGCACGTAGGTTCTTTGCGAGCACAAACGTTAAACATTGCCAACCATTCATTCGTGTTAAATACTCACTGGATGCTCGACGCTTGTGGTCTTGTTCCAAACTAAGCCAAACTTAAGTAATGGGGGGAACTGGGAGAAGAGAGAAAGAAAGAAAATGATTAAAGAGAAAAAAAAAAGAAAGAAAAACAACTAAGAAAATGACTGAAGAGAGAAAAAATAGCTGAGAAAGAAACAACGAAAGAAAGAAAGAAAAAGAGCCGTAATGAATTTAGTCTTCATTGGGTGCTCCAAACTTGTCGCCTTGTGCCAGAATAAGCTAAATATTTCGAAAGAGAAGAACGTTGACTGCATTTAAAATAATAATAATGACTTAATATATATATATATATATATATATATATATATATATATATATATATAAAAAGAGCATAATTTCTCATTTGCATACAAACTATTGTTCTTATCCCAATGTTTTGGCCATTGTGCATCCCGGCCTTCATTAGGTACTTGTCAAATTGAGTGACATTAATTGTGAGTACAATCCCTAGGCCGAGTTGGCGGCCTCAGTGGAAACAATGTGGGCAATAACTGAACAGTACTAAATTAGAACTTGACGAGATATCCCGAGACATGGTCAGAGGAACGAGAACAATCTACCCTCGTAGATTAAATAAAGGATTCTGTTCAAAATTTCATGAATGTTATCCCATTATCCCTGATGAAAGCTGGATGGCACAACGGCCGAAAAATTGTGATAATAAGAAAGATGAAAATAATAGTCTGCATGTCAATGATATAAATAATAATAATTTCTCATCCACAACGTTTTTTCTTCTTTTTTTTTTTTTAACCTGAAATGAGTTATTATTGACAAAGCTTAGTTTCGTATAATGCTATAAATATGTACTACCAAAGTGGACTGAATGACCTCCTTCTTAATGTGTCGTGTTCCTTCAAGACATTGGCGATCATGACTCTCCAAAACTTCCTATCCCTTGCGAATAAAAGACAGCAGTTTTTCTACTTTTGCTAAGGCTCCCGGTCCTGTTCCGCCATCCATTAATACAAACTCATCAAGGTTGGTGACTCGCTGCCTTCCTTTATCTCTCTTGCTTTTAATGTACGTTGTTTTCCAAGTCCTCTTTCCTCTTTTTCTCCAAGAAATTTAAGCCCCTCTCTTCCTGATTTTGAGCATATATGTTTTTTTCTGTCGCCATTTTCTTTAAGACTTCCTCGTTGCTTACTCTCCCCCGTCCATGAAATTCTCAGTAACGTTCTGAATAGTCAACTAGACAAGTTCGTTAACCATTACCCGACACTTAAACACTACTATGCAGGAAATGAGTTATTCAGTAAAACGATCTTTGGTTTTCTTTCAAAGATATATTAATTATTGTTGTAGCTATTGTTTCCTACTTTGAAATAAGCTGCGGTTAATATTCATTCGAAATTTCTTCCTTTTGTTCTGCCCAAAATTTCTTCGAATTTATAAGTAAACAACGAACAATTAACTGAACATGGACCAATGAATTTTGAACAAAGAAACATCTAAAACTCTGCCACAAACAAAAGAGATGAAAACGATCCCCAAGGCTTATTGAAACTCGTTTAATCATCCAAACGTGAATTTTTTTTTAAACTTAGTAACAACATCTGTGTAAACAAGTATATTTGTTTGTTTGTCCAAGAAGAGAAAATAACTGACTCAAAGAACTCTTGAAAATAGAAAAAAAAATGTATAAGATGCTTTCTAAGCCTTCAATAAGCAGCGGCTAGATTTATCCCCGGGTTTCTTGCTTAACCCAGATGTGGCGAGTTATGTTGAAGTGTGAATGAATTCTCATTCAGTCTGGAATGAAATACTTAGCTTAGAATCCTACTGGTAACAATTTCCTGGTTACTTTTCAAGTTGGAATGGTAAAAATAATCAAGGTGTTAAAATGTTATCTCTGGGATTTGCTATGGGAGATTCAGGTTTGGATTGAGATAAAAATTGCAATCCAGCATGCCACGGGTCAATCTCCAGATGGAAAAACCAGATACAAGTAATATTTCTTATTTTAAATTTGCTTCACTTGTTTGATGTGATTTCTCTACACAAGATGAATAAAAAAGAATGTTGTCAAAATGTCAAGTAAAAATGTGTAAATCGTTCTTTTCTACGCGAGGAGCATAGTTGTACTTTCGTTTAACAACAAATATAAGTCGATTGTTATGGCATGGAGTTATGCTTAATGAGTTCATCTAGTAGACTATTACTACTGAGTAAGAAGTCCGATCTTCACTGGGCGACGACGGATAATTGTGACCTTTTGCCAAACTAAACTAAGGTCAGTAAAATGACAACTACAGAATAGAAGTCTGTGTCAAAAAATGAATTATAGAAAAAGAATATTTCTATTTCAACATTCATTTTTCTCGAGGCAATAAAAATTGAATGCAGTTAACCAAGCAACAAATAGTCGATACTTTTTTTTTATCTACTCATTTTAGATAAAATCCCTAGTATTCTCACCGAAACACTTCTTTACGTAGATGGTGATTGGGTGGTTAGAACGTTCGCATTCTAACCATGAGACCTGGGTTCGAATCTCACCATGATCGATTTGTCAGGAAGGAGACTTCCTAATGTTATCGGACTGGAGGGGTCGATCCCAGCGTGAAGCACCTTTGGAAAGTGCCGAAAACCATACCACGGTTTGACCCAAGTCTTGTGAATGAAATTGAGTAGACTGAACTTTTCGGAGGCGTCGATAGCTGTGCTAGCACGAAGACACAAGTCATCGTGGCCAAGGGATTGGGCGTGTTAGCCTTGTTCAAACTGAAGATCACGCTAGATATCACGCTTTTTCCCAGAAACATTAAGGTCGGCTCAGTATAGTTGCAGTACAAAGTAATAGGTGGGCTTTGTGGGTGTTGAATAAACACAAATGCACCTGACGAGGCGTTTGCAACAGGGATTTGCTAACCGCCCTAGTAGACGGGTATCCTCGAATACGAGAGGCCAGTTTACAGATTTTCAGATGATTACAGCAATTTTGTCATTGAAAATGATGAACACTACAATATTTGTCTTGAAATAAACAACACCTAATGATGACATAGTGCTATGTCGAAAGTAATCAGAATAAAATTTGTATCAGCACGGTAGTTTTCTCTCTTCTGTTAATAACGACACAAAAAAGCTTGTCCGTGAATATGAAAGGATCCAATTGAAAATAAGTAACCAAACTTGTCTAAATTCTTCAATCAAACATGTTCCAATGAAAACATGCTACCAAAATATACACGCTATATATATATATATATATATATATATATGTATATATATATATATATATATATATATATATATAGTTTAGAATTTACTTAACAAATTTGGCTTTGAGTCAGTCTCCTTGTTTTATCGACCCAGATTTCTGAAGAGCGTTTTCACCTATTTTTAAAACCATTTACTACTTACCATTTCAGCATCATTTATTTTATTTTATTTTTTTTACTTCGGCTCGTCAATCTGTTTACTGAGAATACGCGATCGGGTGAGCTCCTACCGATCAAAAGAGAAGGTGGAGTCCAAATCAAAGCCAGAATCACTTTCTGCTCAATTGAGATTTCCTTTGCCTCCTCCCAACTTTCTCGACGCCTTCTTGCAGTGAGAGTTGATGATAGAATCATTAATACGTATGTTAGTCCGATCAACGAACTGAACGCGATGAAATGTTTTTATAAGTTTTCCTTTTGATGAGTTTAGTGCCAGGGAAAGACAGAGATAACGATTTAGTGCTCAGGTCATTAGCTATTTCAGGTTAAAATACTATTGAGGCCAGCAGTGAATTAAATTCTTGACAGCAATTCTTCTTGTATCGCTAATCATTAGTCAATTTTATATCCCCGCAAATGTTTAAAGAATTACTATCGGTTTGTTTGTGTGTATTCTTTTTTTCTTCTTTGTATCGCATCCATTCACCACATAGATCAGTGGTTCCCAAACGGTGTGGCGCGCTTCGTAGGTGCGGCGGAGGAGGATAGCAGATGGGGCGGAATGGTTGAAAGGCAATCTAAGATTTAGAAACAGTTTAAACAAATTCATATGCTAAAAATAAATATCATTTCAAAATTTAAAATGGATTATTTTAAATTGCATGCATGGGTTCTAGTATAAATAGTTATAAATATTTACTGACCGATTTTAATCATTGTGATATTTTTGCATTATATCAAGTATTAAGAATATAGTAACTAGGGTCTGCAAATTGGAGGAGAGAGTTATCAATGATAAGGTTCTGACTTCGAATCCGCGGATATCTCCTTTAACCCTTTGTTTTTTTTTAACTCTTAAATGTACTTTTTATTAGGTTGGTGCAAAAATAATGTCGTTTTCACGACATTATTTTTGCACCAACCTAATATAACAAAACTTGGTGCGGCGCGAGCAAATTTTCATCTCCAAAATGCAGCCCAGAGGAAAATGTTTAGGAACCACGAACATAGAAATTTGTGGAGAGCCATGATCACCTTTCCCGTCTGGCTCTTTGCAGAATTCACCCTTCGCTAAGGGTCCCGTCCCCACATTCCACCATCGATTCACACAAGCTATCTTCTCTTATATGACCCGTGAGGCTTATTTTTTCTAAGCCTTCCTTCCTCATTATGGAATTTCAGCTGTCTTTTCTTGATTCTGAGAAGTATTTTTCTTTAAAACGTCTTCATTGCTTACTCGAGCCGTCCATGGTATTCTCAGCATCCTTCTGTAGAACCATATTTTTGATGTCTCTAGTTTTCTCCTCATCCGTGGGGAGATCGTCCTGCATTTACTGCCGTATAAGGAAATGGATAACGCAGTTATCTAGGAAACTTTTCTTTCTTTTTAAGATTTTTTTTTCCCCCCGTTTCTCTGCACTTGGCTCAGTTTTTTTGAATGCATCTTACGCTAGTCGAATGCTTACATCGGATCTCGGTGTCACATTTTCCATCTCCTGTTAAAACGCTTCCTAGGTATTTAAACTTCTGCACCTGCTTCCAGTTGACGGTTAGTCCTTTCATCTCGCTTTCTTCTACCACTCTGTCTAGGAGGTCCTGTAGTTTTCTTTCCATGTTGGCCACTTGTATCTAAACAGATCTTGGTGCAAATTGATATGTTAATTAAAATATGCGTTGCTTAATCATGGGATTTACACATGAACCTGTTTATATATGTATTATTATACTTATTCTTTATAAGTTTTTCAATGAGTACCTTCGCATTTCCAAGGTTGCCAACTAGAGGTGTACACGAGTGATTTGCACATTTTGAAAAAAGTAACATTTCATGCGTCAGGTAAATACAACTAAATTCCCATAGGAAAAATATTTCTTCACATGATCAGTTTTTGAAACATTATTTTCTGGTGTGTAAAATTACTCAGCATTTTGTTAATGACGTATTTTGTTCATCTGATCTTGGCTTACAAGAAAGGTCAGCTTTGGCGCGAGAAACCTCTCCAAATTGTTGATCTGGTAGAGAATTTCGATATTTCTGTTTTTTCTTTCCTTTACTTTTTACCTGTCACACAAGTTGGCAACCAGCTGGAGGTGGACTTGCTGAAATTTGAATATACAGATTCCAGCTGATGAAATCAGACACGTGTTAGAGAACTTCAGCGAACGCCCTTTAATGTAATAGGTTCATGTAGTTTAATGGTAAACGCAAACCCGGTCTGAAGGTATTTTCTCAGATTCGATTGGTGTCTGGAGACACAACATCTTTAATAAGACTTTCGATCAATAAGCCAGTAGATATTAGTTTCGCCGTTTTCAGAAAAATCAGGAAACACATATAGACATTGAATATTAGGTTGGTGCAAAAATAATGTCGTTTTCTCACATATGTTACTATGTGAGAAAACGGCATTATTTTTGCACCAACCTAATATAAAGTTAATAATAGATATGAGGTTGATCTGGAAAGTAACAGTAGTAGGTGTGCTGTGCAATCTCTGGAGGAAAGTGAGATAAGAGGATTGTGTTATCACCTAACAAGATATCTTGTGATTAGATCACTATAATCTTAGCGTTTGATTCATTCCGTGCGCGAGAAGAGACGAGATATGTGGCAGGGCAAATCGTGGTTGCTTCACCAAGAAAATGCACCTGCTCACAAATCCTTGTACTGGAACAACCTCCCTATTCATCTGATTTTACTCCGTGTGGCTTTTCTATTTTCCCCAAGCTCAAAGGGATTCGTTTTGAAGGACTGATCACCATCAGAAGGGGCTGTAATGACGGGCATCCAAGACGAATCCTTCCAGCGTGGCAGAGGGAAATGTGCATTGGACTTGACGGTGATTACTATGAAGGTGAAACCATGTAGTTTGTTGTTAGGAATGCAAATAAATTATTTGTGAGACCAGTTACTTTTTAGACGTATATTTATGTTTCGTTAAATATGACAGACAATTTTTTTAATTTATTTTTTCCATCGTTCTTATATTTTCCGTTTGATGGGAGTGAGTGAATGCAAAAACTGTCCATATTGTCCCGAGCGCTTGGACAATATTTGTACTACCTTACTTCCACCAAACGGAAAAATGTAAGAACGCTGGAAAAAAAATTAACTAAATTTTCCTTATCTGATATTTAAAAGAAAGGTTGCTGCACACACACACACACATATATATATATATTCTTTTTTTTCTAGCGAGATTAATGATCGACAAGCGTACATATAAATTTTATATCAAAATAGAATTCTTTTCATTTTTCATTCAAAATACTCAAATTTTAGGAATACGTTTTCACAGCGTTGCCCACGTGACGACAACGTGACCATGTTTAAACGGAACGCTGATCATTAAAACTTTCAGTTATCTGTTTGGATAAGTCTTGTTTTTATGTCCATCGTCTTTGTCATGTTCAATTGATAATGTTAATTATATTTTATGAATATGTCCTGAAGATGGTTTATTAGATCGAAACGTCCGACGTTGACATTATATTAACATTAAAACAGCATAATTGCATATAAGGATTTTTGTTTGTTTTTTTTCCGTATATATTTTTCTATATATATATATATATATATATATATATAGAGAGAGAGAGAGAGATATTCAAACATATATTGTTTAATATAACAGATAACGAATGTCTATTATGTTTGATGATGAGCCGTTCTAAGCTTCGTACATACAGTTGTTTTAATTTTGGTAGAAAATAAAGACAAGAACGGTCCAATATTTGGAAAAAATATCCAAATGTTGGACAGAACCAAGATTTGTAGGCAGATCAGAATCCCCATTGGTAAAATACAGACTAAACACCAGCAACAATTTACGATTAATTTGTGGGCTGGAATTGTAGGTGTGACTGTCTAGTAGGTTTATATGTTCTCTCAGCACGTTTTACAAGAGCTGTCTACAGGGAATTTATTTCGAACACACTTCGAGACCTGTTAGAGTCTGTGCCCATGCTAATACAAAGACGCATGTGGTTCATACATGATGGGACTCCAGCAGATTTTAGTCACATTGTTCGCGATGCAATAGCTGACATCTACCATGAAAGATGGATAGATAAGTGGATGTCCGGTTCAATGGCCTTTACGTTCCCCTGACCTCAATCCTTTGGTTGTGGGGCCCACCTAAAAAAATTGGTTTCTGCAGTAGACATTAATAATGCAGAGACGCTTCATTAACGTGTCAAGGGGGACTGCGAAATTATTTGACGCCGTATGGGAGTATTTGAAAGGGTCCGCCAGTCAATGGTCCGACGGGTGCATGTACGTGTAGAATCGAACGGTGAACATTTTGAACATTTGCTATATGAGTTGCTGTGTTGAGGTACAACGATGGCCTTTTAGACATATATCTATATGGACATTTTATCTGGTTTAAATGTGAGGAAGCCACCCCCAAAGTTTGTAAAAGGATTTTTGATACACCATATATATAGAGAGTCTGTCTATATTTCTGAGATGAGGTATTATGTACAGTATTTACATTATACGGACCATTTTCCTCATCTTTGTCGCCATATTTGTCACAACGTTTCGGCCGTTGTACACTCCGGCCTTCTTCAGGTGGTTGGAATTTCGAACTGAACCCTTTATTCCTCAACGACACATGGCACAGTGGATAAAGACGTTGGTTAGATCCAGTGACAAACCCAAAGAATGTGAGTTCAATACCCGGTTAAGGCACTGGAGAACTTTCAGAGGGAAAATTAGCAGGAGATAACTGATAACTGACATCCATCAAACATGGCACGTGGAACTAGAACAGTCTACCCCAGGGATCGAAATAAAGGGTTCAGTTCGAAATTCCAACCACCTGAAGAAGGCCGGAGTGTACAACGGCCGAAACGTTGTGACAAATATGGCGACAAAGATGAGGAAAATGGTCCGCATAATGTAAATACTGACCATATATATATATATATATATATATATATATATATATATATATATATATTAGCAAATGCGAATGTCAGTGTTTCACTATGTCACACTTTTTCAACTTTACTTCTAGAAGCCATTGCGCAACATATCATGCCAGATTCGGACCCGCAATAGTGACATTTTGGATTCCGAAGTTTTCATTACTGCAATTGTTTTCAGCGATATTTTTACGTGATTTTTTGCGACGAAGTTTTTGTACGATGACAATTTTTATAACTTGGGAATAAATTTAGGGATAATTGACATTAATTGCGAAATCCACTGAAAGTCACAGATGAATCAAAAATAATTTTTTTGTACGGAAAGTAAGAACCTACGTTTATCAAAGTGTCTTTAATTTAAGTGGCGGCAGAAGAATTATCGTTGAACTTTTAAAAGATGAGCTTAAATATTAATGCAATACTTAAATGCAGCGATCAATTTTGAGTTCTTTTGTAGTTTATTGTTGCATCTAGACCCCACTAAATAATGGTAGACAGTTATTTAGTTAAATCAAATGATGCTGAAAATTTCTCTTGTTCACAAAGACTGAGCGAATGACTCGATAACTTTGAAAGGTCTTATTGACTGGGTTGAGAACATTTCAGCACCGCTCTTACTTTACTAACCCGGAAAGTAATAAAAGTTGTTATTAGGTTGGTGCAAAAATAAAAAAAATACGTCAAAAAACGATATTATTTTTGCACCAACCTAATACTTCCATAACCAAGAGCCAATCAGATCAGTAAATCGGCAGATGGATCGTCTTCTTCAGGTGGTTGGAATGCCGAACTGAACCCTTTATTTCGCTCACTGGGGTAGACTGTTCTACTTCCACGTGCCATGTTTAATGGATGTCAGTTATCAGTTATCGCCTGTTAATTTCCCTCTGAAAGTTCTCCACTGCCTTAACCGGGTATTGAACTCACACACTTTGGGTCCTGTCACTGGATCTAACTAACGCCTTTATCCACATGTGTCCTTGAGGATATCTGTGTATGAATTTCTGGGTATTATAAACCTAATGTCTTCAGCAACCATTTTTTTTTTTACCAGTGCTCACATTGCAATTTTCGTTGTTATTATCGCTTTTCTCCGACACTCCTTATTACTGGTTCCCGAAATGTATTCATTTCTATGCTTGGTCGGCTCAGGAGATTTTTGTGGCCTAGCATATGTGCTGATTCCTTAAGTTGACGAATTTTCCAATAGTGTTCTTTGTCTATGATCTCAATCTGATCCCACAGAGGCCGGTGATCTCCCTTTTCTCTTCATATTTGGTCAGCCACGCCTGATTGTCCCATTTCCCCTCGTGTTACAGCTTTCTGGTGTTCTTGAAGCCTTACTAATAACTGACATCCATTAAACATGGCACATGGTACTAGAACAGTCTACCCCAGTGAGCAAAATAAATGGTTCAGTTCGACATTCGAACCACATGAAAAAGGTCGGAGCGTACAACAGCCGAAACGTTGGAATAAATATGGCGACAAAGATGAGGACAATAGTCCGAATAATGTAAATAATGTACATAATACCTCATCTCAGAAATATAGACAGTCAATAAAGAACTGTCCGAACAATGGAAATGTTGTAAATATTTACAATACCTCATCTCAGAAATACAGACAGATCCTGAAGAAGGCGGGAGCGTACAACGGCTGAAATGTCGTGAATGTGATAAAGATGAGGAACAATGTAAATAATGTAAATAGTTACAATACCTTATCTCAGAAATATAGACAGATAAATTGTATTTATTTTCAAATTTTGTAGTTGAATTGTTCACCTATATTACATATGATCCATTACTGTAAATAATTAAGTTACAATAAAATTTGTATTTTATATGAATAGTAACGTTTGAAATTTGAGATTCAGTTTGGGGTAGACCATTGCATCGGCCCTGTGTAAAACGTGTATTGACAGAGAAGAACAAATTTTCTAATGTCTTTATTCATTGACGAGGAGAAAAATATTAATAAAAATATATTCGACAAAAATATGTTAAAAGTTGAAGATTTGTAGACGGAAGCAAAGTCTGCCAAATTTAAAAAAAAAAAAAACAAAAAAAAAAAAATAGATCTTACAGAAACTATTAACTAAACGCATTACCATAAAATAGTGAGGCATATCTTTTGATCCATATAGCATGCATTTTTCTGCTAGTTGAAAGCCTTCAAAAGATGGCATTGCCAGATGTTTCAAGATAAAACACTTAAAAAAAAAAAAAAAAAAGCTGTAACTACCATAGTCAACAGTAATTATTATTCTTTTCATAAACAGAATTTAGCATCGAACATGTCTTAAGATTTGAGAATATATGTAAAACTCCTTAATTTAATTTCATGGTTTTAAAAATTCATTATCCTAGTTTTTGTTGTTCTTTCCGATACCATGAATGGCACATTTCCAAGTTTGGTCATCATGAAACTCAGAAAACATTATACCAATTTTCAAGATCAGCGAAAAAGGAAAATTACCTCCACCTGCGCGACTCCCAGATGAAAACATTATCTAAAAACTGTTGGAGAAATAATCGACAAAACATATGGTTCTTTGTGTAAATTCAGGAAAGTCCTATTACAACTAAATAATAATTATATACCCAATTCAGTTGAATTAAAATCGAATACTCAATTCAGCAAATATAAAAAAAGAATACCTACTTTAATAAAATAAAAACGAATACCCAATTCGGCAGATTTGAAAGGAAATACCGATTTCAGCAAATTTAAAAACGATTACCAATTTCAATGAAATAAATGAATTCATTTTGTCGTATGCAACATACGTCATAACATTAACTTGTGCATATCTTTTGTAAAAAAAGAAAAAGAAAAAGATAATTAGCATAAAATGAATTTCGTCAATCAACTTTTCTAACCAATCGAAATACAAAAATAAAATCTGAATTCCGTCGATCAATATTTGTATTATTTACATACGGGACATTTTGTTATCACAACATTTCGGTCTTTGTGCCTTTCCGGAAATTAATTTATTTCTACAGGGGTAGATTGCTCTCATTCTGCTAACAATGTCTAGGGGTATCTCATTCTAATACTGCTTCTACTGACACCGAGTATTCACTGCCAGGTCCAAGGATTGAACTTACAATCACACCAGTCTATTGTCCCGTTTGACAAATCAATAATTTACTCCTTACTATCCTACCCAGCTTCTGCCATTCATTTACATAAGCTCGTTAGATATGTTACTCGCCGCTTCTCCTATGTCATGTGAGTGTTAGATTCTCCAAGACTACTTTTCTCATTAAGCGTCTCAACAAGTTTTATTGAATAATACTGACAAGGTGTGTTCAACTTTTTATTTAGTTTTTCCAACTTCTGATCAAGTTGTTTTATGTCAGAATTAAAAATGGTGAACTTTTCGAAGTTCATTTTTATCTATTCGGATATTTCTGATTGTCATTCCAGTCGTAATCAAGAATTTCGAGTTATTATCTGTTTACCAAAATGTGTTTGGCAAATTCCGGGGATTTTAGTTGGAATGAAACTTGGGGACGTCATCTGATGCGGTCAAACTGACATTAGCCATGATTTTTAATCACCTACTACAGTGAGAGTCCAAAGTTAGAAAGATAGATTTTGTCAATATTATTCAATAAAACTTGTTTTAAATAATACTTTTTTCTCTAAATAACTTCAAATGTTAATTTTAGTGAAAATTTTTTTTCGACATGTCAGTGATCGTCATACTCGCTTAGCGAGCCGACAGCCACCTTTTATATATATATATTTTTCTGTGTTATTTTTTTTAACTGGAATATATATATATATATATATATATATATATATATATATATATATATTCATCTAGACTCGATGAATTACTTTAATTTGATTATTCAAAAAATTTCTATCACTTGTATATCCTTGCTTGAACCGACTTCTAAGGCTCTGGAAGGTGTAGCTTGAGGAAAGCAGACGTGGCTCTTGGGGCACAATCCGTTGGGTTAAATTACACCACGGAATTTCGTGAGAGCGGTGCCTCTTCGTCATTAAGGGTCCACTGGATATGAAGCTTGTGTTGTATAGTAATGAGCCAGATTTGATTCTCGGTAATGTATGCGCACTGCTGATGAGTCCCAAAATAGGACGAAACGGCCGTCCAGTGCTTTCTACAATCTGTTGAGGATTCTTCTAGGCTGGATGAATTTAATATGATTATTCATTTCCCCCTAAAATTTCTATTATATATATATATATATATATATATATATATATATATATATATCCGGTTGAGCTCTCTAGGGAAAGAAGGGTTTTAAAAACAGTGACACATACTGCTATTAAGCATTACCCTTCAAGTATGAATTGCGTTCTCCGAGCCACTGGCGTATTTCGTATAGAGAAAAACGTTAAAATTCTCTTCCTTTCTGCCGATGGCTTAAGGGTAAGATATCTAACTGATGTCAGTCCAGGCTTGAGGAGCAAAACAGTCTGTTTATGGATGACTATATATATATATATATATATATATATATATATATATATATATATATATATGTATGTGTATACGGTGTGAATAAAATCAACAAAATCTGACGTTACAGGTGGAAGGTATAAATGTTAATAAAAGCTATTTAACTTGACCTTTCAGCTGTTTACGCAGTGAAGACAACTGCAAGCCAAGTTAAATATCCATCATTGTCATATATATTTCTATCTCACAGATTAAAGAGTTCGAGTCGAAATACCAATTACAAAAGACCCCTTAAGAAGGTTGGGGAGCATAGTGGCTAATAATAACAATAATGTGATAAAAATAACGAAGATGAGGACACTCGTCTTAAGTCTATGTATAATAATGATAATTTGTCATTTTCAAAATTTAGACTAAAAGTTGTTTTATTTAAAAAAAAAAAAAAAAAAAAAATTGAAAATGAACGTTTTGGGCTGATTCAGCCAATTGAAAAATAATTGAAATCGTAGTTGACGAATCATTGGATGGTGAAGTCCTATTGTACTCGCGAATTCTACTCGAAGCGAGAATAAATAATAATGACCTGAAATTTTAAATACTTAATATATGACTCAAACAAAAAGAAATATTTTTTGTTTCACAATATAAAATGGAAAACAATGAACAATTCGAATCTGTTCTATGTCGAGCCTGGGAAGAATTTGCTTATTTGAAGTAAAAAGGCTTTGAAACATTTTTTTTCCATTTTTAAGTTGACTATTGTTTTAATATTTTCTGGGAATGGGGTCATTTTTTTGTTTATGTCACCTGTTCGGGTGGACATTTTAGAACAGAAATAGAAATCATATAATAATATCATAAGTTGATACCTTTCTGCGTTATTTTTTAACTGGAAGAATTCTCACCTGTTTGCCTATGGCTCTGGTGTTTAAATGCTTTCTGTGAGAATATCAACTGAAAATAATCTCTCGAGGTGCCTTGAGACATGTAAGCTAAGCGGTGATGAAATGTAAATATTTAATGAAAATGTAGTTATTTCAGAAACATTTACTTTGAAAAATGAGTTGAAAATATTGATTACGTAAGAAACAAGCTGAGAAATCTGTATAAATCTAACATGTTTCGCTATTTATTTAGCTTCATCAGAATGTTTCCAAGTGGAATAATGCGAAAATATTTTTTCGTTTTTTTAAATTATATACTTTGTTGTTTTTATTTGTAGTCTAGATGGCAAATATCTATCTTATGGCGTTAGTATTTATGTATGTATTAGAGCAATCTCTCGATTAGTGCGGGTAATGTGTACATCGGTAACTATAAAAAATCAATTTCAATTACTATGGTTAATGTGTTTACCGCACTAATCAAGTATTATGTATGCACTTATTTTATGCACAAAAACGCATTAATCAAAGGTTGCACACACACACACACACACATATATATATTAGGTTGGTGCAAAAATAATGACGTAATAATGTCGTTTTTTGACGTATTTTTTAACGTCGAAAAACGACATTATTACGTTATTATTTTTGCACCAACCTAATATATTATTTATTTTTTTAAATGGTAGGAATTAAAAACCGAAGGTCGAGGATACAATTTCTAAATTTCATCAAGCAGTTACGTATATTTTTAAAACAAAGAAAAAAGCAACTTCATAAATATACCGTAATTGAAAACATATAATATTCTTACTTTCCATTTTACATGAATATTACCGTACAGAAATCCCTCGATTAGGGCGACTAATGTGTACATCGGTAACTGTAAAAAAAATCAATTTTCAATTACTATAGTTAAACTGAAGAATGTTTTACCGCAGTAATCGAATTTTGGTATATAAAAACTTTAGCGCACTCATCGAAAACGCATTAATTAAATGCGCGATGGACGCCTGTATATAGAATTTTATACTTTTTTTTTTTTTAAGTGTGAAAATTGTTTTGACAGGCAACACTTGGATCATTATTACACAGTGGAAAGATTGATTTGTTTGTTTGTTTTATGGCTTGTCAGCCATTTGCAGATTATTCAAGGACAGAAAATATTTTTTTAGAATGTAACAATCTTTTGGAGATAAAAACTGATGTACTGATACAAGTTCTACTAATTAACCCATAGCTGAGAGAGAAGAGGTGGATTCATATTTTTCTCCAAGAGTATTTGCATGTAACTGAATATAATAAATCCGACGGAGCCGTTATCCATTACATCACCAGCACATCTAAGGTTGCAGCACCTGGTATCACAAAGCGGTCACTCATCTATGCACTAACCAGGCTCAACGTTGCTTAACTTCAATGATCATACGAGAACCGGTGTTTCAACGTTATATAGCCATAAAACCTAGTGGGAAGAACAGGGAGAACATCAGCAACATTTTATTTTACTCATTACAAGCCTCAAGACCCACTCAATGTAGAGCTTTACTAAATGTGGTTGATATAAGTGCGTACAAGGTGAGGGTATTAGTATAGATAATTGACCATAGACTTGATAGTGTCAAAATTGTAGTGATCGAGGAAGAATTCTTTCGGGAGGCGATTCCTCAAAACTGTTCTTGGGGAACAAGTTGTCTGACTGGAACTTCCTCTTTATGAATGGAAAAAACGGGAATAAGTGTGTGGGGAAATTAACCCTTACAGGGGCTATTGAAGTATGGAATTCAGTAATTGGAGCAAATAAACTAAAACCCCAAAAGGTGTTTTCTAACTGTAAATTTTTAGGGAGAATGTCAGTTAACTAATATTGATGCTTACATTGCATGAAACACATAAAAAACCTAAATGCTCCCCACTAATTAAAAATTACTCCCATACTAGTAAGAATTGTTGAATATAACGGATTAGCCTTTGGGCACGTCGGCGTGGTGTAATGGTTAACAAGCTTGTCTTGCTAGATAAGTTACGACTGAAAAGTGAGTTCAATCCTCACTAAATGTCCCATACTTTTGGGCCTTGTGACACATCTAAGCTACGCTTAGAAAATCAATATAACGGACTAGCCTAATGGCCAAAAAATTCTGAATCATAGGAACTTAGTCCATCAGGAGGGTGAATAAGTTGACATTGAGTAGTGGCTATGCCAGTTTCATCTGGACTAGCAACACAGAGTTAAATATATATATATATATATATATATATAGTTTCTTAATTCTTATTTAATAATTTAAAAGGGAAAAGATATTAAGATTTGCAGTGATTTGATTCCTTATTTTTTATTTTATTTTTTTTTAAAAAAAAAAAAAGATCGTTTGCAAATGACACAAAATGTAGCTTCCTTTTTCTGTGGGGATTCCTTTTTCTGTGGGGATTGGTCAAAAAATAAAAACCTAACAGTTCAAATTTCCATATCTTTGGAGCCTCTGTTCTGCGCATACACGGTAACTTCATTTCTGCCGCAAAATATATATGGTTTGTTAGAGAGACATTAGACAAAATTAAGAAAGAAAGGCCAATATTCGAATGAAGTACTAAATGTTATCGCCTCGCAAAAGAAGTTAAGCGTTAACATACTTAGTTCTTCGAATTAAAGGAGTGGAATTCTTTCCTCACTTATGTTAATTTGAAGCACAGCTGTTTTTTTTTTTTTTTAATATTGTTGTTTTCTTTGATATATAAGACTAACTGACTAGGTCATCCGTCAGGAGGCCCTAAAACATCCACATCTTCCTGGTGTCCTTTTCGCGTGTCATCTTAAGGGTTTCAATTGCGCATATATTACGAGATACACGGTGCTATATTACGTGTTTACACAGTTTCTATCTGATTCCGAATAATTGTCCATAATAAAAGATCTTTTCCATGACATCTTTGCAGCTTAAAGCCAAATATGGTCTCTGCTAGATTTTTACCATTGGGCACATAATGGGAAAGGCTAAATGCCAACACGTGAGTTGTGGTCATTACGGTTTTGAATTCAGAGTTGTCCTCCTTCTAGACTGGTTAGCAACGACGACCCTATTATTTATCTCATAGCTGAGGCAGAAGAGATGGGTTCATAGCATCTAGGCTATTCTGAAAACCTGTATTATCTTACCTAGGCGATAAGACAAAATTGGCTTCAGATCGGTGACGTGTCTACATAGACGCTGTTCAAACCAGAGAATTAAAGTTGGTCCAATAGACAGAAGAACATCGCAAAATCTTCCCTCTACTGATAGCCATGGTCTTTTCAAATTAACTATTACGGAAAGCGTTGTTCTCTGTTTGTTCTGATCAGTCACACGAAAATCCATGCCCCGGTCGAATTCGCCTGAAAAGACCATTTACTTCAACGATAAGTATAACCAGTATATAGTATATGTTTCGCCAGGGCTACACAAGGTTTTGAGTCAGTTCTTTTTCTAGACTGGTCCCAATGAAGGCTGAAGACCTCGGTCTGCTCTACTATTTAATCTATAGCCGAGATAGAGGTGGGAGGAGACAGATGGGTATTTTGGAGTAAGTAAATGTCATGTACCCGAGAGTAGTTCTCCGATTCCTCATTCCGATGGGCTATCCATTTTCCCACCCGCACGTACTGATAATATGAGTTATATGAAAGTTCATTTTGCTGCCATTTTTTTGGGGGGGTGTTTTATATCAATTTTGCCTTCAAGTTCACACATGCGATTATTTTTCTAATTTATATTTTGCTATTTTTTATAAAGTTTTGTTTTAGCACTTGAACGACAGCTGATTTACGCTTTGAACGGGACGGGTAAGGCAACATCTAAAATTATACGCACACACACACACACACACACACACACACACATATATATATATATATATATATATATATATATATATTGATTTTTGCAAAAATATACAAAAGGTTCTCATAATAAATATATTTACACCAATTTTATCATTCTCAGCATACCCCGCTTTTTATACTGGGTTTTCATTTGTGACCCTATATAACAAATACAGACATCGAAAGAAGGATAATCAGGTGAAGGGGGACTTTAATAATCTCATTTAGGGGATTTAAAGAAAATATTATTTCTTATAATCTGTTTAGTTAATATTTTTTGTTTTTCTGTTTTGAAAGAAATCTCTATTAGATGAATAACTTCTCATATCTTCGGACACTTCAACATATGGTGGGATTGTTATCGGTGCACCGAGATTAAAAGTTTTTTTTTAATGAATATTAAGCCAGATATAGATTTGAAAAAGTTCAAAACAAGAGTTGCGCATTCCTTAAGTAACAGAATTTTACTTTATCCGTGGCCAAATAGGTAACGGAACACTGTGGCTACAAGAGTGTTTTCCCCGATGGAAAAAAAAATGAATACAGGTCCGCTTCTTGTCGGAAGCGATATTTTTAGGCCTTCTTAATCAAAACCGGTTGATAATAATTGCCATATTTATGACATTTCAGCCGTTGTACGCTTCGCCCTTCTTCAGAATCTGTCTCTATTTCTGAGATGAGGTATTGTAATTATTTACATTGTTCGGACTGTTGTTCTCATCTTCATTGACATTTCAGCCGCTGTACGCTCCGACCTCAAGAACACGTGACCCAGTGGATAAAAGCGTTTGTTGATTCCAGTGACTTGACCCATAAAGTTGTGAGTTCAATACCTGGCTACAGCAGAGGTGAACAAAAACTTGTAGAGTTAAGTTAAAGGGCGATAACTGATCCTGAAGAGGCATGGCATGTGGATATAAAACAGTCTACCCTGGTGGACGAAATAAAGGGTTCAGTTCGAAGTTCCAGTCACCTGAAGAAGGTAGAAGCGTACAACGGCCGAAACGTCATGAATATGGCAACGAAGATGAGAATAACAGCTATAAATGTTATCGACCCTGACCAGGAATCTCTGCTTCTTTTAATTTCCCACCACCGTAAACGTAGATTCACAGGTGCCATTTTATAAATATTTTCGTATCAATTGATCTGGTGAGCTTTCCTCTTTGGTACATCGAATTAATGATAATAAGTGTAGCACTAGATTCGCAGTAAGGTCTCATCATTTGCTAGATATAATTGTAAGTTCTATACGAACAGTTTCTTCTCTTGCACTTTTCGCATGGGGAACTCTCAATCGGCTTCTTGCGTTCGAGTCAACTTTGATATTAAATGCAATATCAACCATCACATTCTAATTCATTGAATCCCGTTCTATTATTGTTTTCTCTCCTCTAGAGTTTATAGTTTTAACTTCCTCCTCTAAAATGCTGACTTAAAACTGAAAGAAAAATAAATACCATGTCTAGCGTGGCCAACGAGAATTTAGGAAAAGAACAAGAAAGAAACATATATACTTACAATCAGAATGAGACAGATGAAATTTATAGGATGCATAAGGAAAGAAAGTGTAGAGAATGTAACACTCATAGGGCATATTGAATGTAAGAGAAGCAGGAAGGCACAGCGAGTAAACTACTTAATGAAGTTGTGTGAATGGGGATGTGCTGGTAGTGGAATGTATAGCGGCTCGGAATAAAATGTCGGAGAGACGAGTTCAAATTCTACTAGAGTTTGTTACATTCAGTTGAATACAAATATACCTGAGAAAGGCCTGAATCCATCTCTTCTCCTCCAGCTATGGGTTAAATAGTCAGACTTATACTTGGAATAATTACCTCTATCTTTGAAAAAATTTCAAGTATATTAACTCGCAAAAACTATTTTTACAATCCAAAATATATTCAATCTTTAAATAACCTAAAAAGGGTTGTTAAGCCGTAAAAAAAATAAATCAATTGTGTGAATGAATGAGGGACAAAGAGGAATGGTGAAAAGTTACTCAGAGCAACAAAGGATAGGAAGTTATGGAGGTCCATGATCGCGTACTCATTTAAAAAATATTTATATGACCGAATATATTATTTAGGGGTGGGTGTTATAACCAGAATCGTCACTGATGATGGGTTTGGTGAGTTTATCTCGCTTTGTGTTAATTCCTTGTAAGCAAATTATGCTTGCATTTTCAGAGTTTTCTGTTTTATGCTCTATCTGATCGTTACTCATACACAAAGCTTTCGGACTTAGTAAACTGAATTACTAAGTTAATCACCTGTTCTTGATACTGGGAGTCACGAATGTTATTTTAGTCAATCGTCGACAAATAACTGCAAAATCCAAACAGTGCGGGTGACGGTTTCATAAAACCTGACTGTTGCGATGTTTCGATGCCAAAAACTTTGCACGAAACGCCAAGAATGAGTAGTTAAGATATTTTGGATATTTTTCAGATAGTCTGTGGAATTTGCAGAACGTCTTATTCGTGCGCTGCCAATAGCCATTCTTTTCAGATTGAAGCCCTCACACATTCAAAGTATTTTTTGTTTTAGAGGCCTTTTAGGAAGTCAAGTGCTTTCAACGGATTCTCGGCTAAGCTTGAATAATCGGTACGAAGACTTGATGTATATCCACTATGAACGTGACAATACACAATAAAAAACTGAATGGGATGTTACTGCCGACTGAGTAACCTTATAAAAGTGTATTCACTAATTTTCCTTTGCTAAGCAACATCAAATCGATGCAACTGATTTTGGATATATAAAAAAAAATAGCTGGATTTAATACGTACATATGTAAGTTAATATAAAATAACACCCGAACAAAAGTGGAGGTAAGTGTTCAGAAAATGCGTTTCGCTTGTTTATGGCAGGCGTCTTCAGATCGAAATAAGAGACTTTCCTAACACCCGTTCAAATCGGAACGGATGATTGGAAAGTGCGTTGGAAATTTTTAGTATGTGGTAATATCAGATGTTCCAATCGAGAAAAGAATTAATTAAGGAAACACATTGAAAGTGTACTGATCTTACAATTCTCTACGGTCAACCTGAGACCGGACTCATGCACGATATCACCAGTCACATAAAAAGCAATAGTAACACAGTGGAGTAGAACTAATAGATAATAAACAAAGTTCTACGCGCAGGGGACAAATTTGAAATCCAGCAGACGTTAACGTCTTCATAACGAAAAAAACGTTTCTGGCTTTAGCATCTAATAAAGTTATTTATTATCCTTTCCCCATTATATATATATATATATATATATATATATATATATATATAGATATAGATATTATTTATTTAAAAAAAATTTATAACACAAATATTTTATAAAATCACTACAAAAATAGCCATTTTGTTTCAAAACCCTCGGTGTCTTATCAAGTGATGACGTTGAATGAATGACATTTTTGTAGTGATTTTATAACATATTTGTGTTATAATTTTTTTTTTTAAATAAATAATTATATCTGCTCTACTTTGTATCGAGCACTCTTTTAAGAATAGTAATTGTTGGTTATTGGAATTCATTCCATATACACCAATCATATATTTGGGTATATGTATATATATATATATATATATATATATATAATAGCTGGGCAATCATATTTGAGGATACCTGTTTACTAGGGTGGCTGGCAGCCTCTCGCTCAGGCACATTTGTGTTTGTTCAACACCCAGAGAGCCAACCTCTGGTGTATACTGCAACTATGCTGAGCAGATCTTAGTTACAGTTTCTGGGACAGAGTGTGTTATGTAGAATGATAATGAATCTGAACAACAGCAGCACACTCAAACCCTTGGTCATGATGACTTGTGACTGTGCTAGCACAACTATTGATGATACCTAGTGTTCCATCTATCCAATTTCATTCACATGGCTTGGGTCAACCTATGGTATGATTTTCAGGCCCTTTCCAAAGGAGCAGCATGCTGACATTGGCCACCTCCAGACTGATAACATTAGGAAGTCTCCTTCCTGACAAATCGACCATGGTGAGATTCGAACACATGTCTCATGGTCAGAAAGCAAATGTCCTAACCATTCAGCCACATGCCTCTCTCTCTCTCTACACACACATATATATATATATATATATATATATATATATATATATATATATATATATATATATATATATATATATATATATATATATATATATATATATATATATATAGCTAGCTATCTCTAACACTAAATATATGACAGTTGAGTTTTCATTTGAGTAATGCATCAAAAATATCACAACATTTACAACATCATGTCTCTCTATATTCGCAATTTAGGAACATTCTTGTTGAATATATATATATATATATATATATATATATATGAAGAAAAATATCCGAAAAAAACATGCAAAAATCCTAATATGCAATTATGCTGTTTTAATGTTAATATAATGTCAACGTCGGACGTTTCGGTCTAATAGACCATAAAACACCATAATTGCATATTAGGATTTTTGTTTGTTTTTTCCGTATATTTTTCTTCATACTGTCGGATCTATATCCATATATTTACTTATATATATATATATATATATACACACACACTGAATTGTCCCGTAGTTTATCGACATACGAGTGTCAAGCAACTCAATTCCTAGGAGCCGACACCCAGACACCTGAACATATGATATTTTATATATATATATATATATATATATATATGTGTGTGTGTGTGTGTGTGTTGTTGTTGTTGTTGTTGTTGTTGTTGTTGTTGGCTCTACCGTCGTTCATCGACGCGAGTTGTTAACCCACGCCTATCGGGGGACACTTTCTTAGGACATATGAGCGTCTGGCAACTCAGTTCTTAGGAAACGACAGCCAGACAACCTGATTATAGTGATAAAGGGTCTGTGCACAATCAACCGCACTCTTTGAAGAGCCGAATACGAGCACCACGTACCACATGTTTCCCAGACGACCCTCCGCAGGTTTTGAATTCAGTTTTTTCCTTCTCCTAGACCAGTTGCCATCCAAGGCTATAGAACCCAGTCTGTTCTTCTATTTCCCCATAGCTGGGAGGAGAAGAAGAGGATTCATACCTTTCCCAAAGGTATTAGCACGTAACTGAATGTAATGGAGACGACTAGAATTCGAACTCGGCTCTCCGATTTCTCAATCCGAGCCTTTATCCATTACTCCATCGTGCCACAATTTGCTGTAATTGATAGAATTCAAAATCAGTTACGCGGTCTTCTGGGAAATGTCTTATTTTCCATTCCGCAACTCCTTCTCCACAGACACAATGTCACAAGCCTTTACTATTTGCCTGACATCAAGGTCAACATCGCTCACGCTGGAATAGTTTCCAATCAGCTTGAAGAGTGCGCTCGGGATAGAACTGGTGTGTGCCTGACACGCGAAGCAACAGAGACATTTGTGGCAAACCGACGTAAGTGCGTAAATCAAAGTGCTATAGATTGGAACGGAAACTCCCCTGATTTAAATCCAGTCGTGGACATTTGTATATTTTGTTTATACATTATTTTTATAGATATAATTTATTCAAGTAAAAAAAAAAAAATATTAATTACATTTGCCAGCTTGAATGTTCGAGGAATTTCGTGGAAAATACGCGCTCTCAGACAGGAATCGAACCTGTAATCCTTATGGGAAACCATCATTTGATCTGACGCAATGTTAATCATTCAGCCACAGTGAAGCAACTAGTTAGCAAAGTCTGAATTAGTTTTTTTTTTTTTACTGTTTATCGATAAAAATAACGTATATACAGAAAATATATTAAAATAATTGTCGGACTTAATCCATTTCGTAATATGTTGTCACTGTTTACGTTAAGATACATTTCGTGAGCAGATATGATCGATCGAGAAAAATCGTTGAAGGTGTCTGTTGAAAACAGTAATTCTATTTTTATTTCTATAAAAATAACGTATAAAAAAGTAAATATATCAAATTATATAATTTTTACGGGTTTGCTATAGTTTTAGAGAGACAATGCCCGGCTATGCAGACACATATTGACGACTCACATGATTACTCAGACAACATTTCGGTCTTTATTTTCATTGAAAAATACGAACGTGTATTTTAATGTCCATGTTTCTTCGTTAAATAAATCTTGGAAACGTTTTAATTAGACTTTCAATTCATTTAAATTTTTCAGACGTTTCCTCGGACATTGATTATTCAGTAACCGTTCGACTTTCATTGACACTAAAAATATACGACAGGAATTTGCATACCGAGGTCACAAAGCTCTGCAAGTTTTTTGGGAAATACAGTCCGTTCAAACAGTTTTGCAGTTTGAGTCTCTTCAGTGGTTTGAAATACTTTTTGTTTTTGAAATACTATTTTTCCTCACATTTTATGATTATATATATATATATATATATATATATATATATATATATATATATATAATTATTATTATTATAAATTTACTAATTTAAAAATATGGGAAGGATTTTAAAAACAAATTCTATAACATATGTAAGTATAAATTGTCAAATGTCTTAGTATTTTCGGATTTCATTAACCATTACTAAAGAGTTTCTTGTACTATCTCAGTTATTTTTTTTTTCAAATATCGCTTCTTTGTCTCAAGTTTTTTTTTTAAACTATCAACACGATAGTTTAAAAAAAAACTTGAGAAAAAAAAGTGTCAGTGTCAGTTCGTTTTATCGACTTGTTCATTTATAAAATATATTCATGTTTCTTGATTTTAATAATATTTCCTGGTGTTAAATTGTTTGTATTTTATGTTTAATTCTTCTTGTATTTGTAATCGTATTTATAGTTTACAATACATGATACAGTATTGTTGTTGTTGTTGTTGTTATAAAAGAAAATGAGACAAGATCATATGCAATAGTGTATGCTCTTGTCTCCTTTTCACAGTCTGAGAACGATGTACAGAAAAACAGTTTAATAATCTTCTTCCTCAAATATAAATGACCTCCACTAATTTGGTAGGGTGCCGTTTTCTTCCATGTGGGTAATTTTTTTAGAAATACAAATTTAAGTGAATTCACTTGATCTTTATTCTTTCTTTCGTTTACACCTTTGCCATTCTCTCTTACCCAATTCTCTTGCCAAAGCAATTACTCTCCACATAAAAAACAAAAAATAACTAACAAGGCTTGTCCGTTTTCATTTGCATAAAAGCATACCACCCACAGAGATAAGTAATTTGCTAACTCGCTTATTAATTGCACGAGAAAGAAGCAGTTAAGATAACCATTTACTGGAATTTGCATTTGAAGACAATGCAAAAAATATATGAAACCATTTCTTCTGGCAAGTGTTTCAGGAAAAACAAAATGGTGCATACAGATTGTCAAAATCTGTAAACAATATCTTGCTACTTTCAAGGTTGAAAATGGGCGCAACAGACATTTACTTTTAATGGCATTTCAACAGTAAGATAATTATAGGACAGCGGTTTGCACATATGCTTAAATACCCACTCTATCAGCCTCCAGAATGTGTGGGTAGTATATAATGGATAGAGGCTCGAAATGAGAACTCGGAGAGTCGAGTTCAAAGTCAAGTCTGGTTCGTTATATTCACTTATGCTTGAATATTTTCGGAAATCTCCTCCTCCCAGCTATGGATTAAGTAATAAGAATTTTGTCTTGAAAAAAAAAAATCACGCACAAGAAAAAAAAAAATTCTTCGAATCCAAAAATACGTTTCGGCTTTAAATAACCTATAAAGTATTGATAAAAAAAATCAATCAATCTCCTCCCCTAATCGTTATGATATGCTAACAATAATTTGACTGTGATGTATCTCTCCGTCCACGAGGCGATGGCCTACAGCAAGGTCAGTGTGTGAAACCGAATCGCCTCTGCTTTGTTAGCTGGCAACCGGTCTACCACCGAAAGAAACGGCAATCTACTGCGGGAACATCTCCCTAGTCAGTCATGAGTCGATCGCCCAAACGTATATTACGGAAGACACTTGCGTCACTGACTGACTGATTGAATCGTTTCAGTCTGCGAGGTTCTATCATTTAATAGATGTGTAATTATTTAAAGAATGGTTACTCAAAATTTAAAATCCGCCATTCCTAAGATCGGAAAGAGCTAAAAAGATAGAAGAGGAAAAGGAGCGAATATTTTCAGGGAAATCTACGTAATAAGGGGTTAATTTCGTCGTTGTTACTATTATTGAATCATAAGGAAACTCAGGTAAAACCTTTCAGCAAGAGTAAGTCCCTCTGACCCGGAGTAAGCTCATAAATTAGGCGATTCTTGGTCTATAGTATGTATGTATGTATATATAATAAATAAACCTAGTGAGCCAGACAAACCTACACAGGTTTCACCTAAGCGGATCGCCAGGGAAAGCTGTCTAAAGAGGCAAAAGAGAAACAGCATATTTTTTTTCTTTGGGCTTTAAACCTGTATCAGTGCGATTTTTTTGGACAGACTTTCATGATTCTAGCTCTTTCTGTTTTTAAAACCTTTTTTCCTTCGAGATTGATTTGATTATTGGCAAATCAAAAATTCGAAGGTTTTTCGAAACGAGTATAGTTACCTATATATATATATATATATATATTATTTTATTTTAACTCTGGCGATGTGAAAAAAACAGATAACACAATTTTCAAATAAAAATATTAGACAAACTGATATTTGGAAAAAAAAAATTAAATAAAAACTAAAAACATCCATACTGCTTGAAAATAATCAACCAGCACCACAATGTCTAGCTAAAAGAAAAAAAAAACACTGACAGAGTACCTAAGTTGAACGTAAAAGTGCTCAATATACTAAGTAGAGAAAAATTAAAATACCTAAAGAGCCAGGAATTATCTACTGATGATTCGGTAGGTGAAATCTAGGTAGATAAGCTCAGACTCTCTCTCATATATATATATATATATATATATATATATATATATATATATATATATATATATATATATATATAATATCAAGTACGTGGTGCAGTTCAATTTACAACACATGAACGATCTGTTTTTTGTATGAATGATTCATATATATATATATATATATATATATAGTGTATATTTTAGCAGTATGTTTTCATTAAGACAAGTTTTATTTTTAATAGGATCCTGTCGTAATTACAGACAAGTTTCTTACTATCCTTATTAAAGGAAGAAATAAATTTACCATATGGATGCTTATTCATGTTATTCCGACTTCTTACGACATTATTAGCACAATGTCGTCATTAGGGTTTTGTTTATTCTAAGACAAAATTGTTTTGTTCATCTGGAGATTAAATTTTTACGTCTGAAGTGAAAAAAAGCAAAGTTTATGTAATTTTAAAATTTTATCATGTAGACACTAGTGCAAACATCAAGGGAGGTAACTAAGTTATTGGAATATCTAAATATTAAAAAAAAAAAAAAAAAAAAAAAAAAAAAAAAGGAGGAGGAAAACACATTTTACTTAGGCTATTTTCTCAAAAGCACTCGCCTGGCCAGTTTCATATTCAAACAAAGCAATTTATAAAGAATTAGTGTATTTTTTTTTTTAGAAATTACTTTTGTTTATGTTTTGCATCATATATATATATATTACATTTTAGGATATTACATCGAAAAACATGTCAAGAATTTCAGTCGAACTTACTACTCAGTCGTAATTTATCTATTATTTAAGACGAACTTGCTAACCATTAAACCAGACCGAAGTGCTCCCATTTTGACATCTCTCTCTCTCTCTCTCTATATATATATATATATATATATATAAATAAAAGGCTCAAACACTAATATTCCATGGTTATAATTTATTACATTCGTATCACAATCCAATTCATTAAACTTACTAATTCAAAAAGAAATTATTTTTCAATTTGTAGGTCTGATGAATTGAATCGTGGTAACAACTCCAATGTAATAAATTTATATTATAATAAATTATGTGTGTGTGTGTGTGTGTGTATATATATTTGTGTGTGTGTGTGTTGAGTCATGTGCAAGGCTAACGAGGACACGCACGAAGACATGATACAGAAAAATGTATTCTGTTATCGCCACCATTAAAACCAAACCTAATGATTTTATAAGCACTTAGACAGAAATTCATTTTTGCTAACAGTCCAAAAATGAGATCAAGGCTCATTACAAATACAGAAAATGAATAATGGAACATGAAAAGAACAGTGAATATATTCCTTCAGAAACTGATTCCTTCAATTTGCCTGAAGAAGGTCACGAGACCAGAAACACGTGTATCAAAAATATGAAGAATAAAATATAATATATAAACTAAAACAAATCCAAATTATAACCGAAAACGTTTGCGGTTTCTTTCTTTTTTGAATATTATATATATATATATATATATCAACCATTTTGGTACCTCCACTTTTTTCGCGGAAAACAGCAATAAAGTTTTATCGTCAAAATATTTATGCTATTATTAAGATGAAGTATTCTCTGATTATTTAAAAAAAAGTTTAAAACTTATTTTTAACACGTTAGAAATTTTAATTAAAATCGTGTTTTGTTTATCATATCAGAGTGGCATAATAATTACATTGACTTTTTTGCGCTTTTTTCCGTTGAAAACATTGATTTGGAAATTTTTGTCAAGACCAAATAATTGTACGATTTTAATGAAATTTTCAGGAATTATTCACAAATGAATGAAATTAGTTCAGAAATTTTTTTTAGAAAATTTTGGTAAAAAATATATATTTTTTTTTTTACATATGTTACCTCCCATTTACTTAATTTCATGAAATTGCGCAAAATACCTTTCTATTTCCTGAAATTTTTATTCGTTACAAGTAAGAGTTCTTGGAGAAAGTAAATCATCTAATTTTCTTTTTCAAACTTTCACTATTCCAACTTAAAATCTCCTCTGAATTGAAAAACAATAAATTCAATAAAACTAGGACATTAATTAGAAAGACATTTAATTGATTTTGTAAATAGGTTATATTAAGGACACTATTGTCTGAAGAAATAACATTTTTCCGATGAATAAAGAATTTTTACAAGAACTTTTTTCATTTTTTTAAAAATGTTAATTATAATAATTTATAATAGTGTAAAATCGTGTAAAATTCTGTATTGGGCGATTTCCTGCATGTGATATAGTAATTAAAAGATTAATAAACATAGTTACACTACTCTATTTTTAAAATAATTTTTCCTTTTTTACTTGATTTGTTCCCTTTTTTCATCTACGAAAGACTAAACGCGACATTAAGAAATGGTGACGTGATGCAAGAGTTTTGTCTCTTTGCAGATAAATTAATTTAAATCTTTTTAATTTTTAGATAATTGCGGAAAATACGTTCATTTGTAAAAATTAGCAGGTAGTTAACACCCCCCACCAAAAAAAAAAAAAAAATATTGCGTTTACTTAGATTTCGTAAATTTGTCAATTCTAGTCAGTTGTACTAAGCTGCCATCGCTTCGTCAATCAATCAGCTATTAATCATCGCCTCTGATAAACAGCACCAATAATTAAGAAATGCTTGTATATTACTTTTTTATGCTATAAGTAATATTTATTTCAAATCGGATTAAATTTAAATTTTCTAATTTTACTCATGTCATATATATATATATATATATTTTTTTTTTTTGAAAGAGTTTTAAAAACGTCAAAATTTGTTTTGTTTACACATTTCTTAAAATTAAGTAAATGGCTGCTTTTAAGAAAATTTTAAGAAATCAAAATTAAATTTGACATTCCAATCTATAGAATTTCTATCTGAAATACACCAGAATATTTTTACTTACTGGAAATAATAAATTTAAACCTTTAGCTTTCAATTAAAGCTAAAATGAAATCTTCAAGAATGTTTTTTCATTTTTAAAAATTCATTTTAAACCTTAGGTATCGAAAATTTATTCCGAAGATGTACATTATATGTAATTATATGTAATTATTTACTGTTTTTAAAAATATCCCATTGCTACACAGGAATTACCACGTTTCAACATTACATATATATATATATATATATATATATATGGTTAGTCGCTCGTATCAGAATATTCCTGTATACTAAGACTGCTAAGCAATCCCTGTTGCAGGCCCCTTTGCATTTCTTTCCTTTATTTTTTTTCCAACAAATACAGTGCCCACCTATGGTTTATACAGCAACTATACTGAGTGAACCTTAGTTATAGTTCCTGAACGAGAGAGCGGATTATCCGGTGTGATTAACAATTTGAACAAAGACAGTACGCTCAAAGCCTCGCTTACGATGACGTACGACTTTGATAGCTCAATCATTGATAGCTTCCAAATAATTCCGTATATCCAATTCCATTCACAAGACTAGGAACAATATGTGTGGTATGAGTTTTCAGACACTTTCCAATAGTATTGAATGATGGGATAGCCTCTCTAATACGACGTATGAGTGTCAGGTAACTCGGTTCCTAGGAACCGACATCCAGACAACCTGCACATGTGATTTGATTATAGAGGTGAAGGTTTTGTGCAGAGCCAACCAAATTTTTTGAAAAGCCGAATTCAAAGTTAAAAAACGACTTGTCACTTTATCCAGTGCCATGTGTCCTCGAGGACACATGGCACAGTGGATAAAGGCATTAGTTAGATCCAGTGACAGGACCCAAAGAGTGTGAGTTCAATACCTAGTTAAAGTGGCGGAGAACTTGGAGAAGGGAATTAACAGGAGATAACTGACATCCATTAGACATGGCACGTGGAACTAGAAAAGTCTACCCCAGTGAGCGAAATAAAGGGTTAAGTTCGACATTTCAACCACCTGAAGAAGGCCGGAGCGTACAACGGACGAAACGTTGTGATAAACATGACGACAAAGATGAGGACAATAGTCCGAATAATGTAAATAGTGCACATAATACCTCATCAGGAATATAAACAGATACTGAAGAAAATAAATGTTAATGATTTTTTAAAAGTCACTTTTTTTTTTTTTTTAAGTCACGAGAAACGCGAACTTGAGAAAAAATTTTTTTTTATTATTTAAGCATACACAAATACACATACACTGATCTTATTTTTTCGCTTTCGTGTTTGATGAAGCCTTGAACGGTCAGAATGTATTCAGTAACTGATGATTGCAGGTTTGAATGAAACTGATTTGTGCTATCGCTGTTGAATATTATGCATATTCACTTTATATATATATATATATATATATATATATATATATATATATATATATAGAGAGAGAGAGAGAGAGAGAGATGTGTGTGTGTGTGTGTCGAAATATTTAGTTATACACATGCTTGGTACATTTTTAGTAGGACCAGAAAAGGTAATATTTATACTGTACGTGACTGTCTGAAAATGCTTTAAAACATAGACAAATACACTTATTTTCGCTATTGGATCTGATGAAGCCTTAAACAGCGAAATGTATAATCGGATATATTTCAAAACAAATATACTTTCATGAACGTTTTCCAATTGTCAAATATATATATATATATATATATATATATATATATATATATATATATATATATATATATATATATATATAAGAAAGAGATTGTAGTGCTTCCAACGAGAGAAAAGTATGTATATTAAAAAGAAGAGAAGAGAGGTGCCGCAAACGTTTTTGGTTGTAATGTGTTTTTTTTTTAGAAAAAAATATCATGCTTTATTTTCCATAATTTTACTACACGTGTTTCTGGTCTCGTGACCGTCTTCAGGTAAAAGGCGGAGATTTCCACATATTATTAAAAATAATTAATTCTTTCCTTATGTTTTTCAATGTTAAATATTCTCGATATGAGACATTCTCTTTTTTTGTGTTAGTAATCCGAATGTCTTTCTTGAATTGGCAGAGAAGAGTTCTGCGCGAAGGGTCATAAAACAATTAAGGTTGGTCCAAGAGAAATGATGAATTACTTATCGGCATTTTATCTTTTAATGTGTTACTGACCCCTATGTGTTCTTGGATCTGTTTCCATGTGTTTCTGTCAGCATGCGTGTATATATGCGTGCGTATATTCCCCCTCCATACATATTCTGTCTTACTATGAGGAATTAGTAAACTCATTTGTACACGTACACACATACATACACACATATATATATATGTGCACGTTTCATTGAATATGAGAGACAAAGTGCTTTGATTTAGTTATTTTATACGATTTCTCATGTGACCTAATATTTTTTTCTTTTCAGAGGATAACTTATATAAAAACTGTTAATAGCATGTAATAGCATCGTCTACATAAAAAAGGATAAAAATAACTGAAGCCTTATTAACAAAAAGCAACACTCAATAATCTCAACTATGAACATTGATGTTATAAATCCGATGGGGATTCTGAAATTTTCCTTGCTGAAGTCACTTCGCAAATTCTGATCAAATAACAGAATGTGTTTTGGAGTTCTTTTTTACAGTGAAATTTTCAGCAGCCTCTTGTGTACGTCTATTTATTTCAAATTGTATTCTTTTGTTTTAAAGACTTCGAAATTTATACATCTGGTTCAGCTGAAGCCAATCATTAAGACAAAAGTTTTTACTGGAGCGGACCATATAACATTTCCTGAGTTCTACCAGGGCAACTCGCAGGTGACACCTGTCATGAGATAATCTCTTTGTGTAAACAGAAGGAAATTTGGAAAAAGAAAGACGGACAGAAAGAAAGGAAATAATTTACTTACCTGTATTTGGTAATAACTAAACGGAGTTTATTTTTCTTTCAACAATTTCAAGGAAATGAAACGAACTTACCTGCAAAATAAATGAAAAAAAAAAAAAGTAACATCAAAAGATTTTCCGACAGTTGCAACGACAATTTATTTAACTTTATTCAAACTACGAGAGTAAGTGAAAAAAAAAAAAAAAAAATTTAGACAAGAGTGCGGATAATTTTTGACTTTATCTCAAAATTTGTGTTGCTTAATTTATTGACCATCCCCCACCGAAAAAAAAAAAAAAAAAAAAAAAAAAAAAAAAAAAATTTCCTGACATATAAAAATGTTTTTTTTGAGACGTGCCCTTTCAGTGATCACGGCTCTCCACAACTTTCTATCTTTGTAGCTCGAAACCCTTCCCATCCCTATTCGTCCATCTATTTATACAAGTTTAAGTTAGTCGCTGTTTCCCTCTGCTTCTCTTGTCTTCAGTATGAGTGTTGAATTCGCCAAGCTTTCTTTTCTCATTACGTGTCCTAGACATGTCGATTGTCTCCGATTCTAGTTATGTCCTTTTTATTTCTCTTACGTAAAACTTCCTTTGGATTTAGGTGACACATTTTCTGTCCTATTTCTTTTCCTGACACATGACATGTCCCTTTTGTCCGTGATCATAGCTCTCCAAATCTTCCTTTGTAGCTCAACTTAGAAAAATAGTGCAGTTCATATACATTACTTACATGCGGCATATTGTCCCCATCTTTGTTGTTATTATCACCTGATTGAATTCTGTCTGAATTTTAGGGATGAGATGTTATATAAATTATTTACACTTTGACTAATATCCTCATCTTTGTTGTTATTATCATCGCCTGATTGCCTCCTGTCTGAATTTCTGGGATGAGGAGTTATTATTTAAACTTGAACTAATATCCTCATCTTTGTTGTTATTATCACCTGATTGCCTTGTGTCTGAATT
>OZ010580.1:62122387-62149887 GCA_963932145.1 Acanthosepion lycidas
CTATTGTCCTCATCTTTGTTGCCATATTATCACAACTTCAGGTGGTGACAAGACCCAAAGAGTTGAGAGTTCAATACCTGGTGAAGGCAATGGAAAACTTGGAGAGGTGAATTAACAAGAGATCACTGACATCCATCAGATATGGCACGCGGAACCAGAACAGTCTACCCAAGCGAGCGAAATAAAGAGTTCAGTTCGACATTCCAATCACCTGAAGAAGGCCGGAGCGTACAACGGCCGAAACGTTGTGATAAATATGGCAACAAAGATGAGGACAATAGTCCGAATAATGTAAATAGTGTACATAATACCTCATCTCAGAAATATAGACAGATACTGTTAGTACACACAATTTTTGATGCATATGTATTTACATGTATACATACATGTTACATTTGACACACACAAAGTACTGGGGAGATAATTTCCGAGATCGGGCACTCAGATTATTAAGTTGGGAAAGGAGATGCTTGGACTAACAAACTCGATCTAGCGTGTCTTACAAGACTTTTTAAAGAGTGTGTCTTACTTGGCAACCTTTGCGATCAAGTGCGAGTTGGCATGAGAATTTTGCTTCAAAGATCGTCTGAAAAATGCACTTTTAAGCTGCTTTGGAACTGGTTTTAGTCTTCGTATATTTTTTACAATGAAATACCATTTCGTAATTTTGCTCACTTGTAAAGAATCCCCACCACAAATCCTAAATCCCTAAAGCTATTTTCTTGAAGCCCTTCGGGTTACGAGGCCCGGCACATTTGCGTCGGCTGTCCCCCTCTTTCACCGCCACTGCGCGCGCGCACACACACTTATCTTTAATCCCTTTGAAACTGTAAAACGGGATTGATGTCTTTCTAGTTTCTCTCTTTGTAGTGCCTCTTCTCTTTTTCGTCTTGATCTACATAAGATTATCAGTTAATATCTACAAGTTTGTTTTTCCTGTTCGCTCGGTTTAGTTGCTCCATCGGCTTTTGGAATCATTTTTCATGACACAAAAAGCATAATTCAGACTACTCTAAAAATGTTTCTGAAGACACCCAGAGGAGGCATTTCGGTTAAATTATCGCGGATCTGAACCACTTGGGCATATTTTGAACAGATTGCAAAACAAAATAATCAAGATTCGGACAGGCCGACAGTAAACAAAAGAGGCGTAGATTATGTAGATATTGTGAGTTTAAATTAAAAGTGGGGCCAACATAGATAAGAACCTGGAAAAGAGACATGATAAAGTATTGGATACAAATAAGACTTGACTAAAATCGCAGGTTCACCAATCAGCAGCTTTCTGGGTTTGTACTTCCCGTGTATAAATATTAGGTTGGTGCAAAAATAATGACGTAATAATGTCATTTTTTGACGTTAAAAAATACGTCAAAAAACGACATTATTACGTCATTATTTTTGCACCAACCTAATAAAATGCACATATATATTTATCGCATAAATGTATCCTAGAAATATCTTTAGAATATCAGGTTTTCATCATGAGACTTGGATTCGAATTTCCCCATGGTCAGTTCGACACGAAATTGACTTCTTGATCCTTCCTCTTACTAGTTTCCCTGATAACTATAATCTTCAAAAATTTAAATGTAATGTCAATAGACATCTTCTGATGCCTTGATCCCCATTAGAAGACAGGGTGGTGTAATCTAATTTCTCGGACTGAAGAATCAGAGAGCCGAGTTCGAAACATTCATTACATTCAATCACTTGGGAAAGGTATGAATCCTCTTCTTCTCCCCACCCAGCTATGGGTAAATAGCAGAACAGGCCGGGTTCTATAGCCTTGGATGGCAACTGATTTACCGCAGAAAGAAATGGCAACCTACTGCGGTAAAAAAAATCTGCCTCGTCAGTCATGTATCGAAAAATACATGATCGCATAACAGTAGCATCTTGCGTACTAGTCGCACTCCCACCTTGCTTGGTATTAAACGCTTATAAAAATATCGGCCTGGAGAGATGCTCACAGCGCGCGGCATTGGTGAAAAATGCCTGAAAACATTGCCAGGTGTTCACCCAAAACTTTTGAGTGAAATTATGTAAACGAAACAGTTCGGAAGATGTAGATGGTTGTGCAAGCATGAAGTCACAAGTCTTCGTGACTGAGGGTTTGAGTGTACAGGCCTTGCTCAACTGTTGATCACCCCAGATTATCAGTTCTCTCCCAAAAACTCTATATAGATGCAGTATAAACTACCGCTTGGTTCTGCCGGTGGTTTTGAAGAAAAACAAATCTGCCTGAGCAAGGATTTGGTAGTCACCATTACTAGATGGGCACCCTGAGAAATGAGCAACTAGCAATAATGTACATATTGTACATGGGCTCACACACATATGGGTGTAATATAACAGAAACAATCTTGCACGAAAAGATACACACACACACATATATATATGTGTGTGTGTGTAAGCAAATATATGGATATAGATCCAACAGTATGAAGAAAAATATACGGAAAAAACAAACAAAAATCCTTATATGCAATTATGCTGTTTTAATGTTAATATAATGTCAACATCGGACGTTTCGGTCTAATAGACCATCTTCAGGACATATTCATAAAACATAATTAACATTAGACCATATTCAATTCATCATGAAAAAGACGATGGACATAAGAACAAGTCCAATCCAAACAGATAAGTTATCTGTTTGGATTGGATTTGCTCTTATGTCCATCGTCTTTTTCATGTTGAATTGAACAGTCTAATGTTAATTATGTTTTTTGTATGAATATGTCCTGATGATGATCGAAAATAGACCGAAACGTCCGACGTTGACATTATATTAACATTAAAACAGCATAATTGCATATTAGGATTTTTGTTTGTTTTTCCCGTATATTTTTCTTATATATATATATATATATATATATATACACACACACACACACACACACGAATCTCCACATGCATCTATGCACAGACACGTTTACATCCACATTACATAAACATACGGACAGTTGCTTGTCTCTTGGAATCAAAAGGAGACATTTCTGTACCATGTTGATGTATAAAATCATAAAGAGGTTCTGAAACATTGAAACAGCTGCAGTTGGGACCCGAGTAATCAAACCAGAATTGTACTCCCACGCTTCGGCACTCACTCATCTACATATATACTTATATTGATCTCACCCCTGCAGCTATATCTGCGAGCTCTTTAACAACTCTATGAATTTCTAGGATTGGGAGTTATTTACACGCAGAATATTGTCCTCATCGTTGTTGTTATTATTACCTGATCACCTTCTTTCTGAATTTCTAGGATGACGAGATATCCTTATTTACATTACTTACATGCGGAATATTGTCCTCTTGTTATTATCACAACGCTTCGGTTATTGTGTCCTGCCTTCATCAGGTGATCGTCAATTCGGCTAGACTTCTAACTGAACTCTATATTTAATCTACAGCGGTAGATCGTTTTCGTTCCACTGTTCTTGTCAAGGGATATCTCGTCTAGTCATTTATTTAGGAATTCTGCGTTATTTTTCACCCCGTTTCCACTACCCATCCCAGTTATTGAACTCACAATTAGTGCCACCAAATTTACGGTCGAAAGCTTTAATTCAATAGGCTATTCCTCTTAGTCGTACGGGCTCAGACAGATTGGAAACGGAACTAGCATTAACTGAGCAGTACTAGAAAGAGAACAAGACGGGATATCCGTGGACATGGGAAGTGAAATGAGAACAATCTTCTCTGTAGATTAAATAAAGTGTTTAGTTTGAAATTCCGTGAGAGTAACTCGAATCGACAAAAACTTGATGAAAAGTTGGAGGAAAGCCATTAAATTGTGATAAAAACAAAATGAAGACAATAGTCAGGATGAAAACAATGTAAATAATTTCCACGCCATCTTGATGTTTTCGTAAATATGAAGTTGAAAATTAAGTTTTCGGTTCCTCAATAAAAATTGAAAATGTGTTATCAGACAACTTGAGACTTCTGAATCGGATCATATTGTCTGTTCGAATAATAATTTCAGGGTTATCTGCCCTTGTTTTTGAGTTCAAACTCAAGACAACACTGATGATCAATGAAGAAATGTACGTATGTATGAATTAATACGTGTGTGTGTACATATATATATATATATATATATATATATATATATGTGTGTGTGTGTGTGTTACCATATAACAGTAATTTTGCATTTTGTTGTGTAATTTATATGCTATGTTATAATATGGAGTTAAAAATTTATATTTCGTTTCCTCAATGAAAATTGAAAATGTGTTATCAAACACTCATTTGTCCGCAAGAGTAATTTTCCGACACGAACACCAGGGTTGAATAAGACTGACGCAGTTTCGCCGGTTGAAATAGATCTATACCCCCCCCATGAGGTAATATTGGATTTTGTTGTGTAATACTATTTACTGGCTCTGTTTATTTTATATTACTAGGATCCAGTTGGATAATATACCAAAAGATTTATTACCTGAACTATATATATATATAAACTCACTTGTATGGATATTAGTTTGTGACCGTGTGTTTCACGCTTTTGCTATCATCAAACAAACTAATATTCATACAACTGAATATGTTAGCTCTATCACAGATATTGAACACTTGCCACTAAGTACCGCATATCTCTCTCTCTCTCTCTATATATATATATATATATATATATATATATATATATATATATATATATATATATATATATTATATAATGCTTATGTACATATTTATAATGTGCGTGTATACGCGTCTTATAGGCGATTTTTGCCCAGACTACATAAAGCAGAACTTTCCTCTTTTTTATAAGCCATGTCTCTAAAGGAAGTGGGCGATCATGGCTCTTCACAACTTCCTATCCTTTGCATCTCCAAGTAATACCAATCTCTGTTCTATCATCTATTTACGGAATCTTGTTTAGTAGCTTACTCGTTATTTTCGTTTTGCCCTTCTCGTCTTCAGTGTGACATGTGAGTGTCAAATTCCTCATTACGTGTTCCAGAAATTTCAGCTGTCTTTCTGATTCGAAGTGCAGGCGTCCGTTTTGTTTCCATTTTTCTTAAAAGTTCCTCGTTGCTAACATATTCCCGGATTCCTCAAGTATCTTCATTTGTGATGAAATTGTGCAACGTCTTCTGTCATATCGGGCAGTGTCAGTGTCGGGGTTTGGGGGTTAAAATGGCTTGCGATTTTTCCTGTTACTTTATTCCTGGTGTTCCCTTTCCACATGGAGGAACAAAATATTTTGAGATACAGGCTAACATATTTTATTTTTTTTTAATTAATTCAAACGTTATTTTTAGTGGATACCCGTATTTGAGTAGACGTGCTATTTTTCTTTTTTTTTTTTTAAAACAGGGATTCTTCGTCTACCCGCCTACGCATTCGATAAAACTTAATTAAGAGAATGTGATCTCCGGCAGGCGTCGAACCTGCGTCCATCTTTGGAGGAGAAATCACCGTATATCCAGTGTCCTTTGACTGCTCAGTTACGGAGAACTTCATTGTCAGACAAGATTTATTTTGCCTTAATGCACATTCCCCTCATCCAGAAAGCCATACCTACTCAGTTTCGTATTTGAAAAAGCAGACAAAACAATATCGAAAGAATTACCATATTTTCCGGCATGGAAGACGCACCCTAATATTGGAAAAAAATTTCTAAGAGAAAAAGTCATTCTCATACAACAACATATTCACTATGAGTTCCTCACATACTTGTACCACGTATTGTTTACATTAATCACACGTCCAATTTTGTTTATATGGCAATGACATACTAGTCAAGAGCAGAAATGATCCCGCCACTGCTAGTAAACAGATAATGTTTAAAATTGTGGTCGGCTCCAGGAATGTTTATAGTTTTGGAAATGCTTGTAACAGCTAAGTACTGTGGTTACATTATATAAAAGGCTGAATTAGATAGCTAACATTATAATGTAACGACTCCATATACAAATCCACGTACCTATCAATCTAGTCAGTTAGGTGACCGTCCAAGCTTACTTGTGCCTGGTCGTTGCCTTACATTCGTCTTGAAAGACGCACACGTATTTGTCAGGGTATTTTTTAGGAAAAAAAAAGATGCGTCTTGTATGCCGGAAAATACGGTAAGATATTTTTATTTTTTAATCCGACATACTTTTGTTACTTCTAACATTATTTTTAGTGAATACTCGTATTTGAGTAGATGTTCCGATTTATTTTTCTGTTCTCCCATTGCTTCGTTATCTATCTATCTATCCCGTGACTCTTCAGGTGGTGAACTATCATAGATTAACTTCCAAGCGTCCACCTGTCTTTCGCTGATTTTTACGAGGAACTGCTTTCGAGTTCCTATTCCGTTACGAACTTCCTCGTTTCTCACATGTTCTGACCATGATATTCTCAATAGAAATCAGTAAAACCAAATTTCGGTCGCTTCAAGTCTGTTCTTCAGCTGTAAGGAAATTGTCCCACCTTCACTGCCATATAAAGGAGTAGATATTCTACAGCAATCCTTGTATTCTTTGCTTCCTGTCTGGAGTTATAATTCAATCTTCAGGACTCAGTTTCTGAAAGATATCTATTATTCCTATGTGCTTTTGATGTTCTGAATTTTAGATTCCGTCTCCCGGAAAAAAAAAGAACATAGATCGTTGAATTTCGACACTTGTTTAATTTCAAGATCCCCGCCTTCGATGCGTAACGTATCTTGGGCGGTCCTTTTTTGGTCATCAGCGTGTATTCTGTCTTTTTACGATTAATGGGCAGTTCTTTCTCGTCACTTTTCATGTTGTCATTGTCTAATAGCTTTTTTTTAGTTTTCCTTTTAAATCTGTCATCTGCGTGGTCTGTGTTTTTAAGGCTACGTCCACCTACAATAAAGCTTGTAAAGTTCTCGAATTCCCCCCACCAAAAAACAAAAAAAAAGAACAACCCAAAAAAACAAAAAAAAAACAAAAACCCACACAAACAATATTTGAATATTTGCCATAGAAACAGCATAGAATAGTGAGAAAACTTGCAATGTTTCATTTGTTGAAAAGTGGTCGTAGGGTCATCATCCACAATGCCGCGTGAACGATTTTGAACACTATCAAGACTGGGGATTCAGCCAAAATTTTTATTTTAATATTTTCACCTCAAGCTAGGCGAGAATGCCACTAAGGCGTAGGGGGGTTACCTGGAATGAAAGAGAAGAAGAAAAGGACAATAAAGGAACTGGCTTCAGGAAGACAGAACATGGCGATTGACGTTGCATTTGAATTTTTTAAAATTGCAGCTGACAGGGAAGCAAGAAATAGGGAGTTCCACAGGAGAGAAGTACGAGAAGAGAAACTTCTAGGATATAAGTGGGGGTTGTATCTAATTAGTTCAACAGTAAAACGGTGAGAACTAGATACCAATCTATTAAGGGGCAGCTGGGGGTGGAGGAAGGTCATCCGAACAGTTGCAATGGAAATATTTATAGAAAAGCCAGAGGGAAGTCATGTTATGTCAGTGAGAAAGTGACTGAAGTCGAGATTATCATTTCACCCCCAAAACAAGGCATCAAAGCCACTAAGATCCAATGGGTTACTGAGTGTGAAAGAATGAGAAAAAGAAAAACATTATTAAGAAAAGAAAACAATAAAAGAACGGGAATTAAAAAGACAGAATTACATTTCAATTTTTGCTGAATAAATTTATAAGAGCAATGGAAGGAGTGGAAATATCCTGCAGTATTGTAAAATTAGACACTGAATTATTTTGGGTTATGGTACATTTTAATTCCTTCTTCTTTTGATAGTTCTTTCACAATTTCATGAAAATTCAAGACATCTACCTGTACTGCAGGTAACAGACTGAACATTGAATTTTCGTAACATTTTATGTGTGTCACATTAGCAATGCCTTCAGTCACTGTTGATATTTTTTTATTGTTTCACTGCAAGCAAGGTGATAATGTCACTAGGATGCAAGGGATTACAGGGAGGGAAAGAGACTGAGAATATTTTACTGAGGAGAAGTGTGAGGAAAGGGCAATAAAGTGACAGGGTTCAGGAAGACAAAAAAAAAATGGTGAGTGACATTGCATTTAAATTTTTGAAGAATGTAGGCGTGGTAAGGAAGTAAGAAATTGGAAGATAGTTCCACAGGCGAGAAGTACAAGAAAAGAAACTTTTAGAATATAAGTAGGGTGTTGCATCTAGTTAGTACAACAGTAAAATGGTGAAACCTGGACACCAATCTACAGGGTGCCCTACAAAAAAAAAAAAAAAAAAAATAAGTAATTTTAGATTTACTATATGATGAAAAAATAACTAACATATATAAAAAAAATAACTATATATTTCCCTATATGAATGAACTAAAAAATTAACTAACATATAATTTTTTGAACCATTTGTTTTTTGCCGAATGTCGCAGTTATCAAATTTTCAACGCGAGGTGATTGTTCTCTTTAAGAAAGAACATCCAACTTGGGGGCCGAAAAAATGCCAAGAAATTTTGCCAGAGTTCTTTAGTTTGAACCCCACATCTAACATTTGTATTTTTATTCTGTTTTAAGCTACTAAATTTCTATCCTTTGCTTTTGTTTCAAAGAAATGTAACAAAAATTCCAACAATTAAATAAACTGTACCAAATTTTCTGTTTTTTTTTTTGTAGGGGCACCCTGTAGTAACGTACTTAAATTCATATAGGCGAGGCACTAGGTGGAAAAAGCTCACTAAATCAGAAAATATTTGTAGAAAAAACGGAGAATCCACGTCACATCGGTCAAAAAAATGACTGAAGCTGAAATACCAGGATATATGGCACCAATACACTATATTTATTCTGATCTAGCTCTTGTCGAGAACAGAAGATACATTTTTAGGTACTTTCTGGAGCGCTACAAGGAGCCAACCATTTTTTCCAGTGTGTTTAGTCATGCTTTGTATATACGAGTTCCACTTGAGATCTGAGATGAATAGACATCAAAGAAAGAAGCTTCGTTGGAAGCGGAAGCGTTTTTTACGATAGGAGAAAATTCAGCGATGATAAAATGTTACTCGCTTGTATATACCATGAATTTCTACCAGCTTATATATATCGAATGATACGATGTAAGCCACTACTACCAACCGACGCCTTTTGCCTAGATACCCATCAGGATTGAGGCCCCAAAACTGCCAAGGGTGGACGAACCGTCTTGTAGGTTCGACGTCATCTAGTACAAAGTGTGTGTACGTGGGGGGGTAGATTGGGCTTCGTATGGTGATGGCATGACATATATAGAAGGAGGGTTTCCTAGACTAGCGTCAATAGACATGGCGGATAGTTTCCCCTTACGTATCTCTGATGGAGGCGAGCCTTCAAATCAGAAAATCTATCCTACATATCTTTATAAGCCGCAGTTTTTACAGCTCCTTGCGTTCATACAACCACTTCACTCAGTAACCCTCTACTTTGAGTGGCCCTTACGCTTTGTATTGCGTGAAGCATAGTAAAAGAACAGATATTTTCTGGGGACATATATATATGCAGTACTTAGTGGAAAGTGTTCAATATCTGTGATAGAGCTAACATATTCAGTTGTATGAATATTATTAGGTTGGTGCAAAAATAATGACTTAATAATGTCGTTTTTTGACCTATTTTTTAACGTCAAAAAACGACATTATTACGTCATTATTTTTGCACCAACCTAATAGTTTGTTTGATGATAGCAAAAGCGTGAAACACAGGGTTACAAACTAATATGCATACAAATGAATATATATATTAATTCAGGTAATGAATCTGTTGGTATATAATCCAAGTAGATCCCAGTAATATAAAATAAACAGAGCCAATAAATAGTATTACACAATAAAATCCAATATTACCTCATATGGGGGTGGGTATAGATCTATTTCAACCGGCGAAACTACGTCAGTCTTATTCAACCCCGGTGTATAGGCTGTGTTCGTGTCGGAATTAGAATTTAACTTTGTGTGTGTGTGTGTATATATATATATATATATATATATATATATATATATATATACACACACACACACTTATTAATGCATACATCTGAAATTACTATTGCGGATAAATGAGTGTTTGATAACACATTTTCAATTTTCATTGAGGAAATGAAATGTAAACTTAATTTTTAACTTCATATTATAACATAGCATATACATTACACAGCGAAATCCAAAATTACCTCATATGTGTGTGTGTGTGTGTGTGTGTGTGTGTGTGTGTGTGTGTAATTTGCAGGCAGTACTGTTTCGCTATATCACAGCTCCTCAGTGCGACTAGACAATCGAATGCCTCAAGCCCAGATCGAAACCCAACAGATTTGGTGTCAGTCAGAGCTTCTACCACTGAGCCATCTTTACTCGGCAGAATGAGTCAGCCAAATCTATCTATATATATATCTCTCTCTCTCTCTCTCTATATATATAATACACACACAGACACACACACGTATTAATTCATACATACGTACATTATTTAACTTTCTTTATTGATCATCAGTGCTGTCGTCAGTTTGAGCTCAAAAACAAGGGCAGATAACCCTGAAATTGCTATTACGGATAAATGACTGTCTCGTATATTTATCCGAACAGACAATATGATCCGATTCAGAAGTCTCAAGTTGTCTGATAACACATTTTCAATTTTTATTGAGGAACCGAAAACTTAATTTTCAACTTCATATTTACGAAAACATCAAGATGGCGTGGAAATTATTTACATTGTTTTCATCCTGACTATTGTCTTCATTTTGTTTTTATCACAATTTAATGGTTGTTCTTTCCTCCAACTTTTCATCAAGTTTTTGTCGATTCTAGTTACTATCACGGTATTTCAAACTAAACACTTTATTTAATCTACAGAGACGATTGTTCTCATTTCACTTCCCATGTCCACGGATATCCCGTCTTGTTCTCTTTCTAGTACTGCTCAGTTAATGCTAGTCCCGTTTCTAATCTGTCTGAGCCCGTACAACTAAGAGCAATAGCCTATTGAATTAAAGCTTTCGACCGTAAATTTGGTGGCACTAATTGCGAGTTCAATAACTGGGATGGGCAATGGAAACGGGGTGAACAATAACGCAGAATTCCTAAATAAATGAGGACTAAATGAGACATCCCTTGAGATGGATCCATACTTCTTCAAGGGTAATTACGCGTGATTCAACGTAAATGTTCTACAGAAGGATGCTGACGATATCACGTACCGAACATGCGAGAAACGACGAGATTTTAGAGAAAATGGAAACAAAAAGGAAACTAATACTTAGCATCAGGAAGGGACAGGTTTCTGGGGTACATATTGAGGAAGGAGGGCTTGGAAAGTATGTACTCACCGTACAGATTGAGGGCAAGCGAGACAGGGGAAAACATAATTGATGAGGTGGAATAAATAGATAGCGGAACAGGGTTTAAGAGATATAACGAAGACAAAATTTATTAAGAGCTACAAAGGACAGGAAAGTGTGGAGAGTCATGATCACCAACATCCTGAGAGGACACGACACGTAAAGAAGAATGTAATGAACTAGACTGGGATTCGAACTCTGCTCTCAGATTTTCCATTTCGAGACGCTATCCATTAAACATGCATATCCATGAAAATTCAAATATATCAATTACCGTATTTGACAGTGTATAAGAGGCACCCCAATTTCACCAGGAAAAATTAAAAAAAAAATAGTACTAGGAAAAATTAATAAAATTATTCGTAAATGGTACAGCCTAGGCTATATTTATGAGGTATTATTTTGGTTAAACAAGCGATGATTACAATTAAATGAAAAATAATAGGAAAAAAGAACGAGAGCCTATAAAAACTTTATTATATCCAAAGGTAATAAAACAAAATAAAAAAAAAAAAATCAAGCAATTATTACAAGTGAGCAAAATTGTACAGTTACCATTACAATTTTATTCATCTTCAAATCCATAAAATTCGTCGTCTTCGTTATCAAAACTCTGATACTCATTTTCAATAATACTATCATTGTCGTTAAATAATGAGTCATCTTCTGTTCCATTGAGAGAATTGCAGAACAATTTCTGGTCTAATTATTATCACAAGCTTGTTTCACCCATTCGCAGATTTGGGTAAGACCAGTTTTTTTTTTTATTCTTCCTGTGTGTGTAAGTTCGTGATCAGGTATTGCCATCCAAGTGTTCCGTTACTTCTTCATGCTTAAATCTAAGCTAATAGGAGTTGCCAGGTAGCTTATTTCCGACGATTATCGCGAATTTTAAACCTACATATGGCATACAAGACGCAGGGGAATTTTAAGAGATATTTTTAGTAAAAAGAGTGCGCCTTATATGCCGTCAAATACGGTAGTTAAGATATTTTGGTTTATACTCTCTTTTAGTTGCCGGTACTTTTTGGAGTGTTTTATCATTTGGGGCTTCTTTGATATTCTCTACTTACAATTTGCTTTCGTTTTGATTTTAATTTGTTGCTCTCGTCTCACTGGGAATTATTATTAATAATAATAATAATAATAGTAATAGATTAATAACATTATGTAAAGATAAAGCAAAAAAACAACAAAAAACAAAAACAAAACATCTTGCCTAATATATCTATAACACCGAACAATTTCTAAACATATATGTTCAATAATGAAAAAAGTATTTGAAATTCTCTGGGTATATGATGAAGTGTAAGCAGGTGCTATCTCAAATGCAACTCGTTTCAACAGAACAATTTCGATGAGAGCAAAAAAAAAAAAAAAAAATAAATAAATCAATTTTCTGTAATGGATTTACAAAAGCTAAAAAAAATTAATTATGAATTGAATTTCACAGAATTATTTCGAAAATTGTTCTGTTGCGAGTTTATACTGTGATTTCTACCATGTAACTCCCCTTTTAACCCCGAAAATCTTGTTTCAGCTCATGTAGGCTTCTGTGTTAAAAGTGACCCACACTCCTGTTCACCTCATATGTTTTTAGCTGATAAATGCACCCGAGTTCCAATCTAAACAATACATTTTTTTTATCTTTTATTTTATATTTCTATGTATTTCAATGTTGTTTGCGAATATAACAGGATAAAGTATTCTTGCTAGGTGCCTCGCCATAGAGTAAGGAGTAGCAACCTAATCTTGCAGTAATCCTCAGCGCACCATTCTTGTGTCCTTGTGTCAGACTAACTTTATTTTGTTGGTTAAGCATCAAGAACTTGCAGGTATATAACTGTAGGCCCAGAAGACAAAAATATTTTTTATCACAATATTTCCCATCATAAAATGATTACTCTCTCACACTCACACAAAGCCACAGTCATTGTCATACCATGCCATGAAGGCCATGGTTTTAGGTGACCTATGTATTAAAAGTGACCCACACTCCTGTTCATATCATATGCTTTATTACCTAATCAATGCACCAGAGTTCCAATCTAAACAATACATTAATAAGCTACCTGCATCCTAAGGGACATTACCAAAATCATCATTGTTGGTAGAAAAGTGGGGAGGGGAGAAAGGAAAAATAAATTGAAAGAAATTCCTTTTTTTTTTTAAATCTTTTTATCCCCCCCTCCATTTATCTTTTATTAAATCACATGTATTTATTCTAATGGTGCCTATAATATGGCAGGCAATATGGTTTAATAATTATAAAAGAGACAATTATCTTTTCTTGTTTCCATTACAGCATCAGAAAACTGCCAATATTCAGTGATTTCACTTTAACTATGAACAGGAATAGATTAACTTGAAAATAACAAATGTTTTCTTTTATGTCATTCTTACATCAGAATATTATGTTGAATTTAAATTTAAATTATGTATGTTCTTAAAGGAATTAACTGAAATAAAGTAGTAAGCTTCTTTTTCCTTGCCGCAAACAGGTCTAAAGATTATTACGTCCTGCGTATGACGATCAACACCTTAGGCAGCAATAGATATCGGGAGATTGGAGATTTTGAGCGGAGTGGAACCACCTCTTAATTGTTCTCGGGTCCAATGGTAGAGAACGTTTCAACACAGCATCGTATATATCATTTTGTGTGTGCCTATTATTCACCCCCACACATTATATTATATATGTTTGTGTGTGTGTGCGTGTGTGTGTGTGTGTGTACTAGCATGCTTGATTCAAAACTCGTACGACTCATACAGCAATCGCTATCACTTGACTTGAAATATTTTTGCCCTTCCTTGCCTTTAAAGGAGTGCCCTTTGCCGTGCTGATGTTGCTACATGCCTTACTTCTTGCCTATCTCACATTGCGAATTTTTTCTAAGCTCAACACTAAACATTAAGTCTGTTACGAAAAAAGAACTAAACAAAATGAACACAAAACAATCAGCTTTAAAAAGGCACTCATAACTGGAAAAACCGAATGAAAAAAGAATGTTAGCAACAAATACTTTTTCACACCCAACCCAGTTCTGCAGAATCAGAATCAACGCTGAGTTTAAGCAAGCGAATGAGCCAATTGGAGTAAAGTGCCATGCAGATTTAAATTTTTCCCACTTGTGACGAATGCAGCTATCGATTTTTTTTGCATGCTAATCAAAAAACGACATTATTACGTCATTATTTTTGCACCAATCTAAAAACTTAACATTCGTGTCAGTCAGCTGTTGGCTCTCACACTGGCCAATAGAATCTTCCTGCCTTTTCGTAAATTTTGGTGCAAATCCGTCAAAAATTGCGGCCGTGCATTCGTTACACCCCCTGCCTTATATATATATATATATATATATATATATATATATATATATATATATATATGTGTGTGTGTGTGTGTGTGTGTATCTATAATTATAAACCTTATTTTCTTAGGTATTTTTCCCGTATAATTATAGCACATTATATACATATGGGTAAATAGCAGGAAAGACTGAGTTATATAAGACTTTGTATGGCAACTGGTCTAGGAGAAGGACAACACTGAATTCAAAGTCTGCGGAGGGTCGTATGGGGGCCTTGTGGCAAGTAGGGCACCGGGTCTTTGTATTCGCCCCTTCAAAAAGGGTGGTTCGTTCTGCACAAAGCCTTCACCACTATAATCAAATCATATGTGCAGGTTGTCTGGCTGTCGTTTCCTCGGAACGTCGTAAAATGGTCCCCTGTAGGCACGGCTCAACAGCTGGCGTCGATCAACGACGAAAGAGTCCACGATATATATATATATATATATATATATATATATATATATAGTTAAGGTATTCACGTAAGAGAAGAAAGACTTGTATGTAATTCCTGCGACTTAAGAACATCTAATGATGTGTATTCTTTGTTTTTTTTTTCGGGTACATATGATATTTTTGTATAGAGAGTAGAATTTATCCAATGCAATGTCTTCCTCCACTTTAAAAAATAATGGACAGACATTGTGTTATATAATAAGTCACAAGTGAGGCTTGCAATTATATTTTCTCAGTCCTGGGTATGACGATAAACTACATCTGTCAGCAAGGCCTCTGATCGAGAGATTGGGGATTTGTAGGAGCGTCGAACCAACTCTTAATTGTTGTTCCCTGATCCACCCTCACTCGGGGTCGTAGCACCTGTTAGGCTTACACCTATGGGCAAATAGTGAAACCTCATACAAAATACTATGAAAGTATAAAAATACATTTTTATACTAAAAATACCAGCAATACTTTTTCATGTTAAAAAATTAGCAACAATACCTATTTAAAGTAAAATTAGCAACAATACATTCTATCTGTAGTTGAAGGCATACAATTATGTTCAAAATATATTTAACTGAAGCCATAAAATTGCGTAAAAAATATTTAGTTTTCAGTATTGAATAACCCATAGAGGTGTTGATAAGACACTAAACAAAATCAACCAACCAACAATACCTTTACTCTGTATAAAATGATGTACAAAATATTTAGATTTCGGCATAGAGGTTGATATGTCGCTAAACAAAATCAACCAGATAACTTATAAAAAAATAAGTTATTTTTTTCTTGCACTCTTCCAGTTTCTTGCTTCCCTTCTACATATTTTCTTCAATAATTTAAATGCAGTGCCAATCCCCATCTTCTATCTATATGGAAACTGTTCTTTTATTATCTTTTTCTCTTCGATAAAGTCTTCTCATTCTATTTCGCGTCCTCGGTACGACGATAAACTACATCCGTATCCTGGCTAAGAAGATAAACTACGTTCAACAGCAAGGCCTCTGACCGGGAGGATTTGAGGAACATGGAACCACCTCTTAATCGCTGGTGTTCCCAGGACCACCCTGATCCGAGGTGGTAGCACCTGTTAGGGTCCCAGCTATGGGCAAATAGTTAACCCCAAACTGGGTACAAAACACTATGAAAGTGTAAAAATAGGTTTTAATACCAGCAATACATTTTTGTAAGATGCTTTCCAGACAGCTACAATCTTGGTTTCTTTAAGTCCAAGATAAATCAATTTCGATCTTACACGTCCACATAATATGTATTTTTGATTTCTTTTTTTGCTACTCCCTTCCAACAATAACATTATTAATTGTTCATCTGTTAATTTCAGCTGTTTTTCAATCGTAGTTACTTAGACCGTCAAACTTCAAGATAATATTACAGCTGAGCTTTTAAGTGTGCGTAGACAAACATCAAATATATCAGTTCAATGAATTCGAGCAATATACATAAGACTCTGATAAGATTTGAGTGCTTGCCTCGTGAAGCTCAAGGTTTGTGCCTCGCTAAGATCGTACCTTTTTCTTTTTAATTAAATTTCTGATCTGTGCTGATTAACGTTCATGAAGTGGCAGCTTGAGTACTTGCGATAAAAGGAAACATGAATTAAGATAAAGATTTACTATTACTTCTGTTAGACTCCCCTGTGGAAGATAGGAACCACAGTCTAACCTTACCAGGTGGTGTGGCTGTTCTTTCCGTAACAAGCACATTTTTGCGGGATGAAGATTCCCGTTCCACGCCCAACCGGTTTTGAATTCACAGTTTTCCATCTCCGAGACCGGTTGTCAACCAAGGCGAGAGTCCAGTCAGTCACAATAGCTGATAGGATATTAGTTGTTTCTAAAAATCTGAAACGAATAACGTTTGTCTCGAGTTTTCAATATAAGTCCACTGGGAGGTAGAGGTTTTCGAGACTAGCTGCTCTGCAATCAACCGTGAGGCGCTCTTGTTGCCGTCTTCCAAACTTTTTGCTTTGAATCGCACAATGCTGTATGACTTCGTGGAATATCAACATTTTTTTTTAAATGTAACGTGCGATATTCCATGATAGAAATCAGAGAACTAAAAACAACAGAATTATTTTTTTTATCGCTAACTTTATTTTTAAGAATTAAATGTAGCGGAATAACAGGGCCCAGTTGTTTTACAAACAGAGCGGCGCTATCTAGTATATTTTTATATAGTTATTAGCCAAATCTTTTAAAAGCAAACAAACAATTCTCAAGTTTCTAAAACAGCAAAACTAAAAAAAAAAAAAAAAAAAAAAAATAGACTCCATTTTATTGGATCGGTATAACAAACTGATGTTAGACAAGCCAATAAGAATTAAAAATTAAAGCGATATCGAGCTCACTAATGTAACTAAAGTTTATGGGATTTATTTGCAGGTTATGCGATATCCTCATAGTCATTCACAAAGCGTAGACTGATAGAAATTTATGAACGTAGGGAGGACAATAATAACTTAGAAGATGAGATTCTATTGGCTACTTTATGATGAGGCGCCAAAATTAATATTTGCTAAGCTATCCAATCGGTTGGAGGTTAAGAATACACATACTTAATAGCAGAAGGGTAACCTCTAATCCATATGGGGCCATATATCTGCCATAACTATGTTTATCTTTTTGACACTTGCATAAACCTAAGAGGTTCGACTGTCGTGCGAACCGGACCGACATCTGCCTCGTTCGACTCGTGCGAACCGGACCTATGACTAACTTTTTCGACTCGGGCAAAACGGTTGCATATCTACCTTTTTCGATTCGTCCAAACCGGACCTATGTCTACCGTTTTTTTTAAACTCTCAAACAACTTATGTTTACTTTTTTAAACCACGTGCAAACTGGACCTATATTTCTACCTTTTTTTTTACTCTGGTGTAATCCGGACCTATATTTCTACCTTTCTATCGTGTAAATTGGATTGGACCTGAATATCTTTTTTTTTTTTTTTTTTTTTTTTTACTCTGGTATAAACTGGACGTATGTCTACCTTTTTCACTCGTACAAATCAAACCTATGCTTACCTGTCTATTTTTTTTAATCAAAATGACAGAATTTGGCATTAAATAACATGGAAAAATGTTGATATACAGTAAAACAAACCAAACGAAATTTACTAAGCTTAGTATGGTACATGGTTGCAAGTATAGTGTACCTAATGAGGATCAGTATCATTATAGTATGACTACTTAACTAAAAGCTAACTAGAGAGATCATCATATCCATTGACTTTGCATGCTTAGTCGCATTCAGGATCGAACTTATTACAATGGTTTTGCAAAACAAATTTACTGACTGTTGCCCCATGGTTTAATGTCCACAGGTATTTAGTAAAGTTAATTTGACAAGTGCCAGGCATCCAGTAAGTTAAAAGCTTATTAGAACAGTAATGGTCTGTGAGTTTAACCTGATAACCGGTACCCTACAGCGAGGCTCCCAATGTCTTTTTTCTTTTCTGCTCTCTAGACCATATAAAATGCAATCGGATACTTGCGCAAGGGACTAGATTCCTTGCCTGACAAGAACGCGTGAATAGTCTGCTTTCCTCTTTTCCTACTTCTTAGCAGCCTTTACACCCTCCTTTCCCGCCTTTCTCTTTCTCCTCTCTTTTCCCTACTCCTTAACAGCCTTTTCACTTTCTTTTCCTCCCCCCACTCCTTAATGGTATTTCTATCTCCTGAAACAATGTAAGTCATCCTCCCTCTCTTTTCTTTAACAGCCAACCTATCATTTGTAATAGCTTTCGAGCGAGCATCCATCTGGAAGGCTGACACTCATTAGAGAAATCAGCAAGTAATACCTGAGGAAGCAGCCAACCTGATAACCCAATACATGGTCCAATGGACTGACCAGGCAGAAGCAGATGGTCAGTTCTTGATTTACAGGCTGCCTGTCAATTGGATTTACTTTCAAGATTTAGCTTCTTTTTTGCCTTTCTTTCAAAAGGTTTCTGGGTCGAAGACAAAGTTAAAATGTCTATCCTTTCCTTAAAAAGTTTAACAAAAAACACAAGAGGACTGTATAAAAATATTGACTGCTGAGTAGCCTTTTGGGAAGACAAAATTAAACTGAACATAATTCTGATCATTCCTCCATCAGTTAGTAAGCACATACATTACAACTTGCCATTGCCACGGAAAAATAATGGACCATTCTGTTATGATTGCGTGGAAAGCAGGAAGAAAATGTTATGTCAGAGACACTGTTGGTTTTTAGTGAGTAAAAGAAAGCATACATAATAAAGAAAGGGAATATAGAGGAGGGGGATAACACTCTCACGCATTTTATGTTCGCTTGAGTAAAAGGGAAAGTCAATTTTTAATCTTTTCATTTGTATCCCCTTACATTATTACACAATGCAAACATACAGAGTATATCTGGAGTTTAAATTATGTCTTCTTTTTTATTCGCTCGTCTCTACCCTTGACTCACTCAGCAATCGAGCAACTGGAAAGAATCCTGCTTGACAAAAAAAAAAAAAAAAATAAATAAATAAATAATCTGCCACCAGAGAAAAAAAAAATGACTTTCATAGAGCTCCACTGGGTGATCTTATTCCAGTCAATAGGGGATGACATCGTCATTAAAAGTCGAAATTTCTAGTTGGCTGAGTGAAGGTTGTGAGTTCACTTCCCGCACTGGGCAGTAAATTTTATTTTTCTCTTCAACCACAATATCTATAGAAAGATCCGACGTTTCCTCACTCGGGTGGAATATGTTACAAGTCTGAAGATTCATTTATTTTGTCTTATGGCATATCAGCCTCAGTGGATTATTTAATGCTGGCAAGATGTTTAAGATAGGTTCGTATGAATAGAATAAGGATTTGTAAGAAATCATTTTGTAGATCAGGTTTCATTGATGTATTTTTCTCGATAATGAAATGTATTGCTGGTAATTTTTTTTTTTAAATGTATTGGCATTTTTACTATAAATTTCTATGTTTATACTTTCATAGGTTTTTGACCCCAGTTTGGGAGTTAATTATTTGCTCATAGCTGGGACATTAACAGGTTCTACCGCCCCCCCCCCTCGGGGTCAGGGTAGACCTGGGAACACCAGCAATTAAGGAGTGGTTTCCACGCTCCTCAAAACCTACTGATCATAGGCTTTGCTGTCGAATGTAGTTTATCGTCATACCCAAGATGACAAGACGGAAGAAGCCTATTTAGCATCTCATTAGCCAGATTGTGAGATATGATAAGGATTCCTGTGCGTCTCTTAATATAATTGCAAGTAGAGAGATTCGTTTATACTTGAGGATATCAACACCGACAGAAGATTATCATCAGTTTGAATTCGCCATAACTCAGCTTTGCCTAATGATATAATCCACGAAACTATTTTGAAACTGAGCCATTTCATAATTCTAATGAACATTCCTACATGGTGGAGTGGACTTTTTAATCATTTTACTTCAAGTTACTAGGATGCAAGGATTTACTGAGTATTAGAGAATATGAGAAAAACTACTATTAAGGGCAGAGGACAATAACAGAGGAATTAAGAAGACAGAAGTTAATGATTGACATTGCATTTAAGATTTTGAAAATCAAAGTTGACTGGGAAGCAAGAAGCCAGAAGAGAGTTCCACAAGTGAGAAGTGCGATCGAAGAAACTGTTACCATAGAACTTACGGTTATCTAGCCATTTCAACTGCAAAATGATTAGACCCTGCCACCAATCTAGTACTGCGCTTAAGTTCATAAAGTTTAGATACCATAGCAGAAAGTTTGGATTTTATCAAGAATCTCTAAATATATAGCAGGAGAACCGGTCCAGATGTGGCAGCAATATTCAAAACAATGAAGAATGGTAAACTTATTTTAGGTTAGCAAGGTTTTTTCGCAAGATCAATTACGACTGAATATTGAGTTCGATCTTCACTGTGTGACCCACACTTATGACCTTGTGCCACATTTAAGTAATGCTATAAAAAAGTCACCATATCATAATTCCACTGGTTTCTGCGTTAGTTACTTAGTATGTACGTTATGCTCTGTCACTGCCCTTTGGTTCATTCAATACAAGGCCCAAGAATCACTCGATAGAGGGATACTGAAAAGGGCTGTTTTATGGATGTAAGAACAGTTGACCCTAGACTTGAAGAGGTTAAGATTGTATTGATCGGAGAAGCATCTTTTCGGGAGTTGGTTCTAAAAAGTAACTGTTCTTGGGACGAAGTTGTCCAAATGGAAATTCCTTCATATTAAGGAAATATGAAGAGAATAGGAATGGTCCGCTCATGGGTACATTGCATGGCCAGTCTTAGCTGTAATGATCTGAAATGGTGGAACTAAGAAACGTAGTTCGTCAGAACAATTTCCATGGAAATTGCGATAGACTAGTGAGAAATGGATGGTGGGATGGAAAATAATGAATCACCTACAAGGCCGCGTAACTATGTTGTTGCTGGAAAGAGAGGATTGGTTCGCTCCAGTTTAGATATGATAACAATAGTTCATTATTTGTTTGATTTGACACTTGCAAAGATAAATTATTGCGGGAGGATTCCGGTAATTTGTGTAGCCGTATCAGGAGTTGGGTATTTTCCAGAGTCATTAGTGAGGGATCCTATATACGAGTACCACTTGAGATACAGTGTGAATTAATGTCCGAATAGACGCTCAAATCAAGGGACCTCGTTGAAAGTTCGTTGTGACTTGTTGAGAATTCAGAGTCAGCTCGGTGATGATAAAAAGTTACTAGCATGGTTTTTGAGGTATTGAAAGTTACAAGACAGCCCCCGCCCACCACCACCACTCTTTAGTGTGTTAGAGCCCAAGTCAGAAGAAGGATCAACCGCCAGTCGTTGGTTAGTTAAATAATTGACCATTCCGTTGAGGTTGCAAGGAAAGTCACAGGACATATCTATCAGAGATTCTTTTTGGCTTTAGAGAGAGAAACCAATCTACATAATAAGAAACAAAGAATAAACAAATAGATGAAAAAAGTAGATGAAAAAAGTACTCGAGAAACTCAAGTATAGTGTGAGTTTTATGATCAGTTTTTACGCAAAAAATAAGGAGACGAGCTATACATGGGTAATTTTTTGAAGAGTTTAAAAATCATGCATTTTCGATGATCGGTTGTACTATACACAGGTAAATATTTTTTCTGGAGGGGTTAAAATTCATGCCAAATCAGCAGTCGGTCTACACATGAAGACAGCTTATACACTAGTACATACGGTAAAGGAAAAAAAAAAGGAAAAGAAGAGCGAGAGGAGAGAAAGAGAGATAGAATAAAAAGAAAAGGAAAAAAAGAAAAGAAAAGGAAAAAAAGAAAAGAAAAGGAAAAAAAGAAAAGAAAAGGAAAAAAAGAAAAGAAAAGGAAAAAAAGAAAAGAAAAGGAAAAAAAGAAAAGAAAAGGAAAAAAAGAAAAGAAAAGGAAAAAAAGAAAAGAAAAGGAAAAAAAAAGAAAAGGAAAAAAAAAGAAAAGGAAAAAAAAGAAAAGGAAAAAAAAAGAAAAGGAAAAAAAAAGAAAAGGAAAAAAAAGAAAAGGAAAAAAAAGGAAAAGGAAAAAAAGAAAAGGAAAAAAGAAAAGAAAAGGAAAAAAAGAAAAGAAAAGGAAAAAAGAAAAGAAAAGGAAAAAAAGAAAAGAAAAGGAAAAAAGAAAAGAAAAGGAAAAAAAGAAAAGAAAAGGAAAAAAAGAAAAGAAAAGGAAAAAAGAAAGAAGGAAAAAAGAAAAGAAGGAAAAAAGAAAAGGAAAAAAAGAAAAGAAGGAAAAAAAGAAAAGGAAAAAAGAAAAGAAGGAAAAAAGAAGGAAAAAAAGAAAAGAAGAAAAGGAAAAAAAGAAAAGAAGGAAAAAAAAGAAAAGAAGGAAAAAAGTAAGAATTACTTGTTTATCACCCTCAGAGCAAAGAATTTTGGTGTTTGCAACCATTTTCAAGAGTTGTTTCATCAACTTGTGTGAGTGACCACACATCCTCCTGTTTGAGAAGGGGAATAAATTGCTTACTTCCATTTTATAATAGCTGTCTATATTTCTGAGATGAGGTATTATGTACCCTATTTACATTATTTGTCCTCATCTTTGTTGCCATACTTATCACAACGTTTCGGTCGTTGTACGCTCCGGCCTGCTTCAGGTGGTTGGAATGTCGAACTGAACCCTTTATTTTGCTCACCAGAAATAACCCAGAAATTCATACACAGGGGAGAACTTGGAGAGGGGAATTAAAAGGAGATAACTGACATCCATTAGACATGGCACGTGGAACAGTCTACCCCAGTGAGCGAAATAAAGGGTTCAGTTCGATATTCCAACCACCCGAAAAAGGCCGGAGCGCACAGCGGCCGAAACGTTGGGATAAATATGTCAACAAAAATGAGGACAATAGTCCGAATAATGTAAATAGTGTTTATAATAGCTATTCACTATTTGTATATCTTACACAGATCAATGAACTGCCCTCTTGATTGAAGAAATGTTGCCTTGATTTTGCCTCTAGCTAGGCCGAGGCATCTGATGGAGATAAGTTGAAAAAGTGAATCAACCAGCAGACGAAATTAAATTTTAATTATACAACTGTATTATAATTTTCTCAACACTGTTTATTACTACAGAGTAGTAGATATCAAGTCTAAGGTTTCTTGAATTTCTCAGGGAAAACAATTTCATTAACAATATTAAGATAAAAGAAAAACTAATCTGCATTCATAATGAAAATGCTTAATCTAAGAAAGTTGGGTAACTTAAGATGATATGGAATAACATTCCATTCCTAGATTCTTGACGGCCACTTAATACAAACATTCGACAAAATCGTTGCAGTGGAAAGGCAGCAGCAAACCTCATGTTGTGTCTACAGTACAGATCAAATATAATGTTGCTCCACGTGTGCTAATATGGACCGTTGGGACGCCTTTATTTCCAGCAGGTGTGTCTTTAAACGGACATCTACTTACACCAAATAACCTGTAACACGCGTTTTTAATGGACTCGCCAAATGGTTACTTGGGAATTAAATGGTCCTCGCTAGTGTTTATGAAAGTATGTGGATAAGATTTGGATTACCAATCATCTTCCATTTGTTGTTTTTGTGCATCGGTTATGGAGAGTCTGAATTTTAATTGATTTTATTGTTTGTTGTTAATGTGTGATATTGTTCAGAATTTAAAAGGATGTTTGTAAAACGTAGTATTTTTCCTATTGATTTTGTTTGATCCTGATGAACTTTTCGTTCGACACAAATCAGATAAGTCATTTGAAATTTTCTTAATTTATTGAATATTAAAGCCTTAGTTAACTACTAAACGCTTTTTTGGCAGACGTTCTGCTAACCTGAAAACGCCCGTAAAATTCTCGAAATTTTTCACTCATTTTCTCATATATATATATATATATATATATATATATATATATATATATATATATATAAGTATTGTTTGAAAGGTTCCTTAGGTGTAAAATGACGTCCATTTTGTTCATATCTGTATTTTATTTTTTTCAGTATAAATCTCTCTCTCTCTCTCTCTATATATATATATATATATTGTGATCCACAGACATGCTGTTTCGCTGTATCACAGCTCATGAATGTGGCTTGATGTTTGTTTGCCTCTATGTAGCATCAAAACCCGGCTGAACTGTCGTCAGTCGGAGAATCTACACATAAGCGGTTGGCGCACGGCACGGCAGGGATGAAGGTGAATTTAAGCGTATTTATTTTTAGATAAACGCGGCAGTGTCTGAGAAAACTCGAATCGTTTTATCGAAGAGTATTGCATTGGCAGCAGTAATAGTCACTGTTTACAAACTCACACTTTCTCCCCAGAGAGCTCAACCGAAATAATTTTTCAGGATACCAGTTGTAACAGTAAACTTGTTCAAACTATGTAACAACATGGGATAATTATCCATTCCACAAAATGTTTAATATCTAAAACCACTAAACTAATTGAGTTTCTTTTTACCAGATAAGACGTTTAGCCATTTGTTGTAAGAATCACTAAAACACACTTTGAGTTATTCAGCTAGAAAGAGAACAGGTTAAAATCGTTTTGTGTCAGCCACACTATGTCTTCCCAACTGAGCAAAGGTCTTCAGTAATGGTACCAACATTCATACTGTGGTTACCATCTTCAAAGTCCATTCAAGAACCATCAAGAGAACGGTGAATAAGTTTTAAAAAGAGGGAACATTAGAGGGGAAAACTGAATCATGAAGTCACAACAGCATCATTTCAACTTTGAACAATAAGAATGTATTTAGCTCTAAGTAGAGTCCAATAGTATTATAAAACCCTCGGAGAATTCCAGTAAGATAGCTTTAATCATTTCTAACATACAATGGTTCAGAGCTTAATCTATCAATTGAAGAATTTTGATGTTATACTCGGTATGTGTAAAAATTTCAGATAGAGTATATATATAAAAGGACAATATGAAAAAAAGACAACTCATCTTAGCCGACGCATTTTGTCCTGTGACAGACATTTGTTTTCGTAAAGTCCCTCGGAGCAGGGGTGGCAAATTTCCATTGACATGCAGCCGCAAATGACATCACAAAGTTCGAACCAATAACTACTACAACGCAAAGAAGAGATTTAGCTATTTCAATTTTAATATATACTAAGGTATATAGAGTATATAGAATATATTGGAGAACAGGTATATTGACTTTGACTAGTATAAAAATAGTTACGTGTGCTGTTGTCCAACTGAATGATTTTAAAACCTTAAGACGGCACATAGTCAGAAAAAGGTTGCCTACCATGTATTCAATTGTGAAAGCAGAATAAATATATTTTCATTACTTCAGAACTCCAAAGACAATTAAATTTCGGCATTTAATCATATATAGGGTGTTGATATGCCATTAAACAAATCAAATCAAAAAATCAAATCAAATATTTAGCTGTTTCAATTTTAATATATATTAAAGTATATATACTATATATTACCATATAAAATATATTGGAGAACAGGTATATTAACATTGACTTGTATAAAAATACGTTAACACACAGAATGATTTTAAAACCCTAAGTCAGCACTTAGTTAGCAAAATGTTGCTGACCCCTACCTCAGAGAACGAAACGCGTCTGCCAAGATAAGTTTTCCTTTTGTCTCTCTTCTAATATATTTATGAGAAAAAGGCGACTGAAGTAAATTCAAATCTGATGTGGAGCCCTGAAGGTGGTTGAACGTCAATGTTAAGAACCCTCCGGAAAGTCCTGCAGCCAAGCCAACCGTAATTGTAATGCCCTGTATTCCTTTGAATCTTCTCGGTACAGCCGAAGTGTTCATGTGGTCTGTGGCCAGTGTACAGCCTCCACTCTGGAGATGTCACTCCAGTTTCAACAAGAAAGAAATTAATTTTTAGCAAAATGTCCGCTAAATTTATCTCAAGAGCTAAACGTATGTTTACTACTACTACTACAGCCTCATTATATATATATATATATATATATATATATATATATATAGTGAACATTGAAGACAACTCTTAGAGGCGACAGACTGTTTCATGCTAAATGCATTGCGTTTAGCAGAAAACAGTATGTTGCCTCTAAGTGTTGACTTCACTGTTCACTTATATATTTACATATGCTCTGTCTCTGATATTCAGCACTTTATCCCATAATATTGCATACCTTAAAACTATATATATATATATATATATATATATATATATATATAGATGTGTGTGTGTGTATTTTAGGAAAATAAATTTGTTTTTATGTATTTTACATATTTATTTCATTATTTTACATATTTTTTTTTACAATTTACATGAAGCAACTGGAGGAGTCAACGCCCAATTTCAATATTAAATAAATAACAAGAGAAAACTTTGTTTAAATCTTTTTCCGTAAAATCCCCATTCCTAAAGACCCTATAATAGATACAGAGATTTTATGAAGCATAAATTTTATAGCCATGCCACTTTTGAAAATACTGACCCACTGACTGGGAGTGCCTCTGACATTGAATATTTCTCGTTATCGAGCATTGATAACTTCAAACAGTTTGTAAATGTTACATAAGTTCTTTTTCCAAAAAGAAAAATACATATTTAAAAGGAAACTTTTTTTCTTATTCTTTTACTACTGAATTTTGTAAATTTAACTTTTTTTTTTCTCATTTCACAATTTCTCTTTATAAAGAACATGTCGCTGATTTCTCTGCCGCTTTTATAGTCAGTATCAAATAAAACGAACGGATTTTACACCTTTGAAAACAGATTTCTGCTTATAACCATTAGCTTTTTGTTTTTTTGTTTTTTAAAGAGAAAGTTGATACTTGAGTTAGCAGAAATTTTTCGAGGTGAATAAGAATTATTCGGTCAGAGAAGAAAAAAAAAAAAAGTTTCCTTTCGTGTTTTTGGTAATGTTTAACAAAGCTAACAGAATATATCCACCGGCGATTTTAATCTGATCT
>OZ010580.1:62154887-62189887 GCA_963932145.1 Acanthosepion lycidas
GAGCAAGAAGAAAAGAAAAACGAAACTGAGCAAGAAGAAAAGAAAAACGAAACTGAGCAAGAAGAAAAGAAAAACGAAACTGAGCAAGAAGAAAGAAAAACGAAACTGAGCAAGAAGAAAAGAAAAACGAAACTGAGCAAGAAGAAAAGAAAAACGAAACTGAGCAAGAAGAAAAGAAAAACGAAACTGAGCAAGAAGAAAAGAAAAACGAAACTGAGGAAGAAGAAAAGAAAAACGGAGCGGAGGAAGAAGAAAAGTAAAATGGAGCGGAGGAAGAAGAAAAGTAAAATGGAGCGGAGGAAGAAGAAGTAAAATGGAGCGGAGGAAGAAGAAAAGTAAGATGGAGCGTAGGAAGAAGAAAAGTAAAATGGAGCGTAGGAAGAAGAAAAGTAAAATGGAGCGGAGGAAGAAGAAAAGTAAGATGGAGCGTAGGAAGAAGAAAAGTAAAATGGAGCGGAGAAAGAAGAAAAGTAAAATGGAGCGGAGAAAGAAGAAAAGAAAAATGGAGCGGAGGAAGAAGAAAAGAAAAATGGAGCGGAGGAAGAAGAAAAGAAAAATGGAGCGGAGGAAGAAGAAAAGAAAAATGGAGCGGAGGAAGAAGAAAAGTAAAATGGAGCGGAGGAAGAAGAAAAGTAAAATGGAGCGGAGGAAGAAAAAAGTAAAATGGAGCGGAGGAAGAAGAAAAGTAAAATGGAGCGGAGGAAGAAGAAAAGTAAAATGGAGCGGAGGAAGAAGAAAAGCAAAATGAAGCGGAGGAAGAAGAAAAGCAAAATGGAGCGGAGGAAGAAGAAAAGCAAAATGGAGCGGAGGAAGAAGGAAAGCAAAATGGAGCGGAGGAAGAAGAAAAGCAAAATGGAGCGGAGGAGGAAGGAAAGTAAAATGGAGCGGAGTAAGAGGATAAGAAAATATGGGAGAAAGCAAAGAAGTGAAGAAATGTTAAAGGAGAAAAGAAAAAAATGTGAAAGTCAAAAAGAGAAGAGAATAAATGAATAAAAGGAAAATTAAGAATTCTATTAAGGAAGATGAATAGTAGAACCAGAAAACATAATATCAAATAAAGCATCAAAGAATGAATCCGAAAATACTCTGAAAACATCCAATTATCTGGACAATTCCTTCAAAGAATTTGGTTGTTGTTGAAATTTTTCTGAAACCTCAGCAAGACATTCATTCTCAACAAGAGATCAAGAAATATGAACGCAGCTTCCCACCCTAAATATGCACACAACCCGACCCCACCAAAAAACTCCAACAGTCATGATTTTTTCATTTAAATTATGGCTTGCCAACAGTTAAGAGAAGTTTTAATAAATCAACTCCTACATTATCTCTTCACCACCATCTTAGGAAAGAGAATAAATACTCTTTTTCTTCTCCCCTTTATGCCCAAGGCAGATTTTGGCCTTGCCCCAAATGATCAATAAACCAACAAACAACATTTAAAAAAAAAAAAAAAAGAATAGATTAAAAATATTTATTTTTTGTGATTGTTATTCACATTTTATGATTAACAGACAATGCGTTTTAAACTAAAATCAGGGATCCCTACAGAATAAATTGAATGAATTTGTTTGCATTAAGAAAGTGTCCCTTCAAACGATAATGAACCATAGCAGTTCTCTTTAAAAAGAAATATTGTCTCTTTTGAACTTTGTTTTTTTTAACATTTTAGCACTGAAGTTTTTGTTCTTTGGTCAAAGCAGAAAATAAAAAAAAATCCTGGTCAACTAGCGTAAAATAAGCATAAAATAAACTAAAAATGGGTTAATATCATTTCTTTAGTCCTCGGTTTGTCTTCTTTGGAAACCTTTGTGAGAAACAGTATATGCATAATAAACTTAAAAAGCTATAAAAAGAATAACGTGTATTTAATGTTTTTTTGCTTGATGTTTAAAAGGTAGCCAATGTCATACTTAGCAAGTGGCGAAGAAGTTCAGAAAGTGGGAAAATGTGCTGAATGCTCAAAACAGGACAAAATCGTAAATATTAGATAGCATCATTTTTTTTGAAAATCTTATAGATATATTTATTAGGGTTTTTAGTATATATATATATGTGTACACATACACAAACACACTAGCAGTATAATCGGTATTCGACCGGGTGTTTCATTACTGGGAATGTTTGCCGTTCAGTTGGAGCAGTTTAAGTTTAAAGTTATTCCACTCGAAAATCAATATAAGTAACAACATTTGAGGCACATCCCCAAATGGGGGTTTAAAAATTTGAATGGGGGGGGGCTGAAAAGGGCCGTTTTTTTGATTCTCAATCTTGCAAGGAAGGAAGCTCTTCCATGGACCGTCATAATAATAAAATACGATAATTTTTATTTGTAATATATTTTTTTTTTATAATTCTAATAATCTTTTGCGTTAGATTTCAACTCTCTAAACCGATTGTTCGGGGTTTTTATAAACATTAAATTTTGCCAATGATTTTTGCGTGAAGTGTAAAAAAAATCAGTTGTTTTGATTTTTTTTACCCTCAATATTGTAATTTTTTCAGCCAATTTGGGGTCAAAACCGGCACTGATGAATTATCGATCAAACAAAAAAAAATTATCGAGATAAGATGAAAACTGTGGAAACGCATGAACAACATCCGATCACACACACATTTTGAGAATATATATATATATATATATATATATATATATATATATATATAATTTGTATGTATATTATTTATATATTATATATGCGCGGTAACTACTGCAAAGTGCTCAATAACAGTGATAGAGCAAACATATTTAGTTGGATTGATGTGAGTTTGTGACCCTGGGTTTCACGCTCTCTCTTTCGCTCTCTCTCTATATATATAGCAGCAGTAAACCTGGGATTCTGTATCACTGACACTGGAAACACACTCGCAACAGATTCTGGTTCAGTACGCACTGCTGTGACTTGCGTTGCGCGCAAAATCTTTCTGACAACTCAACAAACACTCGCCTTTTTTATACGTTCTCGGCAAACCCGAGAATTTCCATATTGGGAACGCTGCCAGCCTTGATCTGACTCAGTGACACATGCACCTCGTCATTCCAGCACTGATGCTTGGATAGTTTGCTTTGCTAGCAATTCATCTGTCCTATACGCACATTTAGGCTATGTTACTCTAGCCTCTTCGACCTCTGAGGGAATTCTCCAGCACACACACACTTATATATATATATATATATATATATATATATATATATATATCAGAAAAATATAACCAACACTAAATAAGATTAATTATGAGTATAGCCACAATGTTTTAAAATGTCTATAACAGCAAGGTTTTAAAATACCTAAACTGTAATTTTTAAATAAATTACACTTATGTAGATAGTATGAAAATTGGTGAAAGAACATGTATTCTGAATTTCCATTTTCTTATATATATATATATTTTACTAAATGTTCTCTTCTCCGATGAAACGAAAGTTGAGCTAAATTGAAATGATAAGCGATCTAAAATCTGAAGAAGCTTTGAAAGCTCTTGGGGATACTTTTCTTCCCATGGAACCGGTTTCTTGAAACCTATTGAAAAGGCCCTCAGGAGCGAGCACTACAAGAGAATTTTAGAGTCTTGTCTGCTCCCTTCTGCTGAAAGGGTATAAATCGACCCCACCAAGCTCATTTTTATGCAGGATAATGCTCCCTGTCACAAATCAAAATTGATGAAGGAATACTTTGATGAGAAGCAGGTGAGTGTTATGACATGGCCGCCCCAATCTCCTGACCTCAACCCCATAGAAAACTTATGGAGCATTATAAAGTACAGACTCTCGAGAAAGCAGTTGAGCAACAAAGAGGATTTGATTGTGAATTTCATATCCGAATGGAATTCAATGCTTGGTGATGAGATTTGCCAGAACCTAATCAAGTCAATGCCAAAAAGGGTTGAAAAGGTTATTCAAAATAAAGGAGGACCCATAGATTATTAAATATTTCGAACTATATTACCTATTATAAATAAATTATACCTCTATTATTCTTTATTTAAAGCTGTTTGGTTATGTTTCTATTGATTACTAGTTGCAGGAAATGAGTGAGTCACTTTTTTTGCACAGAGTTTTTCCCTAAATCTCATTTATATCCAAAACTATAATTATCAATAGAATACCTTAGGGTGAGTAAACCTTTTTACTAGGTGGTTGGGAAGGGGTCTTTATATTAGTAAGATTAAAAATTAGTTTGACCCCAAAAACAATAGGTGAAAAAACTTTTAAGTAAAAAAAATCAGGTGAGTCACTTTTAGCAAACAGCACTATATATATATATATATATATATATATATTATTTATAAGTGGGCTATTCTCCTCACCTTTGTTGTTGTTATCACAATGTTAGGCCTGTTTTGCACTGCAGCATTCATCTTGTATATTGAAATAGGTAACCTTCAAGGAAATTCTTACTGAACCTTCCGTTTATTCTTTGGAGGCAGAACATTCTTGTTCTACTGCCCATGTCTCGAGATATGTCTTGTCTAGTTCTTATTTAGTACTGCTCAGATATTGCTTGCCTCATATATCTTGAGTCTAATTATATACTGTCTAGCCCAGGGATTATACTTATAACACTATATTAACAAATTCATGGACCAGCACTTTAGTCCATGATTGTACCATGGGACAATAACCGAGTGGATTGATGCGTTGGTTCATGAAGTTGGTGAAATAGTGTAAAACCACGGGGTGTGGTATCTCCTAACAGTGGGGGATCCAGATTTAAACCCTGACACAGAACACATTTTCTTCATTAAGTTTCCTTGAGTGCACAGGCCAACAGATATAATACACATTATTTAAAATCAAAAAAACACATTGCTTTTCTAAACACAGTTATCCAATACAAATAACATTTGAAGTAATAAAAGCATCAGAATAAAAATAAATCCCTGGTGGTTTATATATATATATATATATATATATATATATATATATATATATTCAGTTGTACGGATACGAGTTTGTGACCCTTAGTTTCACACTTTTGTGATTATCAGACAAACTGGTTTGTTTTTTTTTAAAATTGAATCTATTTATGCTTGTTTGTATTCATATTTGGTGGTGGGAAAGAGAAATCATTTTGGGATGACACTCTCACACACACATACATACAGGTGTATGCATTCTAGTTCACACAAACATACCCATATAAACAATCAGAGATTTAGGTGCTGATGCACATCCATGCATTCAAGCATACATACATACACAATTGCAATCCTATTACGGTGTTGAGATTGTATGTAGTGATGTTTTTTCAACAAGGGGCAGGGTTGGTGTGTTCTTGATTCTTTTCAGATCGGCTGTGTGTGTCATCAAACAAATTTACACTTCTTCACACACATGTAGATGTGTGTATGCACACCTATCTGTCTTGGCCTTACATCACCATATTGGTTAAGTGGGTTCTGTTTGTGGACATTGTAAGGATATATATATATATATATATATATAAAAAATGAAACTTAAAAATATCTGTATGGCCATTTCACCATGCAGGCAATGAATTGAGGGAGGTTTTATAAACACCAAAGGATTTGAATATAAAATAAAAATTTGCAGTATTTTGTATTTTATATGTAATTTATTTATATAGGCTCTGTAATAAATACATTGAGCTTTCTTTGTGGATCAGTTTTAATATTTTATATTATTAGTATTTGCTTGTATTACTTATTCATGGATATATATATATATATATATATATATATATATATATATATATATATATATATACACCACTCACTCAGAGAACTAAGAGAAGAGAGGCATATATATATATATATATATATATCAGTGACTTAGAGAACTCAATCTCTAGGAGTCATGTATGTATATGTATATATATAAGTGAACATAGAAGTCAACACTTAGAGTGTCTAAGTGTTGACTTCTATGTTCACTTTTATATTTACACACGCTCCATCTCTGATATTGAGCACTTTATCCCATAAATATAGCACACCTTAAGACTATATTTCTTTATATATATATATTATATATATATATATATAACCAGCGATTGAGTTCTCTGATAGCTGGTGTGTTTATGAAAAAATAAATATGCGAAAATTCGCCCTTCTCTCTGCTGGGCATAAATGGCCTAGGTATTAGAATCTCTGGCTGATACCAAATTGGTTGGGTTTCAGACCTGGCCTGAAGCGACCAGATGTCTTACCACACCGATGATCTGTGATGACTATATATACCTTCACAGATTATCTAAAAAATGAGCATACTATGATGAAAAAATGGCCACAAGTCAATAAAAACAAAGTTTCATCATAAAAATCTTTGTTATTATTTATGTGAAAAGATCAGTTTTTTTTTTATTATTATTAAATATATTTTTGTCCTGCTTAATGATTTATTAGTTCTATGCAGAATTACTTGGATAATTTAAATCACCATTTGTTTTTAAATTCTGACCCCCAGTTACTGAAAGTCTACTCTGAATTGTAGAATAAAAAAAATACAAAACTAAGGCTATTTACCCACAGCTGGTGGGAGAAGGTATTGTACCTTCAAGGTGCAAAATACCCTTGTTATAATACCAATAGTATTGCACCTTGAAGGTATGTTTGCACCCAAGTGAATGTAATGGATTCAACTGAAATTCCAATTCCTCAATCTGAGTCACTGCACCGTAATGTTTTTTTGAATGAGATATATTAGGGATAAAACTTTAAGAAAATGTTTCTTTTGATGAATAATGAATTTTTACAAGAATTGCTTTCGTTTATTTTAAATTTTAATTAGTATAATTTATAAAGGTTTAAATCTTTTAAATTTATGTATCAATTTCTATAGTTGAGGTTATTGTTATTAAGTAAAAACATAAATGGAAAACTTACAATTCAGTGACATCTAATATTTTGTTAAGAATTTTGAACTTTTTTTTTTGTTTGTGTGTAAATATGCCAATTTTTGTACATACAGACATCCATACAAGACATTATCAGAATATAAGTGCAACAACTATAGTAAATTTAAAGCCAAAGTACCTAAAATTCAGTAAAATATTAGCTTACGCAGAATATTTTCCTAAATTTTAAAGATTAATAGACAGTTAAAAATTATATGAAAATGTCACTCACATTATATTCCTGACGTAATTTTTGCAGATATGTTTACCCTAGAAGAAATTAGATAAACTTCTGTCAGTCAAGCTGTCAATGCCTTAAATAAACAGCTACCGCCATGTTAAAAAATGTATTTCTGTCCTATTTTAAACTCAAAGCAAGTAATATTTGTTTCAAATCAGATTAATTTAACTTCAGATCTGCTAATATTCCTCAAATAAAGTTTCAGAAAAGTATATTTTATTTTAGAAAGATTTTTTTAATACAGAGAATTACATTGTGATGACAGATGGCTAAAAATGGCACTAAAATCATCGCTGTTAGTGATTTCAAAATAAAAACTCTGTAAAGTCAATTTAAATTAGTTTTGAAATACAACAATGCTTATTGGAAATATTAGGTTGGTGCAAAAATAATATCGTTTTCTGACGTATTTTTTAACGTCAAAAAACGATATTATTTTTGCACCAACCTAATATTAAATTTAATCTATCAGGTTGAAATTAAAATAAAAACTTTAAGAGAGTTTTTTTTTTTATTTTTAAATATTGATTTTAAATCTTAGGTATAATTTTTTTGTTTCCTTTCTGCTTACAATATTTGAATTAATTAATTTATCTAGTATACTAAGTCATGACAGTGTTTATTTAAAAAAAAAAAAAAACCCATAAAAACCATCTAAAATCTGTTAGCAGTATGTCTCACCTATTAACAGTCCAATTCAGAGATTTTCAAGGAATTCAGGAGAGCCTCTACCCTTTCGCTTTCAATTCTGATTACGCATTTTATCTACTGGAACAAATATTTAGAAATTACTGCACACAAAAATTCCTAATGAAAATATCAAGCGAGCTCTTCTTTTTTTAAAGGCCAAGAAAACATTTTTGTTACGCCAGAAAACACTGACACATTCTGGTCAAAGCTGATGACATTTCAGGGTGACAAGTAGTACCAACTATCTTCTATTTGATAAGTCAAGGGCAATTCACTCTAATAAAGGGTCAATTGAAAAGACATTTATTATATGCTAGGGAAGGAATGACACAATAAGTTGAAGTCTTGTGGCATATTTTGGTGAGGGGGACAGAAGAGAGGGGAAGAGGTAGGGCTCAAGGGTGGCCTCTTTTTTGGGGGTTTGCCATCAAATCAAAAATGTCTGACAATGTTATTCTGGAATTTGTGGAATTCAAGGGGTTAAGTATATCCATTAATGAATTGTGCTTTGTCTTAATTTAAAATTTCTTTCACCAATCGTGTGTGTGTGTGTGTTTTCCCTCTGTGTCTCATATATATATATATATATATATATATATATATATATATTTATGTTTAGTTTATGCAAAACTAGGTAATCCGCATCGGTAGACCTAAGGAGGATGATATCCAGAGAGCTCAATGTAAAATTCAGAGCAGATATGTTTGAATAAAAACAGACCACTTTAAGGTTCCATGTAATAAGTTATTTCACCACAACCCCTTTAACAGGGCTATGGATCATCAGACTTTACTTCCAAAGATATATATATATATATATATATATATATATATATATTAATACCTATACTTGATTGGTGTGAAAACCCAGATAGTTTAAATATATTTTTATATGCAAATTGTACTAAATGGTACCAGGGAAAAAAAAGAAAAGACTAAAAAACATGTGTTGGTTGAAAAAAAAAAAAAAAAAAAAAAAAAAAAAAAAAAAAAAATCACCCAACAATGCAATGCCTAGACAAAAGAAAAAAATACAAATAAAGTAAAATAAGAAAAAAAAACAAACATAAAAGACCTAGCCAGTTCAGCCCTGAAGATCTGTTGTTTGAAACCTTGATAGGCAGTTCCTGGCTTCGGCTCGAATGAAGGAACGTATTGCATCTCGCAAATTTGGTTCCAAAGATTATTGGCGTCTCTGCAAGAGCGTATTGAACAATTGCAAACCCTCTATACCTCCTTTATTCAACCAGTTCGAAGTCCTGACCTCCTCTACCGACAAGGCTGAATGCTTTGCTCGGAAATTTTCATTCAACTCGACGCTCGACTCTTCCGGTGTACCCATACCCGACTTCCCTCTTAGAACTGAGGCCATATTGAGTGGGTTAAACATAACCCCATCTTTGGTACTGGGCGTTATCTCCAATTTAGACCCCAACAAGGCTAGTGGTGGAGACGGGATACCAGCCATTGTCTTGAAGAAATGCGCGCCTGAACTGGCGCCCGCCCTTTCTAAACTATACAACTACTGCCTCAAGGAATCTTATTTTCCTGACTGCTGGAAGTCCTCTTCGATCGTTCCTTTCATCAAGAACTCCGGCGACCCCTCTGACCCTTCTAACTACCGTCCTATCAGTCTCCTTCCCCTCTTCGGCAAAGTCTTCGAAGCCCTAATCAGTACCGGGGTGGTTAACCACCTCACATCCCATAATCTGCTCTCAGACAAGCAATATGGTTTCCGCTTTGCCCGATCTACAACCGATGTGCTTACGACCATCCCTGAAACAGTCTACCGAGCTCTTCAAAATAACGGGGAAGCCTGAGCCGTGGCACTAGACATCTCCAAAGCATTTGATAGGGTTTGGCATGCTGGCCTTCTTCGCAAGCTCCAGGGTTATGGCATTACGGGTCGATGATATAACCTAATACGATAATTCCTGTCAAACCGTAAATTGAAGGTCGTTCTCAATGGATTCTCCTCCAGTTCCTATCCCACGAACGTAGGTGTTCCTCAAGGCTCCATCCTAGGCCCACTCTATTCCTTATCTACATAAATGACCTTCCTGATGCAATAACTTCCCAAGTTGGCATCTACACCACAATTTATTCCTGCCTCAAAAACAAATCTAGTCTCGCTGACAAAACTCGCCTGGCCGTGCGTCTCGAAAAGGACCTCCAATCGATTGTGAACTGGGGCATGAATTGGCTGGTCAACTTCAACGCTTCCAAGACAAAACTGCTCTCTATTAATCACCACAGGAATCCTTCCCTTCCCTCCATTAGAATGTCTGACGCTCAACTTCTCGAGAGCAACTCTCTGCGGCTTCTCGGTCTCACGTTGACTGCTGACCTGAGATGGAATAAATACATTAAATCAATTGACTTGTCCACTACAAGGAAAGTTGGCTCCCTGAGCCGCGCCAGGAAGTTTTTCTCCCCGGAGTCGATCCTCCAGATCTACAAATCAATAATTCGCCCTTGCATGGTGTATTGCTGCCATATATGGTCTGGTGCCCCTTCTGTTTGCCTCGGGGTTCTTGATAGGCTCCAGAGGCGGATATGCAATGTAGTTTGCCCTGCTCTGGCGTCTCGTCTACAGTCACTTTCTCACAGACGCGCCGTCGCCTCCCTCTGTCTGTTCTACAAATACTTTCATGGAAATTGCTCCGAGGAGCTGCATTCGCTGGTTCCCAGACGTCATGAGCTCCAGCGCCTTACGAGGCTGGCATCCCGCTCTCACTCCTTCACTGTCGAAACTCCTAAATGTAGCCGTCTCTTCTACTCTAATAGCTTCATGTCTCGCACCTCTCGCCTGTGGAACTCCCTTCCATTTTCCTGTGAGCTATAATCTCCAAGTATTCAAGTGTAATGTCAATCGACATCTCCAGTTGCCTTGATCTATCCACTACCCTCATCCTTTCTTCTATCACTCCTATCTGATCTTGCTCTAAATTTTCTGTAACCCCTTGCGTGAATTCAAGGCTTCCCGCCTTGCTTAGAGTGAAATGCTTAAAAAAAACAAACAAAAAAAACAAAACAATAAAATATATATATATATATATATATATATATATATATATATATATATATATATATACGTACATACATACACACACACACTATATTTATATTAAATGAAATGGATTAAATCCGACAAATATTTTAATATATTTTATTTTCTGTTTATATGCTATTTTTATGGATACAACTTATTTGAGTAAATGCTCTGTTTTAATTAAACAGCATTAATTACATTTACCGGCCTGAATGTTTGATTCCTGTCAGAGAATGCATATTTTCTACAAAATTTCTCGAATGTTCAGGTCGGTAAATATAATTAATACTGTTTAATTAAAACAGAGAACTTACTCAAAAAATTTGTATCCATAAAAATATGTTAAAATATAATCCATTTCATCTAATATGTTGTTATTGTTAACATTAGGTTACGTTTTGGAGCAGAAATGATATATCGAGAAAGAGTGTCGAAGATGTGTGTTTATAAGCAGTAATTTGTACTTTACTAACTGGAAAGTTCTCTGTGACTGAATGGTTGAAAGCATGTCAATCCAAATGACAGTTTCCATATGGGATACAGGTTTGATTCCTGTTGGAAACACATATTTTCTATGAAGTTTCTCGAACCATCAGGCTGGATTTTGTCTTTATTTTCTCCTGAACCGAAAATCACTACATGAAGCTTAGAATGGCTCATGATCAAACATAATATTCATTGTTTGTCATATTTAACAATATATATATATATATATATGTTAATCACAGACAGTGCTGTTTCGCTGTATTTCAGCTCCTCAGTGCGTCCAGTCATTCGAATACTTCAAACCAGTTTCAAAACCCGACCAATTTGATGTCAGTCAGAGTTTCTACCACTGAGCTATCAGCATTCAACATAGAGAAACAGTTTATTCTAGCGTATTGTTTTTATGTATGTAAACAAACGCCAATGAGTCAGAGTGCTCCAATTCATTTTAATGAAGAGCTTTGCATTAGCACAGGTGGCTGTTGTTTATAGAATCAGCTTATCTCTCATTAGTGCTCAACTGAAATATATTTTTCAAGATATATATATATATATATATATATATATACACACACACACCAAGTGTAACAGCAAAATTGTCCATTCCACAAAAGGTTTAATATCTAAAAGCACACTAAACTGAGTTTGTTTTTTTTTTTACAGGTTTTTAGGTAAAATGTTTAGCCTTCTTGATATTACTTGTCATAAGAATCACTGAAAAACCCTTTGAGTTATTCAACTGAAAAGAGAGCAGGTTAAAATTATTTTGTGTCAGGCCAACAGTCTTCCCACCTGAGCAATGGATAGAGGAAAAAGATCATACAGGCCTTTAGCAATGATATGAACATTCATACTCTGGCTTCCATGTACAAAGTCCATTCAAGAACTATCAAGAGAATGGTGAATATTTTTTTTAAAAAAGAGCGAACAGTAGAGAGGAAAACTAGATCCGGAGATCACAGCAGGAAGAGGCGTCATCATTTCAACTTAGAGCTAAAGAGATTAATTAGAAAACATTCAAACAAATTCATAAGACATTTGGCATGTGAGAGAGGAGTTTCAGTTATGACAGTGCAAAGAGTGGTGAAAAAAGACTTGAAAATGAAATTGTATGTGAAACCTGTGAGGTATTGTGTTACTCCAGGACAGAAAGTCAGAAGGTTACAGAGGGTGAAGATGATCTTGAATAAATTGGAAAATAATCCTGGAATTATATATATATATATATATATATATATATATATGTATGTATTTGAACTTTATTTTAATCCTTCATGAGCTTCTGATCCTTAGCTATGATTAATTAATGATGAACATGTCATTTTTATTTATGATCGATTTCATCATGATTCTTCTGTTAAGCTTGGAGAGTAATTATATACTGTCAGATATCTTAAACTCATTCCTAAGAGACATTTCAGAGCTTTATCTAAGATTTGCACCATTCTGCTGTTATATGATTTGGACAAATTTGCTGTTACACCCGTTATATATATATATATATATATATATATATATATATATATATTGGGTGGATTGAATTCAAAACATCCTGGAAAGAAATGGGCTCTGTCAGACTAGCTTGCTCAAGAAACACCATTGTTACAGTGGCTGCATTACATGTGCTGCCGCCCTGAACAGGACTTGCATGCATCCATGCACACAGACACACACGTAGAGATAGATAAATTTCTAAAGAATTAATGGATTTATTTTTAAAATGAACATTTTATTACTTTAAATATTAACAGATGACTCATTTTTATTTTGGTGTGTATTACATCTATAGTCTGTGCCTAAATCTTAAAGAATCTGTTTTCTCCTGCATCTCGCTTTGAAGGGGAAACCACTGTTTTATCTGTTGTGCCTTACAGCTCAGCCACGAAGAATGTCACAGTTAAGAAAGGCTCTCTTTTTCCTTTTTAAATAATGAACATCCTCTACACGTGGATTATTTTTCTCAAAAAACACATTTCTGTTAAGTTTCGAATCTGCAATCTTTACAAAGTAATTTCTAAAGAATGGATTTATATTTAATCTGACATTTTTATTATTTCAAAGGGCGGGGCGGGAGAGGAATGCATATGTTAATCCTTGTTACTATGGAAAATTAACCCCACCTTTAAAATGACTCAAATATTAGACGAAAGTGCTTGGGAAAACTGGACAGCATTTTTCGCATACTCAGACCTAAAAAAAAAAAAACCCAAAAAACTTGTAACAACAAGAAAAATACAAGTTAAAAAAACTCACACTATATTCCTTGTACGTCATGCCTAATGGAAAAATGGCGAAAGAGAGAATTGTTGTCCAAATTATATATATATATATATATATATATATATATATATATGTGCGTGTGTGTATGAATATGTGAAAATCAAAAAAATTCTTTAAGATTTTTTTAAAAGTTTGGACTATTTTTTTGGTTTCTAGGGAGCATTTGAACATAAATAATGGTAATGGTCATATCTGCTGTTTCCTTATCAGGAGACATTCAGCATTCAATGACTAAGAAGCAAGTGCTGTTTCCAGTTGAAATTCATAAGATCTTTCTCTTGAAACAATTTTTCTGTAAAATAAGTTTCTCAAGTCCAGTAGCTGTTATCGCTCTTTCCAGTATTGATGGGAGTTTCCTTCCTAACCTTTTGTTTGAAGTAGTGTGGTACGTCAACACCTTGATTATGTCATTATTTTCTCTTCAAGCTAGACGTGCTCACTATTTTAGTTGCTGCTGCTGATAATCCTCAAGTGATGCTGTTCATGTTACTTAGTAAAGTTCTTTGTAATTCTATAGTGCCAGTTTATAATGCTCAAAGAAAGATGGTCATCACCAAGATCCACGCACTTCACTTCAAAGCTATTTTAACCATTAATCTTAGAAATTGGTTGTAGAGAGGTGAAAATTTAGTTATTTCTGAATGTGTTTGGCTTCACGCAGGACATCCATATGAAAGTCTTGATCTGATTAGGCTATTTAAGAACATGACTCGAGTCTTTCAGTTTTGGTTTTGCAGCAACTTGTGCTATTGAGTAAAACTACTTCTGGCACAGCCTATTCTACATAAAATTTCCTAATCTCCCTTATTGTTATAACCCATCCATATACTGAGCAATATGAGGATTTTAGCATTTACTAAGTCCATGGATTCACGGTATGCGGCATCAGTGCTTTCATTCTACTTCCAGATCATGGGTTCTGTTTCGGAAAGCTTTATTTTGGCAAAATTATTGTAAAATAAAAGCTCTTATTTATACAGTTCATTTATTTCATCTTCATAGAAGGAATTATGAGGGGGTTTACTTTTCAAAACTAAGAAATTGTGCTATTGACATTATAACCAGCAGTGAATCGAAATTTTGCTCTCTTACCTGATGTAGACAGTTACTCCAGCTAATAGACTTATATTCTTTCAAATCTAATTTGTCTTTTATAAAACAATGTAACAAGAGTAAGAACCACATAAATGAGTAAAGGTATGAGAAAAACGAAAAGGAAGGAAAATTTTTGGTTGATTTAGCGGCATATCAATACATCTATGGGTTATTTAATGCTGAAATCTAAATATTTTGAATACAATTTTATGGCTTCGATTAAATATATTTTGAGGGCAACTGTATGCCTTCAACTACAGACAAAATGTATTGTTGGTAATTTTGCTTTAAATACGGATTGTTGGTAATTTTACTATAAATATGTATTGATTGATTTTCTTCAGTGGCATAACACATATGGGTTATTTAATGCCGAAAATAAATATTTGTTCCGTAATTTTATACTTTCAAGGTAAAGGTATGTTTTTCAGATATATATATTTTGTAGATCATAAAATGTATTGTTGGTAATTATACTATAAAAATGTATTTATATTTTTTTTAGTGTTGCATTGATGGTTATTTTGCTATAAAAATGTATTTTTGCTCATTTTGTTATAAAAAAAAATGTACTGTTGATTTTTGTTTCAGTGGGGAAAGTCACTATTTGCCTATTGCTGGGACCCTAACAGGTGCTACCACCCAGGGTCAGGGGAGACCTTGGAACCACATCAATTAAGAGGTGGTTCTACGCCACTCAAAGCCTCCAGTTTTCTGATCTGAGGCGTTACTACCAAAAAAGGCAGGAGAAAATTGAAAGAAAAAGACAAGAAAATAATGAAGCAGAACTGAAAATTCCTCCGCAGAAGAATTTGTATGGTCCATTTTTTTTCCCGGTTCTTAATGATTGCATCATCAGGTAATCGTATTCATTATGAATTTTCAACCATTTCTTTCTTTTATTTACTCTCATCCAGGTTTCAATCCCTAGCGGAAATCTTTTGTCTCTCTCAGTTTATATCTATCATAAACAGTTCATATCCCAACAAGTTTAGGGCACTTCGACGTGATGTAATGGTTAGCAAGCTTATCTTGCTAGATCAATTAAAACTGAGCAGGGAGTTGCTTCCCCACTTTCGGCCTTGTGCCGCATCTAAGTGTACCTTAGAAAATCATTATCCAATCCTCACTAGGTGCCCCATACATTCAGACTTGTGTCACATTTAAGCTGCTCTTAGAAACTCATTTTTATCACAAGATTAATTACAGCAGAATAGTGATTTCGATCCTCACTGGGTGCCCCTCTAGTTTCGGCCTTGTGCCACATCTAAGCTTAGAAAATCACTGGTCACTTCGACGGGGTGGGGTGTAATGGTTAGCAAGCTTGTCTCGCTAGAATAATTATGACCGAGTAGAGATTTTGATACTCACTGGGTGCCCCATATTTTAGGCCTTGTGTCACATCTAAGCTAAGCATATCTAAGATATTAGAATATCCAAATGAATTTCTCCCTTTCACTCTCATTCAATATCATTTCGTACTTATCTCGCAATCAGTTTACATTAATCTCTACTGTTGCTACCCTAGAGCAATAAGGTGGAGGGGAAAGAGTGAAAGAAAAGTGAGAGTTCTGCAAGGCCGTTGTCTTCATTGGCTGACAGAGCTTCTCCAGCAAGGCTGCCACAGAAAATTAAAACCCTTGCTCAATATATTTTCCATTGACCCTGCCAGAGAAATGATATCAGCGTCATTGTATTTTATAAGGGCAGAGTGTAGAGTGATAACAACCCTGGTGTCTTTCCCAAGGCTATAAATACAAAGGGGGTACTCGAATATCTAGATAGAATTTGAGCACGACTTGTCAATTCCATTTTCTATGCAGATAACCTTTACACTACTTAACACTTCCATTTACTACAGATATATAATACAGGGAGAAGTGCTTTCATGCATTTCCCTAAGCATCAGGCGTAAAATGAACACAAGCATGTTCAGCCGAAATTTGAACTCGATTTGCCGATTCCATTTTTTCATATTCATATAGGGAGAAGTGGACTCATGCCTTTCGTCTGGGTATACGTACAAAGCGAACACAAATATCTTCAGCTGGAATTTGTGTTCATTTTCTATGCTGATATCTATTACATATCATTTTTAATACATCAAAGCGTATATAGGGGGGTACATTTTTAAGCCCCCCCCCCAAAAAAAAATTTCAAATAGTCATCCTTTTATTTTCAGGGGGGAATTTGGTGTATTATTTAAGTACCCAGTTTAAAAAAAAACAAAAACAAAAAAAAAAAACAAAAAAAAACAGATCCACCCACATTTCTCTCTATCCCGCACCCCGAAAATGTTTTTAAACGGGAGAGTAAAAGAAGTAAAAAGGGAATACGTAGTTTATTTCTACACTAACTCCCAAAGTGAGTTACCCTAAGTGAAGACATCCACCAACTTATTCCTTCTTTACCAGCAAGAAAAAAAAAATACAACCATGTAAATACTTGAGTGACAGCTGGTCGACTTGTCAGTTGCCTAAAAGAATGGAAAACCCTGGAGTTTGTAGCAGGAGGTGCGGGATGTCCGCAAATGTCTTTTCAAGGCAGTGCCGTTTCTCTTGCTTAGCATAAGAATTGTACAGGCACACAACCAAACGCTCTTCAGGTTATTAAGGGTGAGGATATGTTTATAGATGATTTTATATATTACGAGGGGGGGAGGCGAAAACAGGGGGAGAAGATGTGGAAAAAACACATGTAAAGTATAAATCATAATTTACTGCTTTTCCAACTCAAAGACGAAAAGCGTGACTATCTATGGGTGTTTTCTAACTTTTCAAAATACAAAATTACCAAGATACAAAAAAGAAAACTGAAGTAAATATAAAAGATAATTTCAAGAAAAAAAAAAAAATGAAAAAAATAAATTTGTTCAAGTAAATTTTTTGTATTTAAAAATATTATAAATCACATCTTTTAATAAAAATCATTATATCTATATAGATCTATAACTAAATATATATATTATATATATATATATATATACACTGGCTGTAACAGCAAAATTATCCAATTTTTAGATTAAGCTTTGAACCATTGTATCTTAGAAATGATTAAAGATATCTTACTGGAATTCTCCGAGGTTTTTATAACATTGTTGGACTCTACTTTGAGCAACAAGAATGTATAATTACTCTCCAAACTTAACAGAAGAATCGTGATGAAATCGATCATGAACGAAGATTACAAGTTCATCATTAATTAATCATATATAATGAGCGGAAGCTCATGAAGGATTGAAATTAAGTTCAAATATATATGTTTTCCAGTATTATTTTCTAACAAATTTACGATGATCTTCGCCCTCTCTAACCAAACTTTCTGGTCTGGAGTTTCACATACAATTTCATTTTCAAGTCTTTTTTCACTGCTCTTTGGATTGTCATAGTTGAAGATGGATTGTGTTGGTCATTTGTTTTATTCCTGTTGTGACTTCGTGGTCCAATTTTTCTCTCTACTCTTCCCCTATTTTTCAACTTATTTATCATTCTCTTGATGGTTCTTGAATGGAATTTGAAGATGGAAGCCAGAGTCTGAATATGCGTACTGAGGGCCTGAATGATCTTTTTCCTCTCACCAATGCTCCGTTGAGAAGACAGAGGAGCTGACATAAAACGATTTTAACCTGTTCTCTTTCTAGCTGAATAACTCAAAGGTTTTTTTCAGGGATTCTTACGACAGACAGTATCAAGATGGAAAAAATTATCGAAACAATATCAAAATCTGAAAAATGAAAAAATTAGTTCAGTGGTTTTTTAGATATTAAAGATTTTGTAAGATGAGCATTTATGCTGTAACACGATTTCGTCAATTTTGCTGTTACACCTAGTGTGTGCGTGTTCGGAATGTAATTACTAGAAAGGTTATAAAAACAAATAAAAATAAATTTGCTTAAATATTTGAGTATCCCGAAAGTAAATTTGTTTTAATCATGTCACCTCAACAAAGATAATAAAGCCACTAAGATGCAAAGGTGGTTACTGAGTGTGAGAGAATAAATAAAACATTATTAAGGAGAGAGAGCAATAATAAAACGGGAATTAAGATGGCAGAAGATAACAATTTACATTGATCTTCACAAGTTTAAATGAAAATTTGACTGTAGAGCAAGAAGCCCGTAGAAATTTCCACATGCGAGAAGTGCGAGAGAAGAAACTACATAATTAATTGAGCGATTCGTTTTCTACGGTTTACCAACCTTTGCAGGTTATTTAAAGCCGGAAAATTTTTTTTTATAATGTAAGTATTTTTTTTTCTAGATAATAAAAATTAGGCGATTCAAATTGTATAGGGTGACCCCAAAAAACGGGAATTTTTGACGTGCGTATTGCCAGACATGAGCAAGTAGCCACACTGCGAGACAGTGACCTTGAGCAAGTAAACATTTCGCCATTTAGAATTCAAGATGAAATTCACAGTATCCCAGCTGAAATGTAGCAGTCAATGAGAAATCTCAACAGCAGATTTCAAGAATGCATTCGTAAAGGAGGACGCCATTTACAGGATGTAATTCTTAAAAAATGAAAATTCCATCATTGTTTCTTAAATGGCATGTTTTAAGGTTTCAATTACTATGAATAAAATATTTTTCTTCCATCACTCTTGGTTTTATTGGATTGTTAAAAAGTTCACATTTTTTGGGGTCACCCTGTATTAATTAGCCCATAGCTGGAAGAAGAGGGGGAGTCATGTCTTTCCCAAGCGTATTTGAGTGTAAGTAGATATAAAGAACCCCACGGGAATTGGAACTCGGCTCTCTGATTAACAATTCTGAGCCATTATCCATTACACCACCTGCACATCCAAGCTTATGGCACGTTTGAATTCTCAAGAGATTACCCATCTAGGTACTGACAAGGTTATCGTACGGGAATTGGTATTGCAATAGGATATCATTGTAAACCTATTCGTGTAGAAGTTAGGGTAACATTTAGCTATTTTAACTATAAAATGGTGAGACCTTGCCTCATACTAATACTTTTTAATACTTTTGCCAGAAAAAATATACAAAGAAATGACAGTATTATTTCTTTAAATATTAGGGTGTTCAAAAATTGAATAGGTTTTGATAGAACATATATCAAAGCAAATGTAAGTAATATTTAAATATTAGGTTGTTCATAAACTAATGAGGTTTTATCAGGAAGATAATAGAAAAACAAATAGAAATTTAATGTCTCTGAATAGTATTTACTAAAAATGCAATAACCTTCATTTTCAGTAATTGTAGGGTTAATTTGCAGTTTAACACCCGCACTCAGTTCGAATTGTAAATTTCCAGAATACTGTCATTTATGTGTAATTGTACATGCTCCATTCGAATCTGGCTTGATAAATTTGATAAAATGTACCGTTCTGGAGTTATCGACAATAACATTTCGGATTCATTCACGTCGCGGGCAGTCATTACTAGCGTTGTTTGCATACATTCGCTGCCGAATAGCTATGAGTAGAATATTCACTTGTGATTATTGCGCACGCAATATAGTTCTCCTGCGCACTAATTGAGACAAGTTAGATCAGTAAACAAGGCCGTTAACTCCGTTCTCTTCCGCGCTTAGCTTTCCGCAGATAATGAATGCTAACAATGTCAGTAACGGCTGCCGGCAATGACGCGAATGAATCTGAAGTTTTACTCCAAAACGGTACTTTTTATAAAATTTATCAAGCTACATTCGAATGAAGCATGTGCAACTACACATAAATCTAAGTATTCTGGAAATTTTTAATGCGAACTGAGTGTGGGTGCTAAACTGCAAATTAACCGATTGTAGTCCAACGTCAAAGTACATTTCCAATTCCATGTTTAATGAGATGCTTAATAAATGTTCTGCCACATATAAATGTTCTCGAGATAGAAGCAAAAAAAGGTTCTAAATCTTGTGCGTATGGCGGATTTGGGAATTTTTTTTTTCTTTTTTAACGATACCATTTTATCTTGGTTTTATTTTGCAGAGTGTACCCCTTATATCGTCATTCCGGAAAATAACACCTTTTCTCTTCACCAAATTAATACACATTCAGAGTAATAACTCGTTTTTTTATTATCAAGTTGCTGACGACAAACTATGTTCCACTAGCTTGATATCTCTCATGTTCCCTCGGTCACAAAGTAACGACTTCTGGGAATAGGGCCGTGGTTTTGGTGTTGGCACTGGTTCCTCATTTTGTTATAGCCATTACTTTTCTGCTGACATCCTTTGTAATTGTAACAATGCGATGCAAAAAATAAATGTTGAAACTGATGCAGATGGTAGAACGTTGTGTTCAGTTGGCAAGTGAAAGCTTATGAAAAATTAAAATTCCCTCTTTGCAAATTTTCCGAATTCGCTTCAGTTGATCGTGACAAAGATTTTGCGCCAAATCTGTGGTGCTTTGATGAAGTTCCAGTTCAATAGTCTTTCAAAAATTCTTCATTCTGAGTTTTAGAGTGAGGCTTGTCTTTTATGTTGCAGTTATCATTTTAAATATTTTAAACCATAAATGCCTAGGGCTTCATTGTTTACGTTACGCATTTTGCTAATGCTTCGGTCGTAGTTCTAAGCGTTTAGAAGTCATGAAATAAATAATGGCAAATATGTTGCTTTTTTTAAAAAAAAAGTTTTAATTCCTCATGGGGCTAAACTGAAATACACTAAGAAAGGATATTTATTATGTATAAAATACATAATTTTGGTACAAAGCTGAAGTAGAAGTGGGAAAGGCTTGTTATCACTAACTGTACCAGTCTTAGTTAATTACAATCACGAACTATTCATCCAATACAATTTACCACAAGAATTCAAAATTCAATCTTACATATATACAGGTGACCTAAAAAAACACCCCGTGTTATAAAAATTTTGTTATGACTTATTTTTTTTTTTCATTTATAAAAATTTAATAAAACGTGAAATTCCGCGGGGAGTAGATGAACAAAAATGTTTTTCTAGGCGTAGCTTCGATGTGACACAAGGCCAAAAGTATAGGGTACCCAGTGAGGATCAAACTCACTACTCAGTTGTCACTGGCCTAGCAAGACAAGCTTGCTAACTATTACACCACATCGAAGTGTCCAAACGCACTGAGAAGACACACTTGGAAGAGATGATAAACTAATTGTAGACGTAGTTTCGTACAACTCAAGCTTGATTCTGATGGGGGGGAAAAAGACTCTTCTCACGTGACTGTTGAATTTCGAGAGGCAACAAAGTGATATCGACTCGCACAGTGAGAAGAAGGTTAGTAGAAGCTGGCCTCAATGGATGTAAGGCTAGAAAAGAAAAGAAGAAAAAAAAACATTTCTATCTGAAGTTAGTTAGAAAAAGAGACTTCCTTTTGCAAAGAGCATGAAAATTGGACGACTGAGGATTGGGTTAAAGTTGTTTAGTCTGATGAAAGCAACTTTGAAATAAGTTCCTTTATTAGTCAAAGCTAATTTATTGAGCATAATTGATTTTAGTACGCTTATTAATACTGTATTTATATTGAATAGAAAATTAATCCTAAAATTTTCATTTTTATCAGATTTTTAGAACCCCTGGAGCTGTTTATGTTCGTCTTTCGGCCAACACTTCTTTAGGGACCAACGTTAGGAAAATTATTCTATCAAAATTGGCATGAATAGATAAGTAATATAGAGGGAGATTTGGACTTTGTCTAAAACATGTAAATTAGCGACTAAAATGTACGTAAATTCAGAAGTGAGTGTAAAATATGAAAGAAATTAATACTCACGATCCTCCAAATTTAATGAAGTGACCGAAGAAAATTCTCCTTTTGATTACATAAAAAAGGTTTCTGTAATTTAATACATAAAGTTTCCAACACTTGCAAATGCTGTTTGGAACGAGCCTTATGCAAAGTGTTTGTTATATAATTATAAATTTACTTATTTAAAAATATGATTCCATCGCTACACAGGAATTACCATGTTTCAAAAATAGAAGCTAGAAACTTCAAATTCAATAATAGAATTAAATTAAAGTCCCTAGTTCTGTTTTATTTTCAAGCGAATTTTGAAATAACTTATGAAATTTACTGAGTTTTATAAGTACATAAATTCATAATATTAGTTATATATATATATATATATATATATATACACGCACACACACGAGCTAGCACCGAGATGTTCTCAGTTCGACCCACTTGAATTGATGATCAAACATCAGTATTTATTCTTGGAGTATGTTTTCTTAGTCAAACTTAGGCAACTTTTCACCATATATATATATATATATATATATATATATATATAGATGTGTGTGTGTGTGTGTTTAAAAACAAAATTATAATAAATTCCCAGCGTCATCTCTACTGTAAATAAAAACAATTCTGGGTTTGAAGACATCTGGTTCTTATCTGTTTACATTAAAATTGTCAGCCATTTGAATAATGAACACACTTGACCTTGTTCAGCTTGAACGTATCTGTATTTCGATGCCATTTTCGAGTAAATTAATTCGTTCATCATCAAATGAAAGATAAAATCCGTTTCCATGAGAAAAGACCCGAAATAAAATTCAAATCTAAAATGCATTGACTCCATTTACTCCAACGACTTGATGGGTTGACTGACGCAACTGATGTGTTCCAGTTCCGATGCTTCATCAGTCCCCAAATGTCGTTGGAAGATTTCATTTCTCCAAGGGTATTCATCACGGCGTCATCTAGACAATGACACTATACCCCTGTGATTTGATGGGGTGTTGGTGTCGGCGGAACATTAACGTGTCATAGATAAATGATGGATACAAATTTTTCAGCCTACGATACAAGGAGACATGGATGAATTCTCTGACTGAAGAAGATAGTGGGATTCGTAAGAGAGGATTTACAATTCACTAGCTAGATTGGTTTACAAATTTTTGTGCTTAGCTGAAGTGTTCTGCAAAGGGCAAATACATTAAGTATTTTTTTTTTAAATGGAGTGGAAAATAGAAATTAAGAGAAGTAATGCTGGAGAAGTTTTCATTTAGTTATTTGTCTTTCTGCTGGTCATCCATTCAAGCAACACTGTTGTTCGAATGGATGTGACTTTCTATACAAAGTTTCGGTGTCAATTATTATCCTTTTACAATGATGTTCACTCTTGCATTATTTGCATTATTCGGACTGTTATCCTCATCTTCATTGTCATATTCACAACGTTTCGGCCGTTGTACGCTCCGACCTTTTTCAAGTCATCAAGGACACATGGCTCAGTAGATAAGAGACATTGATTAGATCCAGTGACTAGACCCAAGGAGTTGAGAGAGTTGAGTTAAAGGGAAAATAACTGAGACACCCGGAAGAGGCATGGCACGTAGAACTAGAACAATCTACCCCGGTGGACGAAATAAAGAGCTCGTTTCGAAATTCCAATCAACTGAAGAAGGCCTGAGCGTACATGAGAAAAAAACAAAGAAGGTAGACACGTGACCGGTTTACACGAGAATAAATTAAAAAGGGTAGAAATGGGACCGGTTTACACGACAGTAAAAAGAAAAAAAAAAAGGTATACATGACTGGTTTACCGCGAAAACCCAAAACTGTCCTTTTCAGGTCAACGTTCTTCACCAACCACGAATGACAGCTCTCCGGCGACTACCACAACTGTCCTTTTCAGGACAACGCTCTCCCGCGACTACCAAAACTCCTTTTCAGGATATCCACTCTCCAACGACCACGAAAATATCTACAGGAGACTGCTCTCCAGCAACTACCAGAAATGTCCTTCTCAGGACAACCCCTCTTCCGCGACTATCAAAATTGTCCTTTTAAAGACAACGCTTTTCTGCAACCACGAAAGTGTTCTCAGGAGACTGCTCTTTAGGGACTACCAAAACTCTCCTTTTCAGCACAACGCTCTTCCGCGATTACCAAAACTGTCCTTTTTAAGACAACGCTTTTCTGCGACCACGAAACTCTCCTCAGGACAATGTCTACCAAAACTGTCTTTCTCAGGACAACGCTATTCTCACCTGGTACACCAGCTTGCAGAGTTGTCTTTTTTTTTGTCTAGTGCAGTGTACAATTATTTTTGTTTATGTGTTTTTCTTTAAGAAAATAAACTTGGCAATATATTTCTTTTACACAAGACTTTGTTTTATTTGTTGCTGCCTTCCGTTATTCAATATCTGTTTACGGGCCAATATACCACCCACAAAGGACTGATCAAGAAACCTCTTGCAATCCAAAGAGAAATTTAATTTTTTTTTAACTAAAAGAATTCCGAAAGATGCAAGATTTGGCGTATGCGGCAGATGAGTGAAACATTCCAACCAAAATGTAAACTTTTTTTGCTTGTCAGTTTTTCTTTTTATGCAATGTTAGATATATACAACGCTCCGACAGCTGTTAGAAAAAAAACAAAAAAAAAACGAAACTGATATTTTCGATGAATCTTCTGCCATCTCACGAAGAAACATATTTGATTCGGTTTCTCTATCGCTCTCTCTCTCTCATATATATATATATATATATATATATATATATATATATATATATATATATATATTCTATATAATATTTTCAATGAAAATTTCTAGGACATTCAGGCAGGTAAATGTTATTTAATACTGTTTATTATAAACAGAGCATTTACTTAAATATTTGTATCTATAAAAAGAATGTATAAACATAAAAATGTCTTAAGATAATTATCGGACTTTGTCCATTTCATAATGTGTGACGTCATTTGTTTACATTTGATACACCATGAGCAGATATGAATGTACGTGAGAGATTCATGGAAGATCGAGGTTTAAATACAGTAAATTCGACCTTGCTAACCGATCGATCCTCTGTGGCCAAATCGGTAAAAGCACATCAGGCTATACGACGTATAGGATACAGGTTCGAAACCTGTCGGAGGACGAATATTTTCTATGAAAATTTCTCGGACATTCAGGCCGGTAAATGTTATTTAATACTGTTTATTATAAACAGAGCATTTACTTAAATATTTGTATCTATAAAAAGAATGTTAACCATTATATATATATATATATATGGGATAATATATATTTCAAGAAACAGTTTTGGAGAAAAATGTATGAGGAAGTGGAAAAAGGTTTTCGTCCATTATGTTTGCTTACGTTAATGCGATTTCTCATGCTGTGCACAAACAATGCTGTAAATTTTAAATTAAAAAAAACCCCCAAAAACAATGTATTTTGGGTATATAAACTACCCAATTTCATTTAGATTCTTTTTGTTTTGATCACTTTTACTATTAAATATCTCACATTGTGATAACAGAAAATCTGCCAAGAATGGTAAAACCTGCACGCAAATTTACTATGGATGAACTAGCGATTAAAGCAGTTTCTAAACATTTTCGGCTTAGTGAATTGATTTCTCTTTTAATCAGAGTAGCATTGTTATACATACAAACACACATGATATATATATATATATATATATATATATATATATATATATATGGTTAGACCGAAATATACATCGGATGTAGTGAAGGCAGCTTCAAAACGAGATGGTATAATTACAAGTCATCGTTCAAGCTAAAAAGACTTAGGAATTCTACCAGATGAGCCAGTTATGTGTAGAAATTAAAAAAAAAATAAAGATCCGATTGTAAACTGGGAAATATTAAAAAATCCAAACCTTACAACAAGCAAAGCAATATCTGCAACCTTTGCCAGGAAGAAAAGTTAAGAATAATAATAACAACATTCCCAGACCAGAAAACCTTCTGAATGAGAGATCAGAAATAATGATACGATGAATATGAACTAAAAAGTTCCTTTTGAGTTCGTATGAAGCAGAATGAAAGCATGTACATTTCATATAACCCCCTCCGATACAATTTCAATAGCCTTGCTTTTCTCCTCTCTATTACGCTTCGCGTTGTGTGTTTATTTATTTATTTTTTAATTAATAAAGCGTTTGGAAAGTATTTAACCCAGATCGCCTGAAGATACCGAAAGGTTGAAACCAAGATAATGCGATCGGATGATCTCCTAATTCATATACGTATATATAAGTATTTTAATCAATTTTTGGGTTAGATGTTTCATCATATTGCTCCATTTATTAAAGCAAATCGCGCCAAGATCGAATAAAAATATTATGACTATTATGAGTTTGGAAACAAAACAATGTGTTATATATATATGGCATTGAGAGGCCAATAAGTCTGTGTTTTTGAACCTCGCTTAATGTCTACGAGCGAATGAAGCCTGTTGTTCCTAGATAGTAGCATCAGTCTTCGAAACTAGTGAACTGGCGCTACAGAATCATAAAGAACTGTGCCAAATAACAGAAACCACATTGCTTGACGACTTTCTGCAGTAACAAGCACTAAAATGGATAGCACATGTAAACTGAAGAGAAGATAGACATAATCAAAATGTCGACGTCCCATACTATTTCGAAGGAAATGTTATGAAAGAAGTTCCCACTCCACCTTCAATACTAGGAAAAATGTTTTAATAGAAAGATTTTATAAGTTCCAACCGATGGTAGCACTGGTTGCTCAGTCAAGGAATGCTGAATATTTCCTTATAAGGAAACTGGTAATATTACCAATACGAAAACAGATAAGGAGAACAGATACTACACACTAATCCGATGAGCTGGGAGTGAAGGAAAGGTTAACGTGAGTAGCACAGTCCACTTGGTCAATGAATGTCGAATGTTCGCATATATACTATTACCATAAAACATCAAGTTTCTGCGGTTAAGGCGTTGTCGGTGAACTCCGTACTCCCAGTGGTAGAATGCAAGCAGATTTATTCGTGTATATTGGTTTATTCGGAGTTGTTTTCTCCAAGAATGCCGCAGAGTACGACGATTGAAACGTTTCTATCTATATCTTTGAAGTGTTATTATTATTTACATTATTCGGGCAGTTATCCACATTCTCGTTGCCTAATTCACAACGTTTCGGCCGTTGTACGGTCTGACCTTCTTCAGGTGATTGGAATTTCGAACTGAACATTTTATTTCATTCTCCAAGGTAGAATGCCTCTTCCGGATGTCTCAGGTATTTTCCCTTTAACTCAACTCTCCAAGTTTTTGGTTCACAACTCTTTAGGTCTAGTCACTGGATTTAATCAACGTCTTTATCTACTGAGCCATGTGTCCTCAAGGTGACTAGGACATATGTCCTCCAGTGACTAAACCCAAAGAGTTGTGAGTTCAATAACAAGCTACAGCAGAGGTGAATAAAAAAAAAATTGAACTTTAAATCATATTAACTTAAATATTTTTTAATATGTCAAAAATATTTTTAAGCGATTAAAATATTGTTTGCTTAAAGAAAGCTGAAATACTAATAATTATATTAATAATTACAAATAACTGAACGAAACAGCAAAGCGGGATCTCTTTGTGTCTGTCTTAATTAAAGAAATTGTCTGTTTGAAAATTAAAATACTTAGTGTATAAACAACTCGTATTTTTAAATCTTATTCAGTTAAATCAGATTAACTTAAATCATTATGCAACGGACGGCCGCACTGCACAAGCAGACAGGCAATCACAGAGTTTTAGTATTATATAGAGGAAACGGTACCAAAGTTTCAGAAAACAATTGGTAGAATAGTAGTAGTTCTTAAGAACACATGGCACAGTGGATAAAGGCGTTGGTTAGATCCAGTGACATGACCCAAAGAGTGTGAGTTCAATACCCGGTTAAAACAGTGGAGAACTTTTAGAGGGAAATTAATAAGAGATAACTGATAACTAATATCCATTAAACATGGCACGTGGAACTAGAAGAGTCTACCCCAGTGAGCGAAATAAAGGGTTAAGTTCGACATTCCGACTAACTGAAGAAGGCCGGAGCGTACAACGGCCGAAACGTTGTAATAAATATAGCGACAAAAATGAGGACAATAGTCCGAATGATGTAAATAATGTACATAATACCTCATCTCATAAATATAGACAGATACTGAGTAGTAGTTCTATTGAGAGAGAGAGTGTGTGTGTGTGTAGATCTTGATCCTGAAATATAAACTTGGTATTTAGCGGATTCCGAATAATCTGTGTTGGTGTCGGCATTGCATTCCTGGTGGATATTTCTGTCTTGAAGAAAAGTTGTGGGCGGACTACAGCTGGTTGGGTGTAGGAGTTTGTCAGGTGTTTCTTCAGATAAATTATTCAGAGTTTGAGTGGAATTATCTTTATGAAAAAGAATATAAAATTTCTTCCGTTCCTTGAAAGGACCCTTGAAAACAAACATGAACATATAAGTCTTATTCATATCTACATTTCGAGATATATATATATATATATATATATATATGAGAGAGGAGGGATAGAGGGAAGAGATTGAGAGGTTGCTAAAATAATTCAGGGCCTGAACAAATGGATTCCATATAAAGATTCACTCAGATTTTCTGAAGTGGATCGCATCCAGAATCTATCTCTGATTCATATGAGTAGAAGATCAAATGCGGATCAAAGTATGGATAGGAAATCGACGAAATGATAGGATAAAAAATAAGTAGGAAAAAAAGCAATGGTGAGAGGAAAAAGATCATTCAGGTCTTCATTAATCGTACCAACATTCATAGGCTGGCTTCCATCTACAAAGTCCATTCACGAACCATCAAGAGAACGGTGAATAAGTTAAAAAAAAAAAAAAAAGAGGGAACAGTCAAGAGAAAAACTGGATCAGGAGGTCACAACAGGAAGAAGGATCATTTTATCTTAGAGCGAAAAGATCCAACTAAACCCATAAGACGTTTGGCATATGACAGAAAGTTAGGTTAGAGAGGGCGAAGATCCTCTTAGATAAGTTAGAAAATTATCATAAAATAATATATATATATATATATATATATATATACACGTGTGTTTGAATTTTATTTCAAAACTTTATGACCTTCCTATCCTTAGCTATGACTAATTAATGATGAACATGTCATTTTCGTTTATAAGCAATTTCATCACAATTCATCTGTTATGCTTGGAAAGTAATTATACAGATTTAGAGTCTAATAGTGTTATAAAAACTTCGGAGAATTTCACTAAGATATTTTTAATCATTTGTAAGATACAACAGTTCAAATCTTAATCTAACAATTGTACAATTTTTCTTATACACCTGATATCATCATACACACCCGAACGCACACACATTATATATATATATATATATATATATATATATATATATACACACCTGTGCGTGCGTAGTTTTCTGACTATTCTCACGAATATGTTACCTTTTCTTTCTAAAACCTTTCTGTACGGAGTTCTTTTCTTTTATTGCTTCCAAGTTTGTCCTTCAAGAAGTCAGGAATGCATAAAATAAGTACAGCTAACTTTCCGTTTTTTACTGACAGCACAAAAGAAAATGTTTAACCTACTTTACCAAAAAAAAAAAAGAAAAAAAAAAAAAAAAAAAGTAGTATTTATACAAAAAGATGACAAAGAACAGGTGATTTTTCACCTTTCTACGCATACACATGCTGTTACTCTATAGGCACTTTCAGGGTTTATCATTTATTATTTTTCAAATCACTTTCAAAAAATATTTAATACCGTAGAATCCCTCATATCTGGAGTGCCACATATCCGGAATCCCGCATATGCGGTGTGCCACATATCCGGATATGATTTTGATGTGTATATCTGAACTATTTGGGTGATATGCAAGTGATTTGAAATTTCTGTTTTTCAGGACATTTAATTTGGATGATTGCTTATGCTTATTTCATTTTAATGGCTTGTATCGATGCAAAAGATGATGGAAATAAGAGGAAAGGATGACAACAAGACACATCTGCAACAAGATAACGGCTAGATGCAGGATTGTGATGAAACCTGGATTGAAATTGAAAAAGCTATTGAAAAGGTTGTTAGTTTTATGGAAGGAAAGCCAGCATTCAACTATGACGATTGCAATAACGCACTCAGAGTTAAAAATTGTCTTCAGTTTAAAAAAATTGCAAGAACAAAAGCAAAACGAAATGCGGAAAAAGTTGAGAATGACATTGGAAGAAAAAAGAGAAAGAATCATGGAATAGCGATTAAAAAAAAAATCCTTGTTATTAGGTTGATGCAAAAATAATGACGTAATAACGTCGTTTTTTGACGTTAAAAATACGTCAAAAAACGACATTATTACGTTATTATTTTTGCACCAACCTAATAATAAGTAGATTAACACTGCGTTTACTACTCCACTTCACCCTATCCGACTCTCGCAGTTTGTATTTATGAGAGAAAGAAGAGTTCATTCTACTGTAGGAGGGTTTACCACAACATTTTGTTTACTATAAAACACTGAAAATAAATGTTAAACCTGATTTCAGTTCTTTTATTTTAATCTAAATATAAGCCCTTCATATCCGGACTTTGTAACCAATTCCTCATACCCAGAAGGCCTCCTTAGTTCGGTTGTCAGGGATTCTACTGTATATTAAAAAATAACAATTATATTACACTGCCATTCAAAATATTGTTTAAGACTTTGTTATTTTACACAAAAATTTTCACCAATCCATTCTCCAACCTCCTCCAGACTTATGATTTTTAGCGTTTAAATACCGTTTCCCCGATCACCGGAATTAAGCAACGTTGAACATGGTCAGTACCTAGATGAATGACCGCTTAGGAATACCAGATGCTGTAAGCTTGGATGCGCGAGTAGTGTAATGGATAGTGGCTCGGAATTATTAATCGGAGAGCCGAGTTCGCATACGATTACTGAAGTTAAGCAACGTCGAGCCTGGTCAGTACCTAAATGGGTGACCGCTTGGGAATATCAGGTGCTGTAAGATTGGATGTGCGGGTGGTGTATTGGATAATGGTTTGGAGAGTTGAGTTCTAATTACAGTTATATTCATTTATGCACAAATACCCTTTGGAGAGGCATTAATCCATCTCTTACTCCCAGTTATGAGTTAATTAGTAAGGTTTGTATCACTAAGTCATTATTATCTCCAAAATAATGTTTACAATCTAAATATATTTTCTAGCTTTAAATTACCAGGAAAGGGTTGATAACCCGTAAAAGTGAAAGAATCAGTAAAAAAACAAAACAAAAAACAAAACAAAAAATAAAAAAATAAACTTCTTCAGATGTAAAATAAGCTTGAGTAGAAGTCAGTTCCTATGGCAAGAGTTGTTCATGATTATGATCTAATTCTTTTTATAATTATTATCATTGTTACAACAATGTTTCGGCCAACCTATTCTCCAGCCTTTTGCAGGTGAACAAATAATTGAAAATGTCTGTTTCTTTCCCTTTTTTTATTTTTTATTTGACCTCTTTTGATATTAATGTTCACAGTTTACTTTTCAGGATTGCAAACCAGTCGTGAATTCAGACTCATCATTCTCCTAGACTGCTTACCTATCACAGCTAGAGAGCCCAGTATGTCCTAATAATGAGGGAAAGAAAGAGGGATTCATACCTTGCTTAAGAATATTTGTGCACAAGTGAATGCAATGAACGTGGCCATAATTTTAACACTGCTTGCCAATTTCTCTTCCAAAATTAATTGGGGCTATTGAACTGACACAAAGATCCCTTTAGTGGGGCATCCAGTGAGGACTAAACTCACTGACCATGTTAATTGATCTGTAAGATAATTTTAATAACCATTCCTTGGCAGTAATCATCTTGCAAATACTTTGAAACACATCCTGCCATTTTTTTTATAAGTTGTGTCTCACTGTGAAATACCCGACCACTCCACACCACCTAAGAAAAAAAAAAAAACAACAAAAAAACAAAAACACACTATCTCTCCCAATTTTCCAAAGAAAACAGCTGACCCTGACAATGTATTTGAAGTTAGATTTTTCTCCTGCGGATATGAAGTGAAGAGGTCGACCGATTGTCAATATGCACTGAAAGAGTTTCTCAAAAATAATCATAGAAGGGGAATTGATAATTTTTTTTTCTTTTCAATGACTTGGCCCTGCTCTAGCAACTGTCACTTCCCCATAACACACAGTTGGCGCCACTGGAACTCCAAAATGGCATTACAAATAGTAAGAGAGACAGTGGGATACTGCAGCATATATGAAACATTTTTGGTTAAACTGTGAAAGTTTTTAGACTGTGACCTGAAACGATTTTGGCCCTGTTGGGTGCATTCATTTAGGATTTTTCTTTCTTTTCTTTGCTCAAACCAAATTTGCTATTTTTTAATTTTATCTTTTGGGTGATTTTTCTTCATTACTATTTATTTTGATTCAAGAATTACTTTCCAGAAGTTTTAATAAAAAAAGCATCTTTTGAGTTTTTAGAAGAAACAAAATTATTTTATTGAGATGAGAAAATTATTTTTTCAAAGGATTAACAAGGTTTTGTCTGAATCTTTAACAAGCGGGATTATCATTATATACCTATGAACACTAATGGATATGTCCCATTCCTCATAAATACGTTGGACACTATTGTAAGGAGTGGGGGGGTAATATGCTGTCTAAGTAGTCCACCACTAGCAGTGGTTTACCTACTTCACGCCGCTGGCGAGTATTGCATTTTGTTGATGTTATGAAGATTACTATTTCATTCCCAACCTCCATTTTGGTTATTCCTCATTCAGTAAGCCTTTCTAGGTTACAACAAATTATGATGTACTGATTTACTCAAACGAGTATCCTTATCATGGTTGTGTATAATTGCAATAATACCTCATCTCAAAGATCCAGACAAAAATAAACAGCTTAGTATCGATCTGATGTGATAAGCAAAGCCATGACGAGGACACATGTTTAACTAAATCAGCGTATTAAAAAAAATCCATGATTTTTATTTTTATTAGAAAATGAACTATCACCCGTTATTTCTAACTTAAAATGTTATCTAATATCTGCTGATTAATAATATCTGATTACACTATTTACATTATTCGGACTATTGTCCTCATCTTTATCACCATATTTATTACAATGTTTCGGCCGTTGTACGCTCCAGTCTTCTTCAGGTGGTTGGAATGTAGAACTGAACCCTTTATTTCAAAGAGTGTGAGTTCGATACCCAGTTAAGGCAGTGGAGAACTTGGAGAGGGGGAATTAACAGGAGATAACTAATAACTGACATCCATTAAACATGGCACGTGGAACTAGAACAGTCTATCCCAGTGAGCGAAATAAAGGGTTAAGTTCGACATTTCAACCACTGAAGAAGGCCGGAGCGTACAGCGGCCGAAACGTTGTAATAAATATAGCGACAAAGATGAGGACAATAGTCCGAATAATGTAAATAGTGTACATAATACCTAATCTCAGAAATATAGACAAATATCTGATTAGTTGCAGTAAAAATCAAGTTAAAGGAAAATGAAAGATATAGTGCCGTAAATTCCGGCGTACAAGTCGACCTCAAGGATTTTAGCTCAAAATTCTGAAATGTGCTGTAACTTTAATAGAATGCCAAATGTTTTTTATTGATTTATTCTGTTTTAATATTCACCAAACAAGCTTTAGTGGGATATATTTGAGGCAGTCTTCTGGAGATACAGTAAATTGTGTACAGTAATTGTTAGGAGTGTTTGTTTAAAACTCGGTGGCAGAGGTTTGCATTTTATGCCTATCATAGAAGTCGAATGCTAGTTTTGGAAATATCTTTTAGGCTTAAAAATTCGACTTGTACGCTGCAATTTATGATAATAAAAAAAATTATACTTGCTAATGTTTCATTTAATAAAAAATTCAAGATAACATTACTTCTTCTATGTGCCGCGTCCCCTCAGGACATTGGCGATCCTGGCTCCCCACAACTTCCTGTCCTTTGTAGCTCTTAGTAAGGTTTGTCCTTTTGTTAACTCCCCCAAATCCCTGTTCTACCAACTATTTATGCAAGCTTGTTAGGTTATTTGCTGCTTCTCTTTGTTCAACTCGCTTTCAATATGACCTGTGAGTGTCAAATTCTCCAAGCCCACTTGACCTATTATGCGTCCAAGAATATTCATCTATCTTTTTCTGGTTCTAAGAATAACCATTATTTCTGTCTTCATTGTGTTTAAAACGTCCTCGTTACTCACATTGCTCCACTCTTCTTCTGTCGAATCACAATTCTATTATCTTGAGTTTCTTCTTGTGAGGATGTCCAGAAGTCACTGTCATATAAGATGACTGATATTACATTATAGTTCAGGCCTTGTGCCACATCCGACCGCGTGCGGCGGTTAGTGAATATCATTACATTATAGTTCAGGTGAAATTAAGATGAAAGAAAGATCATTCAAAAATTAATATCAGACAATGTTTCATTTAATAGAAAATCAAAATAACTTAACCCCAACTATAAATAAAGCAAATAAAATTAAGACGAAAGACATGAAAAAAAAAAAAAAAAAAAAAAATGATTTAATGATGCGTATTTTGATTTTGATATATTAGG
>OZ010580.1:62194887-62212387 GCA_963932145.1 Acanthosepion lycidas
CAGAGCCGATAGGCTATTTCATGCTAGACTCAATCGTCAGGCCGCCTGTAATTGTGTAGCAGTATTTAATAATTTAATATGTTTTTAATATCCTAAAATAAATAATGTATTATATATACATATATATCTTCGAATAATTGGAAAGAATCAGATTTATAGTCCAGTGTGATATATATATATATAATTTTTTATAATTTTAAAACAGTGTATTTCGAAAAATATGAGAACTGGAAAGTTTTTTTTTTTTGTGTGGCGTGGTTCATCTGGTGAAATCCAGTTGGACATATTTCTCGAAATATATATATATATATATGTATATTATAAATATATAACATATACATAATATTTAATATATATAATATTAATTATATTACATATAAAATATTCTATAATATAAATATAACTTTAAAAAATCGTTTGACAGGATTATATTCTCCGAATTCAGATTCCGAGATTCTTTTTATAGAAAATCCTTTAGAATGGGTAGTAAAAGAAATGAAAAAAAAAATTTTATTCACTCGTTTTCCATGTTGACAGTATGTAATATACTTAGGTATGTAATCCCAACATTATTATTTGGTTGGTGCAAAAATAATGTCGTTTTCTCACACATGTTACTATGTGAGAAAACGACATTTTTGCACCAAGCTAATATTAGAGTAATAAGTTATTGAAATACGGACTCTTAAGGCGGAGAATATAAAATGTTAAACGATTTTTTAAAAGTCACTTATTTTTTTTCCCCTCTTTATCTCAAGCAACGTCAGCTTGAGAAAAATAATTTAAGATTAAATTTTAACACACAAATGCATACACACGTAATTTTTTTTATTATCTTTCTGATGAAGCCATTAGAGGTGAAATGCATTATCGGAATTATACTTTCACGAACGTTTTTCCAAATGTCAATTATATATATATATATATATATATATATATATATAAATAATGGATCATATATTGTAATCACATTAGCCATACCAATTCTTTCACTAGCTCAGTCACTAAATCTACTTTCAAAATATACCACAACTCTAACTGTATAAATCATAACATAATTTACCTATTAGAATGTACACTATGCGAGAAACAATATGTGGGAAAATCTAAATGGCTCTTTCACTATAGAAATAATAGTCATCGTATTCGGATCAAGTAAGCTTCCCACGAAACATTATTACCTGTAGAACAACATTTCCCCCTAGAAAAATATAATTTTGAAAGCCATGCAAAATTCACTATAATTGAAAAAATAGAAATAGACAGAAAAATACTTGAGGGACATGAAGACAAATGGATTTTGCGCCTCAAAACACTTCGTCCAGACGGGCTGAACCACAAATATAACATAGATAAAATTAATATATAACTCCATAACTCAATCCCTACAAACATTTCTCGCCCACACAAGGCAGACATGCTTACAGGTGTTGAGGTCTAACATTAAAACACACAAAGATACACACATCACACGCACTCTCAAAGAACTAAAAGATAACATACACTTAGCATACACATCCCATTCCCAGCAACTAATAAAAATGACAAAATGACCAAGGAGGGTATTCTGAAATTCAGAAATCTCAATTCCTCTATTTTTAAGAACAACTTGAAAGAGGCTGTTTGAACAACACAAGAAGTGAACAAAACTAACGATAAAATAAAGAATTAAAATTACAGATAAAGTTCATTTTCTTCAGAAAGAGTTATTCATTCCTGTAGTTCACTGTTACTGATAAGGAGGGATTTTTTTTTCTGATGATGATGGCCATGTTGGCCGAAACTAGTAGAGGAATCTAATTGAAATAATAAAACCAAATAAATATTAATATACATTCCAATGTCTGAAAACCTTAATTTTTTAAATATTTTTTATTGTTCATTTGTACTTTTGTGTTATTTTTTATTATACATACACACACACATATATATATATATATAATACAATATGGTAATCCGTATGTAATTTCCAGTAGAATGTAGATCCAGGGAGAGCTGTATATCTAAGGACAGACCAGAATTATTATTAAAGAATATCAAACTTATGAGATTTTAAGTGTTTGGTAATAATATTTTTAATAATAATAATTAATAATATATATATATATATATATATTACAGTTTAAAAGTTAGAGGCATCACGTGGTAGCTGGCCCAAAAAGTATTTGTTTCAATTTAAATAAAAGAAAATTATACTTGTTTCAAAATATGAGACATGATTTCCTCTTAGAAATTTCATTATAACAAAAAGAAAAAAAATCATTTTATGATTCAGTTTTGCTCCCGTCAAAAACAACATTCGTCGAAAGTCGACAAAATATTCCACAATCCAATTTTCTCGAGATGATCATGAAGCAACGCTGGTCGGCCATTCCGCAGTTCACAACAGGCGGTAGTACCTTTCATCGAGTATCCTCGATAGCCACAAGAATTCAGACATTTTGGGATAACAAATAATTTCAGTAATAGAATGAATGATCCACTCGTCTGCCACCTACTATAATATGCCTTATTCATATTTCGATAATCCAAGTCTCTTTTCCACAAGTAACGTGCTATGGGCTAAAGCGTTCGTCCATGAATTTGATGACATAGTAATTTTGAGTTCAATCCCTGGACCGGGTAGCGTAAACAGGACGAGCGATAACTGAGCAGTAATAAGTATGAACAAGCCGAGACATCCCTACAGGGACGAGAACAGCGTATCCCCGTAGATTAGATGAAGTGTTTGGTTGGACATTCTCCAAAGTTTACCCGAATCGACATACTCCTAATGAAGGCCTTACAACGACCGAAACGTTGTGATAATAGCAACAAAATGAGGACAATAGCCCGAGTTTAAATAATGCAAATATATCTAGCAGATTTTTTTTTTTTAAAAAAAAGAGAGAATATGTTTTCTAGAAGAAAAATGATCATGGAATTTTATAATAAGATTAGTTTTATTTACATGACCTGAGGAATTCGTTTCTGCCATCTTTATTCAGCAAACATATTTCAAATTAATGTCAATAAAAGGTGCTTGTAAGTGGAGGCTAGGAAGATATCACTGTGGAAAGGTGATTCTGGAGTTATGCATGTTCCCGCCCATCACTCTCTGACCTCTATGAAAGACCCGATAAAAGGTTATTCACACAAGCAGGAGGGTACAAAGGTCATATTGGGTGACTGGGAAGACACACCAAAAAAAAAGTCTGCACAGGAACAAAGAAACCGTGTATATGAGTTGAAAACGATAAGAATTCAAAAGTGGGAAAAGCGGATAATCCCATGAAATTGGTTCCCTAGTAATTTTTAAGGAATAATAAAAAAAATTCAAAATTTGAAAATATTTTTGCTATAAAAACTTTCCTTTATTATTATTAAAACCAGTAGTGTCCACCATAACTAATTTTCGGCTTACATTACTTAATTCGATCACATTAACACTTCTAAAATTATCCTCAATTTTCATTTGCCAACCATTGCTAACTTTTAGGAATATTTCTTTTATCTTAATGACCCTTGCTTTATTTGCACTAATAATAATATTGTTTTGAATTTTCTTTAGATTAATCACTGTCATCTCTTATTAAGATCTGTCTATATTTATGAGATGACGTATTGTAATTATTTACATTGTTCAGACTGTTGTCCTCATCTCTGTTGCCATATTCACAACGTTTCAAGTCGTTGTACTTTCGGGCCTTCTTCAGGAGACTGGAATTTCTGAGTGAACCCTTTATTTCGTCTACCGGGCTAGATTGTTCTTGTTCCACGTGCCATGCCTCTTCCGGATGCCTCAGTTATTTCCCTTAAACTCCTCTCTCCAAGATTTTGTTCACCACTGCAGTAGTCAGGTATTTAAAACATCCGGAAGAGGCATGGCACGTGGAACTAGAACAGTCTACCCGGGTGGACGGAATAAAGGGTTTAGTTCGAAATTCCAATCACCTGAAGGAGTACTATTAATATTTTATGAATATTTCTAATTTCTGTTCTTTTATTTACATATAATGAGCATCAGTTTTATCTCGTGGGATAAATGTAGTTGAACGGTAGGACAGTATATCAGTAGTAGTCATGCATTTATCTCGCGAGATAAAGGTAGATTCATTTTTTTTGGCGGTGAGACTGGGGTCACCTCACCAGGGCTCCCTAACCTGGGCGATGGCATATGGAGGCCGTGCGTGGCCCAGTCTACATGAACCCGCTCTCGACAGTACCGACAAGATACAAATCAATAGGGGTCATTACATATAGACAAGGCTTGACTTGCCGGATAACTGAGAGCAAAACACCTTCTATGCTACATTCCAGTTTTTCTGTATGGATTTATTTCCATACCTTTATCCGTGTTTGGATATGACCACAGTGAAGTGGAGGTTTTCCTTCCACTAGATGGATTGCCTTTCTTGACTGTCTAGCTCCATCTACCAAAATCTTGCAGGACTTAGTTGTCAGTGACTATTTAAGACGCATGCCACGGAAACATTTTAGAGACAGTGAGAGTTTGTTCCCACTATTAGAGATGATAGTGAGGACAAACATTGGAACATATATAATGTATGTATATAAGCACTATGGTAGACTCTTCCGTCGTAGTTCCAAGGAACCGACAGCCAGCCACCAGCACATATGATTTGATTATAGTGGTGAAGGCTTTGTGCAGAATCAATCACACTTTTTGAAAGGCCAAATACAGAGACCTGGGCACTAAGTGCCACAAGGTCCCCAAACGACCCTCCGCAGGTTTTGAATTCAGAATTGTCCGTCTCCTAGACCAGTTGCCATCCAAGGCTATAGAACCCAATCTGTATTGCTAGTTACCCATAGCTGGAGGAAGAAGAGGATTAATACCTTTCCCAAGGTTATTAGCATGTAAGCACGACTGGAATTCGAACTCGGCTCTCCGATTCCTCAATCTGAGCCGCTATCCACTACTCCACTGTATATAAACGTATATAAACAGTACGTGTTTTAGAAGCTCCCAAAAACTTAACGTTTTTTTTTTTAATATATAAAATGTTATGTAAGAAGTATCATTAAAAAAGTAAGACAAATTACGAAAATTAACACAAGGAGTGATATAATCATAAATGCTGTAGTTATTTGTGTATAATACGCACATTTAACTTCAGGCAACGAACTTCTAAGCACCCTTTTTTCTTTTTTTTTTTTAAAAAAAACTTTAAGAACCTAAATTTAACATTTTTGAAACTTTTTCTGATTAGTATCAGCTAAAAATAAGCATGTGTATAGTTTGTAGGTTACAAAAACTGACCTTTACACAATACTTTACCAATTTACACGGACATGAAAGCACGAAAATACAACTAGCTTGTGATGAAAAATAAACTCACACATTCCAGTGGCTAATGGCTATTTCTCTTAAGCAATGTATGTCATAAGATAAAATTACTACGACTTTCTTTTTGAAGTAGAAGGCGAGGGTGATTTTGGATACGACATCGAAAATGACGAAAACATCTACTATAAAGACACCATCGATAAAACTATTATGACGTCGATCTTTTACACGGATGACAGATAAGCAGACTAAATTATGTTTAATATCGTCGGGATGTAAAAGGCGATTATCTCTCCTTGGTTGAGACGCAGTCACAGGGGTGACGTGACGGTCGGTGAGTGATGTCACTTCATAGTGTCGAGAATCAGTTGCTGTTTATTCCGCCTTGTGTTTGTGCTAGACATGTTCTGAAAATATGTGATTGAAAAGTAACTCCTCATTTTAAAATACTTATAATTTACTTTTTAACTCTAAATTTTACAAGAAATTGATATGAGAGGAAAGCGTTTAGCATGAGGTTTTGTTTAAAATTCGATATGGGCACCACATTTCGCTACCAGCTTCTCGAGCCGCCCAAGAATCGAGTCAACTGATTTCACCAGAAACTATAGTAATATGGAAGACATAACTTCTCGTATTCGCCTTCCAAGTTCAACCAAAATCTTGGTTTGTTTTAGTAGACTTGCTCCTTTAACCAACCCCAAAGAAAAAAAGTATCAGGGTGTTAAAGTTAGGACTACTGGCTTGCCACTTATACATAAAATAGGAGTTACTTTTCTATCACCCTTTAGATAGCTGTCTACATCTCTAAGATGAGGTATTATGATTACTTGCATTATTTACATTATTCAGACTGTTATCTTCATTACCATATAGGGTTCAGTTCGAAATTTCAATCATCTGAAGAAGGACAGAGCATACAACGGCCGAAACGTTGTGAATATTGTAACGCAGATAAGGATAACAGTCTGAATAATGTAAATATTCACAGAACTTGTTTACTCACTTCTTTGTTGATTTATGGCCACTGAAAAAATTTGAGATGTAAAAGAAAAGAAGGGAAGAAAAAAAAGGGAAGCAAGAAACATTTCTTAATTTCATTTAGAATAAAAAAAAAGGGTACCTCTTTCTAAAAAGATGAAAACCAACACTGGTTTAGAATTAATGAAAAACAAAAAGAAGGTATTCCCTGTTCGAATAAAGTAGCTGTTCTCCAGAAAAGAACTTCTCTTGGGCGCAAAAATAAAACAAAACAAGAAATAAACGAATATTCAGGATGGACCAATCAGAACACACGAGATTGCCAAACAAATATATATATTAGGACTGTTCTAATATGTTTCAGGTTTTTCCATTGGTCAATTCTGTTTGCATTACAGAAGTGAATATTCACAAACAATTATTTTCTGAATGCAAAACAAAATTAAATAAAAAAGTAAATATGTATCTGAAACCTACCTTAGGTGTTAGTTCAATATTTTCAAGCACCCAGATTGAAAAAAATAATTGTCAAAAGTCTGCAAGAATTCGATGCTTACCTGCAAATAAAAGAAATTAAGAAGGTAAACAAACCATGTTTGTCTATGGAACATTTTTAGGCAAAAAAAAAAAAAAAAAAAAAAAAAAAAAAAATCAACAACAAAAAACAGTCCGAATAATGTAAATAATGCAAGTAACCCTGTAGATGGTATTAGAACAGTCAGACCAATTCTTAAATCCTAAAACTATGTATTTATCAATTATAATCGTTTGAAGTCAGTCAAAACATTGCACATGTTTAATCAATTCTTTAGATGATCGGTTCCGGATTGTTGCTTTTTCTGGGTCTTTTTTTTTTTTTTGCTCGCAAACTCTATAGAATCTGATTGAAATAAATGTTACAAGTGACAGACAGCTTTAACTTGACACTCTTTTTAAAAAAATGACCTATATAAAGTTGATTTAAGGGCTTTTCAAAACAAAAAAAAAACACACTCAAACAATTTAATAGGATTTTTGTCATATTTTTCCTGCTTTTTTTTGTAACGCTAGCAAACAAAAAAATTTCGTGACAATTTTTTTCTCATTTTAATAAAAATTCCCAAATACTAAAATGAGCTAAATCTGCAAAATTTAAGAAATTTGTTCTCGGGAAGATATTTAGACCGCACCTATTACCTTTCACACGTTAAATTGATCATTATCAACTTTTGGCACCATAGGTCGGGCATCAAATATCAGTTTTCAATGTAACTTTCCTTGTATTTATCCAAAAATCATGATCTAGACTTCTATACCGATGTTTACTTGAGTGCTGACTCCATATTTGGTACTGAAAGCTCCCTAACAAAGTCTCAATCGGTTAAATACAAAATTCAAGCTCTTTTCTGGAATTTAGGTTTTTCATTCAGACCAGGGTTACTGGACCTAAACCCCTATTTTTATTATACATGTGAAAGCTTTGTTTTAATCTTCATTTTAATTACAAATAGCATTAAAATAGTCTTATAACTGAATCGATTATCATTCTGGAATTTAAAAGACACATATCTACAACCTCTCTCTTTATACTGAACATTTCCTTTGGTTTCCATCTATGAGATATCAGCGGTTTAGTTTTTAGAATTTAACATCTCGATTACCCACACACAGATGATTTGATTAGAGTGGCGAAGGCTTGGACAAATCCAGCCACACTTTTCGAAAGAATTAATAACATAGAAAGGATGTACAGATTGACACGAAATCTCCAAACCGATCAAGTCAGATTTAAATTCAGACTTTCCCTTCTCTTATACTGGCTGCTAGCCGAGGCATGGTAGACAAGTCTACCTTGCTATTTTACCCATAGCTGGAGAAGGATGGATTCATACATTTTGCAAGTTCAAAGAAACAAGTAAACAAAACAGGCTTAAATTCAGACTTTCTATTTTGTGTAAACCTTCCTTAAACATACACCGTTGTTTACAGGCTCCGTTAATAGTATTCTCAGCATCCTTCTGTAGTACCACATCTCCGTTGCCTCGAGTTTTTTCTTCGTCTGTCTATACAGGATTTACTGGAGGATTGATATTACATAACATTTTGTTGTTCGTCTTTAGTTTGGACGAATTTTTCATATTTCTTGTTATTTCGTTTTGTTTTTGAAAAGCATCTTTAATTTTTCTGTTGCAATTTCGGATTTTGGTTCCTCATTTCCCGTCCATCTGTTAAAACGCTTCTCAGATATTTAAACTTTTGTGATTGTTCGATTCTGACATCTCTAAATCAAAGCTCGCATCTTGGATGACAACCATACATTTGTTCTTAGATTTGAATTGCGTGTTGTCATGCTTCTATCGAGTATCTTCATTAATATCTGACATCATATCGGCAAAATATGTTGACAACCATAGTTTTCACAGCATTCATCAGCATCTACGAAACTATTTGAACTGTGACCAGATTTACTGGTGGATTCTGGATAGACGGCACTTGCAAAAATATCGCCGAGTTTCTCCAAAGTATATACAGTTTATGGGCGTTGTCATATTGAAATACCAAAATGTTGTTGACTCTGTGCTTCTTAAATCACATTTATTCGTGGTAACTGTAGATACACTACAGTTCAAAATTTTGAAGTCACACCCAGAATTACCAATGGACGAACTCGACATAAAAATGACAAAAAAAAAAAAAAAAAAAATGAAAAAGAGTTCTTAGAGTCATTATATGTAATGATGTTAGGGCAGTTGTGAAGAGTCATAATTGTTCACGTCTTGAAGGGACATTCTTTTTAATCATTTCACCCCAAGTAAGGCAACAGATTCACGAACACCCAGGCTTTATTGAATGTGAAATAATACAAGAAAAACAATAAGGGGAGAGAGGTCGAGAATAATAAAAGAACAGAATTTAAGAGGACAGAAGATTGCAATTGACATTTCATTTAAATTGTTGAAGATCAAACTTGAAAGCCGGAAGAGAGTTCCATACGCGAGAAAAGGAACTGTGAGCATAGATCTTATGATTGCATCGATTTCGACATGGCACATGGAAGAAAACTCAGAGAAGCTACAAGACGTCAGAGCAGAAATGTCTAAAATTTTCAGAATGTTTCATAGCGTTCTCGAATCCAAACTGTGCAAACATAATGCTATATTTTTTCTGCCTTTCTTCTTTGTGCAGATACAGGTTACTAAATAAAATCTCCGCATATAAGTTGATAAAGTTCCTCAAGGAACGAAACACGTGGGCATAAAATGTTTTCTTCGTGTCTTTTCTCATGTCTTTGTGCACACACACACACACACACACACACATATATATATAGTCTTTGTGTGCATATATATATATATATATATAGTCTTTGTGTGCATATATATATATATATATATAGTCTTTGTGTGCATATATATATATATATATATATATATATAGTCTTTGTGTGCATATATATATATATATATATATAGTCTTTGTGTGCATATATATATATATATATATATATATATATATATATAGTCTTTGTGTGCATATATATATATATATATATATATATATAGTCTTTGTGTGCATATATATATATATATATATATATATATGTGTATAGTGTTTGTGCGCGTATATATATATATATATAGTGTTTGTGCGCGTATATATATATATATATATATATAGTGTTTGTGCGCGTACATATATATATATATATATGTATAGTGTTTGTGTGCATATATATATATATATTGTTCCTGTGCTTATATGTATGTGTGTGTGTGCAAGACTCTCCCAACGGTTTGAGTCCTTTAGGTCACTGGCGTATTTATGAATAAGTAGATATGCCGACCGAGCGCCGACCCTAGGAATGAGAATCTCCGACTGATGTTAAATCGGTTGGGTTTCGCTCGCGGCTTGAAGCGATCGGATATCTAGTCATACTGATGAGCTGTGATACAGCGAAAAAGTCTGTGGATGACGATATGTATATACATATATACATATATGTGCGTGTGTATGTGTGTGTATGTGATAGAAATTTTGAATACTTTCTTATAATAATTCATCTAGTGTAGAACAAGAGTCCTTAACAGAATGCAGAAAGCACTGGACGGCCGTTTCGTCCATTTTGGGATTCATCAGCAGTGTGCATCCACTACCGAGAATCGAACCAGGACCTTTACGATACAACGCAAGCATCATACCACTAGGTCAGCGCATCTTGGTGACCAAGAGGAAACTAACTAGACTCAATATAGCGCAACTACTCCTAATTCCAGATTCTAATGTTCTAGATGGAACGGCTTGGTGAAAAAAGAAGTTGCTTTGGGTGCCAGTTCCGGTGGGTTATGTATACTTTGATGAATATCACCATCGGAATTTAGTGAGTAGCTGCGCTATATTCAATCAAGTGAGTTTCCTCTTTGTCACGGAGGCCCGTTGACTCAGTTGCATTATGACTGTGTTGTATCGTAAGTGCGCGGGTTCAATTCTCGATAGTGATGAGTCCCGAAAAAGAACGAAACGGCCGTCCAGTGCATTCTGTTGAGGATTTTTGTTCTAGACTCGATGAATTATTATTATTATTATGATGTGTGTGTGTGTGTGTGTGTGTGTGTGTGTGTGTGTATATATATATATATATACACACACACACACACACACACATATTGTGTATAGGGACCTAAGGACGTCGGGTTGAAAGTGGCAGTTTCCACTAACATTTTTAAAATAAAATAAAACCCCGCTTATAGGAAAATAAATCTCCCACAGAAGCAAGTCGTTAGAATATTTGAATTTCTTGGTCTTGTATATTTATAAATATCAAAGATGCTTTAACTGGACTGGCAAACGTTCCATGTGTCTTATTTGTATTCACACGTCATTATATTTTGAATAAATAAACTATCTGAAAATAGTGGAAAGCAGCGTTGTTAAAAGAGGCAATATATTCAAGTCTGATATATGAGATAAGTATACCTAAGATAAATTTATTCCTTTTTATCCTCTTTTTTTATATGAAAAAGTAAAATAAGAAAAAAGCCTCAAGGTTATGAACTTCCTGTTTCTTACTGTTGTGGTCAGTTCAACACGCCTCCAGGCAGGAACAACCCACTTGTAGTATCCCCCGCCTCTGTCATTTTTATTACTTGTTAGTACCAAAAATAAAGCTTGGTACGTTAGTCAAAAATAGAAACGGAAATGACGTTTCTAAATCCTGGATATGTAAAAGGATGATATTGACCAATTTTAGAAATAAAATCAGCTGACCTTGCTTAGTGCATTTAAACTTTGCAATTAAAAAAAATAACGTTAAAAACAACCTGTGTGTATTTTTGAGCTTCAGAAACAATATTTGAAAAAAAAAAAAAAAAAAAAAAAATGACTGTAGTTTAGATCAGACGAGAATTTGCAGATTTTTCAAGGTGCATCACATACTCAGTCAGCTGCACACGACAAAAGAAAAACTATCTAAGAAAAATGAAAATAAATAACGGAAAATTAAAAATAATGGCTGGCAGTTGTTACGTCTCATAATTATGAAAATGAAAGTAAAATATAATAAAAGGTTTATGAGTGACAATAATTCATCTAATAAAGTTGTGCTAAAATCATTTAATTAGATATAGCTTCGTGTTATATATACCCACATGTATGAGGCACCTTGTGCGGATCAAATTTATTTTAAATTAGCAATAGTCTGCTAGACTACATTTTTAGTCCTTAAGTTGTACTGGCACAAGAAAGTAGAGTAATTGCGTTTTTTTATACACGTCGAAAGTGTTTACATACAAAGAATAACACAGATTGAAGTTGAAATCTCATCTTTTCTTTTCATCCATTGTATAAACAAATTGGAGATTTAACTACAATGTTCTGGAATTTCATGAATTCAAATTTGAATTTTGCGTATAAGCCAAAGTTAACAAGTTTTGATAAAATTAAAACAAATACGAATAAAATAAACTTCTATTGTCGACATATAGTTCATTGGGATAAACACTAAAAAAAAAAAAAAAAAAAAAAAGGTTTTTCAAGGGGTGTCTTATTTTGGAAAAAGCTTACTAGCAGTTGATTATTGCGTCAGTTGGCGACGGCATTTGTTGGTCCAAGTCGTCTGAACAATTTAGGTCGTCAGGAAAAGAGAGAAATTCCAACAAAAATTAGTTTCCTTGTTTCTTTTGATTTTTTAAAAAAAAATCTCTTACCAGCGCGGAACTAGAAAACAATCGGTAAATCAGGTTCGAATTTCAGTCGAGGCAGTTTATATTCACATTGCATTATAGCCTTAAAAAAAAAAAAAAAAAAAAAATATGTATGAATCATCTTCTCCCTGATCTCTGTAACATCGCCAACTATTTTGGAAAAAGGTTTCGCCGTTATCATGATAGAATAGTTGACGAAGAAGAGAGTATGATTATGTGAGAAAATAATTTTTACCAAGGGAAAGAAAAAGCTGTTACACTCATAGACAACCTTGACAGGAAAAAAAAATCTAAAACAAGAATATTATTCGGTTTTCCTTAGGTGCATCTGGTACTATTTAGAATGCTTTTACTGTAACGTAGACTCAAAGCAGGTCGAAGAATATATCATCAGAAATATTGACTTCAAGAAATAACATATGTGGAATAAGGAACATTTCTGAACCTCTTCCGTAAAACACGTGTGAAGTCAAACATATTTGTCTAAATTAAACACAGCTGAACACGATAATCCAAACATTAGAACTGGATCTAATCTTAGAAGATCACCGGCAAAAACGCCAATTCTGTGAGATTAAAAGAAGGTCGGATTACAGAATTTGAACCTGAAGAATATGGCAGTGCCACTCATTATTTCCTTATAATTCATGTAGAACGTATTTTCGTCATTGCAGAATCTTCCTACAAAATAACAAAAGCCTAATTTTGTATGTACGCAACATTTAAGTAGCTAAAACAGTGCACTGCAGTGAGAAGTTTTGAATGAAATTATTCCTAAATTATAGTACTATATATATATATATATATATATATATATATATATATATATATAGTGTAATCCGGATATAAGAGAGTTGTCGGGACCAGAGAAGAAGTCTCTTATATCCGGGTTTTGTCTATTTTGTTTACATTAACACAGGCTCTAATTTGGGACCAGAGAAAATCTCTCTTATATCCGGGTTACACTGTGTGTGTGTATATATATATATATATATATATATTTTTTTTTTTTTTTTTTTGATAATTCGTATGGATAATTAAGAAGAGGATATAAATCGAAAGAGAGTTCAATGTAAGAACAGAGCAAATGACAATGATGAAAGCGGAGACTTTAAAAATCCATGGTAATATTTTATTTCGCAAGATCGATTAATCGATCTCGTCTCATCAGACCAAACGGTTTCACAAGCTGGCGAAATAAAATATTACCATGATTTCTAAAGTCCCCGCTTTCATCATTTATATATATATATATATATATATATATATATATATATATATATATATATATATATATATATATATATAGGGAGAGAGAGAGAGACCCCGTCGAAGAACAGAGACACAACTGAAGAAAATAATACTGTGAGTTGCCCGGCTGTGGGGAACTGCTGTCTGAGGCTGTACCCTCTCGTGGCACTAGAGAGGGATCGGTTGTGGGGACTCGGGGAAATTTTGTACTTGGCCCGAGTGTACGCGCTCGGGTTCCACACAGTAAATCCGAATTTATGTCACATCACGTCTCAGTGGAAAACGAGGTATATCTCGCTCCCCCTCTCTTTCTCTATGTGTGTGTGTATTTTATACAAGTATCAGTTTACAAATTGAAGCTGAAACTTTGACACACATTATATAAAAATGAATACTGAGGTCAACACGAAGTGACGACAGGTCTATTTCAAGACTAAATGCAGTCTTCAGGCCATATATTGAACACTTTTACCCATAAATATAGTATACCATACTATATTTTATAATAGAAATATATATTTTATAATAGAAATATATATTTTATAATAGAAATATATATTTTATAATAGAAATATATATTTTATAATAGAAATATATATTTTATAATAGAAATATATATTTTATAATAGAAATATATATTTTATAATAGAAATATATATTTTATAATAGAAATATATATTTTATAATAGAAATATATATTTTATGAGTAAAAGTGCTCAATATCTGTAATTGAGTGTGTGTAAGTAAAAGAGTGTACACCGAATAGTTCACGCTGGAAAGCAATAAAACTCTAGAATTATTCAACTTAATATTCAGTAAGTATTGAACATAAAGAAGAAAAGGGATAGAAACATGAAATGCTTTTTAAAAATGTTTTTCATTTTGTAAAAAGGTACAGTGCGATTGCCAGATCATTTAAATATGGACGTCATATTTTGACGGCACAATTAATCCTGAAGATTGTGTTTGAGCATGAAACAGAGAGTCGCCACTCACTGTTGATCTCAGTTCGCTCTTATAATCGTTATGCTCCAGATATTGAGCATTTTCACTCATATATATATATATATATATATATAACATCTTAAAACTATTTTATCATATTTATGTTTATATATAAGACAAAAGGAAAACTATTTTGTACTAACGCGTTTCTTCCTACGGTGGACTTTATCAAGGCAAATGTAAAGACCTTTGAGCGTTCTTAAATTTAATTTTGTTTTGAAAATCAACGCTATCTTTTACTTCTGTTTATAAATACATGCTGCAAAAAAAAAAAAAAAATAAATAAATAAAACCCTTACATTTGACTTGATAAAGTCTACCAGTAGACACAAGGCGTTTGCAGGGAATGTTTTCATATAGTCTTTTTACAGATACGTTTTTATTCTTTATATCTGAACTTTTACGTGCGCACACACAAATTTCACGTACACACACACACACACATATCTCAATCATTTCATTCCAAACAAGGTAAAAAGCCACTAAGACGCAAGGGGGTTACTGAGTGTTAGAGAATATAATATACGATTAAAGAGAGAAAATGCTTAAAGAACATGAATTAAGAATACAGAAGATAACGTTTCACATTGCAGTTTAATGTTTGAATCTCAAAGTTTACTGTAGAGCAAGAAACTGGAAGAGAGTTCCACAAGCAAGAAGTGCGATAGAAAAAACTGTTAGCATAGAACTTACGGTTATATCATGCCATTTCAACTGTAAAATGATGAGACCTTGCCGCCAATCTAGTACTGCGCTTAAATTCATGAAATCTAAGTACCATAGACGAAAGTCATCAGAACAATTACCATGAAAGTATTTATAGAAAAGGCACAGGGAAGCTACGTTACGTGGGAAAGTGACTGAAGCTGAGATGTCAGGTTAGAACTGACAACATTGCAGATTCTTTGGATTTTATCAAGAATCACTAAACACTAAGAGCACCAGATCAGTGGTAGCAACATTCAAAGCAATGATAAATGGTAGTCTTATAAATATGTAAGATAGATTCAAGTGAGAAAAAAATGTCTAGCTCAAAACAGTGAACCAAAATTTCTACCTGTAGACTTAGAAATTGAGTCAACATACTCTTTCCACCTCATATCGACGGGAAACTTTAGTCCTAGAAGGCGCAATGCATCATTCTGTTGGAGGTTAGCATCAGCCACGCTTGTGGAAGGTAAGAAAAGTTCTGAGAAACTTAAAAGAGCGCTGTTTCGTTTTGCAGGAGGTTAAATTAACAAGCCACTATTTTCCCCATTTAGCAACAGATTGTAGGTCTTTTTTTTTTTTTTTTTTTTTTAGATCAGCTGCCAATATGACCTTATCGAAAAGGAATAAATAGTTGAATTATCAGTGTAGATACATCAGCAAAGTCATTTATGAAAATTAGGAACACGGTCCAAGGTTAGATCCCTAAGGAACACCGGCATTAATATAAAATGATCTAGAAGAGTGAGCATTCCAGATAACCTTCATTTCGCGATTTGATAAGAGCGAATCAGTTCAAAAATTCGTCCAGAAATATAACTGTTATATATGAATAAAGTGTGGTTGCCGACACTTGAGTTTGAACATAGATCGCAAGTGAGCAAACACAGGCGATCCCATTATTGAATTAAGTAGGCCATGTGACTATAGAGGAAACGCACATATGGGAGGTAGCGGGTGTCTAATTAATCACACTTTCTAGTTTATCCTCTATTACGACACGGATCGTCATTTCTATTCTATCCTCTGTTGCTATACGGGCCGCTATTTACTATACTATTTCTCTATTCGGATCACTGTACGTATTACTGTTCGAGCAAGTATTATCGAGCAAGTACTATTAGTGCGAGTGATATTCGAAGGCGTCTGACACCAGTATTGTTCAACGGCGTTACTATAGTTGTATCTGCGATTACAAAGTCTCTACTACAACGAACATCAGGAAAGTGACAACGAGTATTCGTTGACATTACAAAAGTGGTAACGAGTGTTCGTTGACATCACAAAACTATACTTTCAACGAACACTAGTATGCCAAATCCTGTCAAATGCCTTCGAGATATCCAAAGCAACGACTCGAGTATAACCATTCTTATCTTATATCGACTGGTGGCATTATCCAAAACACATAGGGAATTCAACTGCTAAAACTTGTATTAAATAAAACTCTAGAATTATTCATTTGTGCTCAATATTCACGAAGTATTGACCACAAGTAAGAAAATGCAGAGCAAGATGAATTTTTTTTTTTTTTTTAATGGTTTTGATTTTATAAAAGTACAATGCAATTGCCAAAGTACTTAAATATGGCCGTCATATTTCCCGGCATAAGTAAACTCATTAAAAGAAGAAAAAAAAAATTGAAGCGTACCGTACGCTAATTGGTTTAAAGAAGCATTCATCAAAGAGGCATCACGGGAAAAAGTAAGAAAAATAAATGGTTGATCAGTGAAGCTGAGAGAAGACTGCAAAGTTGTGCTTGTTTTGTTGGAAGAAAAACAAAGATTATTATCATTTTGGTCAGTCTAACCTCAAGCAAAAAACAGAAGTCAAACCAAGGAAGACGATCTAACTGCCTAACACAATATCCACCTTCTTGAGGAGTTTAGAAAAGTGATTAAATGAACAGATGAAAATAGGGCGTTCCTGCTGAGGGAGAATCGCTCGGATAAACTGGGCCTATAGGAAAATATCGAGGTGCATGAAAATGTGTTTAAAACGTTTTATTACCATTTGCTATTTTTTTCTTTTTTTAAATCGATTCTCCAGGTAAAATCCAGGAATCTGAACTGTTTTTAATCCGATT
>OZ010580.1:62219887-62252387 GCA_963932145.1 Acanthosepion lycidas
CGATGGAAGCTTCAATACGAACATTTCAGGGTGTCAATCTGAGGACAGTGCAGAGGATTCTGAAAGAGTTGGATGAGTCCTGATGGTGATTACGAAGACGTTTGGAGGGATCACTAGTGATGGCGACTTTATGCCTCCACTGACCTTCCCACGGGGTCTCAGCCTCAACACGGAGGCCTACGTCAAATTCCTTGAGGAGCTAATGTTGATTTGGGTTAAGTGGGTGGCTGCTGGAAGACACTATGCCACACAAGCAGGATAACCCAGTCGTGGCTGTCAGGACAATTTCTGCGACCACATCACCCTTTACATCTGGCCACCTAACTCCCCACGTTGCAACCCCTTTGATTATTATGCGTTATGGTGAAACACCTATTTTATAGTTATTCGGTTGGTGCAAAAAATAATGACGTAATAATGTCGTTTTTTGACGTATTTTTTAACGTCAAAAAACGACATTATTACGTCATTATTTTTGCACCAACCTAATAATAGACCCTCCCACATAATATAAGTAGGAGTAGTAAGAGAAATGAGGGTCAATCGATGTCGGACGACAGGCTGAACGGTTGAACTCTCTGCCTTCGGACGGGGAGGAACCCGAATGAGGCTATGCCGAAGGGCAGAGTCTGGTTTGGGGAGGTAAACCGACCCTGAACCCGTTTATACGGGTTCAAAGGGTATATTTTTGGCCGAACCCACGGGCTCGGAGATCCCACGTTAAACCGGCCTTGTGCCACATGATACCCTCGTGGGGGTGACTAAATACTAGTCGATGTCGGACGACAGTTAGTCGAATACGAAAGTATCAGCGACCACAACAAGATTACTCTACGTAATACCTATTATATCAAGTTCCTAACGTTTTGTACGTCGAACTTATTTAGAACAGATTTAGTACAAATACAAGCCTCCACTGCGAAATAACTCCACAACATTATGTGTGGGGTGCAGTTGAGCAAGAGACCAACAAAACTTTAACACCAAAGATGAACTGAAGGCAAGGATTATGGTAGCATTCACAAACTTAAACAAGAGGTCTGTCCAGAAGATTTACAGGAGATTTCGAAGAATCTGGAGTTCTGAAGAGTCTGGAGTTCTGAAGAGTCTGGAGACGGTGGTTGAAGCCAATGGCAATTTCGTTTAATAAATTTACTCTTAAATATTTAAAAATATTTTTGTGCAATTTTGGTAAATATATCTGTTAAAATGTCTTTTTTCATTTTTGCGTATTTTAAACGACAAATTATCCATCGCACCGTGTACGTACAAAAAATAGGCTTTTATTATTGTAAACAGATTCTGAAATGAGGAAAACATTCTACATGAACTATCAGAAAATAAAATAAGTGGCACTGCCGTATTCTTCAGGTTCAAATTCTGTAATCTGACCTTCTTTTAATCTTGCCAGAATTGGCATTTTTTCTAAGATTAGATCCATTTGTAATGTTTAGATTATCATGTTCAGCTGTGTTTAATTTAGACAAATATGTTCTTTGATTTCACACATGTTTTATTGAAGAAGTTCGGAAATGTTCGTTATTCCACACATTTGTCTTTTATTTCTTGAACTCAGTATTTCGGACGATATATTCTTCTACCTGCTTTGAGTTTGCTTTGAAATAATAAAATTCTAAATAGCATCAGATGCACCTAAAGAAAAGCGTAGAATATTCTTGTTTAGATCTTATCTTCTTGTCAAGGTTGTCTATGAGTGTAAAAGATTTTCTTTCTCCTAGTAAAGTTGTTGTAGAAGATTTTGTTTATGGGGGTAACAGCTATTTCTTGCTACATGTTATAACCTGTGATACTGGCGATGGCACATTTGTTCAAGATATCTGGCGATGGTATAGAGACTAGGGAGAAGAGGTATCGTGCCTTTTCTAAGAGTAATAATGTGGAGTGAATATAAACAGCTTCGACTGAAATACAAACACGACTTACCAATCGTTTTTTCTTCTAGTACGAGATCTATAAAGAATTTAAGGAGGGAAGGTAATGCAATTTTTGTTGGAACTTTTCTTTTCCTGGTTTAGTTTGGTTTGTTTTACGGTATATCAACCTTATTGGGTTATGTAATGCTGACAAGATTTTTAATGCTGGTAACAATTTTTCCACAAATGAATTGCTGGTAATATTTTTTCGTTCAAATATGTATTGCTCGCAATATTTATTCCTTCAAAAATATATTGCTGATAATTTTTTCCTTCAAAAATTCATTACTAGTAATAATATTTTACAAAAAGGTATTGTTAGTATTAAAACCTATTTTTACACTTTCATAGTGTTTTGACTCCAGTTTGATGGGAGGGGGTTAATTGGAATAACAGATGCTGTTTTCAGATTGACGCTTTTTCTTTTTAAAATTTCAGTCCAATATTAACTCAGGCTGGCAATATACGGCAGTGAGTAGGATAAGCTCTCACCGAGATTCGAACTTACGTATCTTTTGCTCCTACTTTGCCTGTTTAACCGCACCAGCTGTTTTAACCACTAAGCTACGGGGAAACCAAATCTAAGAGTTAATCCTCACTCTAATCCATGATTAACGGACTGAATATTTGCACTAAAAACATCAATTAAAAATGTCTGAGAATGCAATAAAAAAAAGCTTCAAAATTAACAAAAATCATTGCTTAATATAAAGCAATACTCACATATTTCTTCATATTATGTATATATATATATATATATATATATATATATAAACAAGTGATAAATCCGTTTGTATATAATCCAAGTGGATCCTAATAATTATATGTCGTCCTGGGTAAGACGATAAACTACATCCAGTAGCAAGGCCTCTGATCTGAGGAGCGTGGAATCACCTTTTAATTGCTGTTGTTCCCAAGTCTACCCTGAACTGGAGTGGTAGCACCTGTTAGGGTCCCAGCTATGAGAAAATAGTTAACTATTACCAGCAATACTTTTTTTTTTTTTAATTATTACCAGCAATACAATTTTGAAAGAAAAATATTACCAGAAACAGATTTTTGACAAAACATTACCAGCAATAAAAAATGTTGTCGGCATTAAATAACCCATTGAGATTGATATGCCGTAAAACAAAATAAACCAAACCAATCTAAACCAAAGAATACATATTCTATTCATACGAATCTATCCTAAAAATGTTGTCGGCATTAAATAACACATTTAGGTTAATATGCCGTAAAACAAAATTAACCAAACAAAACCTAATAATATAAAATATTAAAACTGATCCACAAAAAGAGCTCAATGTATTTATCTTTACAGAGCAAATAAATTAGTACACCAAAAAAATCCAAAATTACGTCTTATTGGGAATAAACCTATTTCACCCAACGTCAGTCTTTTTCGACTTCGGTATATAGATTGAGTTCCTGTCGGAATTAGAAATTTACTGTGGCAACTATGAAAAACTAATAAAGAATTTAGCCATTTCATTGTTTCAGTCAGACGAAAGGCACGAGAGGGTGGTCAGGGAAGGGTGGAAGGTATTATACTTAAAGGGAAGAGATTTTATAAAATTAAACCCAGATATTAACCTTATGATATTCAAGTGGGGTTATTTGAAGAATAAAATTAAAATTTGAAACTCAGTGAGGAATGAAATTTTTTTAAATTTAAATAGATAAGGTTAAATTCAAAAATACAAATTCCTACTTTGAAATACTCTTTCAAAGACAAGATATATTTAGATAAATTAAAAATAAGTTATATTTAGAAAATTTATTTTAAAATTAAGTAAAATTATATTTAAAAATTATAATTAATATAAAAATAGTTTATATTAAAGAATAAAAAATATTTAAAAATAAAAATATGATAAGACAAAATAAAGTAGAAATTAGACAAAAATTACCTTAAAAGATGTTAAATCAAAACCAAGTTTTATTTTAAAACAAATATAAAATTGTACTTCAGATATATTAGGTTGGTGCAAAAATAATGTCGTTTTTCTTTTGAAGTTGAACCTCAAAAAACGACATTATTCTTGCACCAACCTAATACATAAAACTACAAAATTAAATTTAAGAAACCTCGTGCTTTTCGCCTGACTGAAATGGATAAATTCTGTATTAGTTTTTCATAGCTGTTACTGTTAAATTTATAATTTCGACATGAAAGTCTATATTTGAAGGACGAATACAAGAATCTGTCTTCCATACCACAAGAGTTCCTGGTCAAATCAATTCATGCGATTACTGGGGAGGGGTCTCGAGAATCTGGTAGTGAAACCTGGTGCTCATATCGAATAAAAAAAAATCTTATGCTAAACGATTTCCTCTCATATCCATTTCTTGTAAAAATTATAGTTATTAGGTTGGTGCAAAAATAATGTCGTTTTTTGACGTTAAAAAATAAGTCAAAAAACGACATTATTACGGCATTATTTTTGCACCAACCTAATAATAAATTATGAGTATTTTACAATGAGGAGTTACATTTCAATCACCCTATATATATATATATATATTATAACAGAATAGAAATCCAAATTTACTTCATCCGAATAGATATTTCAACAAACAAGTCCCATGTTGGCATTGTCGACTCAGAAGTGTGAAGGAATAAGATAGGAAATTAAAATTTAAAGATTTAAAAATATAAAAAAAGAAGAGAAAAAAGAAAGAAAGAGAGAAATAAGAAAAGAAAGGAAGGAGAAGGTAGCCGATGAAAATATAGACATTAAGCTAACCCAACCCCAGTATCATGTGAGGAGGAGGTGGAAGTGTCTGGCTTAACCGCAGACGGTTAATATAACCTTGACGTATATTTTAAAAATATTAACATCCCAAGTCAGGTTTAAAATGAATCACAAAATTAAAGACACGAGTTCAAACAATTTTAAAAATTAAAATAGAAACATAGTAAATATTAGTTATAAACCAAAAAAAAAAAAAAAAAAATTCCAAAATCTATGCTAGCAAAAATTATACGAAAAATAATAACCATAAATAGTTTATATAAAAATAACTTAAAAATATTTAAAATTTAAGATTTAAAAAAAGTAAGAAAATCTATGTAAAACGGTAAAATTTTAAATTAAAAAAATGATAATAATAATAATTATATATATATTATAAATATATACATAGACACAATGAAAACTTTTGGTAATCCGTATGGATAATCCCAAGGAGCATGTAATCCAGAGAGCTTAATGTCAAATCAGAGCAATTATTATTATAATTTAAATAAAAAAAAAAAACAGACAACCTTTTATATATATATATATATATATATATATATATATATGTATGCAGCAGGATTGTTGGGACGAGTCATTATACCTTATACTGTACAAAGAACGTTTCCCGCATCATCACACATATGTCCATAGTGATTGCTAGTTTTGGGGCAGAAGAAAGCTCTCTCTTGATTTTGGGTTGAGTGATGGTGACTAGCCATAAGGCTCGCTTCACCTCTCCAAACTTTCTTGACTAGTGTTTGATCTCACATTTTTATGTGTTCCTTAAGAACTTCCATGTGACTCCTCAGACTTGCTGTTGACCCACATATTTATCCACAAAACTAACATAAATTTCCTCTAAGTTATTATGATGGTCCATCAACAGTCTGCGCAGGACTTTTTACAGTTATGACATCTTTATGGATAAAAATTCTGTGATTTCCGTTAGTCCGTTTGCCACACCCTCTAAAATAGCCATACATTGACAGATCGAAACCAAATTTTAGGGAGACGTGCAAACAGGTGAGTGAGTATAAAGTACAGTTAATTTCACTAGGGTAAATATTCATTAATTTTTTGGAAAAATTAAAAGTGTTATTAAAATAAAAAAAAAACATACATATTTAATAAAAATGCAATATTGCTTTTTTTTTGTGCATATCTTTTTTTTAAATTTTAATATATATATATATATATATATATATATATATAAAGAATCCAGTTCCCAGTCAGTCTTGCGTTTAGAAGAACTATAAACAGATCATAAAGCCAAACGCTTCAGAAAGTTGCAATTTGGATCCAGAAAGAGATATTTACGTGTGGCCAATAGTATGATGCATACTCAAGAGTAAGAAAATCCTAAGAATTTATTCTTCGCTGTTAACACCTTCCCGCCAATTATTTTGGGAAAACCAGTTTCATTTTTAGACGAAAGTTACTATTTTAAAACTGAGACACATTGAAGTACACGAGCACCTCTGTCAGACGCATGAGTTGACAGTTGGACTAGTTTCACCCTGAGAGGGGCATAAAATGAATAATAATAATTCGTCCGCGTCTGAAATGTTTTTGCAACACGTGTCAGCGTGTTACAAAAACATTCTAGTCTTAGACAACTAGTAAATTTGGCTTAGTATTTCCAATGGAACTTCACACGCGTATCCCAGTATCTCTTACGTTTTTCAAAACAATCTATAAAAGGTCATTTTTCGAGATCACAATCAATTGTCACCCTCACCTCTCGTTTCTTAATATCGTCCACATTTTGAAATCTGCTTTCAAAAGAAATGGATACTTTCCCGAAATCATCCCCAAGTCTTCTTCTAATCCTCAAACTAAACTTTCAACAGTTTTCCGCTCAAAATTTGGAGCGTTGTTAAAAAAATATAATTTGGGTTTTGCTTATTGAACCCATTAATGTACGCGTTCAATTATTTTGTTCATCTTTGGTGTTACAATGTTGCTTTTCGTACAAATACGCCCCACACATAATAATCAAGGGGGTTGCAGTCTGGGGAGTTAGGTGGTCAGATATAAAGGGGGATGTGGTTGCAGAAATTGATTGGCTGACAGCCATGACTAGGTACTCCTACTTGTGTGGCATGGTGCAGAGTCCTACTGCTAGACATAGGATCTTCCATCAGCCACCATGTTGACCGAGGGTAGCAATACCTCCTCAAGACGCTTAATGTAGATCTCTGTGTCGAGTCTGAGGTATTAACAGATTCGGGAGTTATTTTCTCATAGCAACGAGCAGAGTGAGTTTTTCGAGCTGCCGTAACTTCGTAATCACCATTAAACACATCCAACTTTTTTTTTTAATCCTCTGCATTCTCCTCAGATTGACACCCAAGCACTTTGAAATGTTCATATTGGAACTTCAGTGCGAATGCCAAGCAATACAGCATGCCGTTTCCAAATTCCTAGCGGAGTGAATCATATCATGGTGTTCTTTTTTCTCAAAGACGGTGCCCAACTGACCCTACTATACTGTGCAGTCAACAAAAGCAAAAACAAACGACGTACATGCGCGAAATTAATAATATAAAATAGCGACAATTTACCCATCGCACCACACACACATATATATATATATATATATATATACACATACACACACACAGGACTTTCTTGTCTTTTTAGACGTATGAGATCAAGCAGCTCAGTCCTTACAACCAGCAGCCAGACTACCCGCACGTATTTGATTATAGTAATGAAGAATTGTGCAGAAACAACAACACTTTTGGGGAAGAGCCAAATACTGAGGTCTGGTGCACAGTATAACACAACGGCGTACGGACAATCTTGTTGGTATCATTATTAAAGGAAGAGAGAAAACCGCCGTCTTGATACATGTTAGACATTGTTCCTGATGGACAATTATCCCATGCTGTTATGCGATTTGGGCAATTTTGCTGTTACACCTAGTGAGTATATATATATATATATATTTATGATACCCCCAGAAGAATGGGCAGACGGGTTCGCCTACGGTAAGATCAATCAGCTAAGGGACAAACATTCACTTATATTAATTCTCTTTATATATATATATATATATATATATAATGTGTGTGTGTGTGTGTGTGTATAATTTTGAACGTATGAGGGTCTAGCATCTCAGTTCTTAGAACCAGCAGCCTGATTACACGCACATATACATTTTTAATTCGTTCACTGTGTGAGGATTTCTCTCGCAAACCTTGTTCTTTATAACACTCCAAAAAAGAAATCCATTGGTGTTAGGTCAGGTGAACGTGGTAGTCATTCAAAGCTTCCCATACTTCCGAACCAACGCTGTGGAAAGGTTTGGCTGAGGTAATACCTTACTGCCAAAGAATAATGGGAAAGTGCTTCATCTTGCTGAAGGAACATTTGTAGATTGAATAAATTAGATCCAAAATGCGAAACAAATAGTGAAACAACTGTAATTGTAAGCTTACTTTTGGTCCTATCTCTCTCATATATATATATATATATATAGATATCTTTTATATGTCAGGGAAAGATAGAGAGTGACATATATATATATATATATATATATATATATATATATATATATATATATATATATATATAAGTGAACATAGAAGTCAACACTTAGAGGCGACAGTGTTTCATGCTATATGCAATCGTCAGGCCACATATGCTGTTATTTTTCTCGGCTATTTATATATATACGGGTTAGTGGTGCATTGTGGGTATTCTATTATAGAAATTATTTTACCGGAAGTCGTTTGTTTATTTATTTGGGTCAAATTATATTGCTTGCTTTTTTTCTTTTTTTTTTTTTAAAAAAAAAAAAAAAAGCAATATAATTTGACCCAAATAAATAAACAAACGACTTCCAGTAGAATAACCGCCATAATAGAATACCCACAATGCACCACTAACCCGTATATATATAAATAGCCGAGAAAAATAACAGCATATGTGGCCTGACGATTGCATATAGCATATAACAGACTGTCGCCTCTAAGTGTTGACTTCTATGTTCACTTTTATATTTACACACGCTCTATCTCTGATATTGAGCACTTTATTCCAGAAATATAGCACATCTTAAGACTATATTTCTTTATATATATATATATATATATATATATATATATATATTGGATTCTCCCGTCGTTTTCAAAGTATAAAGGGTCAAGCAGCTCCGTTCTTTGAACCAGCAGCCGGACTACCGGCACATATGATTTGATTATAGCAATGAAGGGTTGTGTGAAACCACGCTTTTTGTAGTAACCGAATACAGAGAATTGGTGCACAGTATGCCACAAAGTCACCAAATGACCTTCCGCATATTTTGAATTCACAGTTGTCCTTCTAGACATTTAGTCACAGAAAGCAGTAGATAGATATAGATATTACGTGCATATATTAGTGGATCCCTACATTTACATACTTGTGGCATTGAACAAATATATGCTACATGAATACTTTGTGGGTATGAAAGTGGGTAGGTCAGTAGAGAGCGAGTATGAAGAAGAATGTTCATACGGGGTTGCGGTATTGTATATGCGTTGAAAAAGTCAGTGATCACGGATCAGTTATACGCCAGAGCATCTGTGGGTCATTTATCTCAAACAAGTTCTTGTCAGAGAGAAAGAAAACCTCAGAAGATGCCAGTGAAACAACCTTGTCTATTGGATGGTTGGCTCCTTTAAAATTACCAATGCAACAACAGAAGGCTGTTATATTCCAGACTCCGCTCACGCCACTCGTTCGACACATCCCCACCGTAACGCTATGATCTTAATTACTCAGCATCCTTCCCCAGTTCCTAGACATGTAACCAATTTTTAGGGGTTTCATCATTTGATAGCCAACATCTGTTCAGGGGATCGGAACTTTGATAATAAATGGCCCAAGGTAATAAAAAACAGGGCTCCTATTTTTTTTCCAGCCTCTCCCTATCCATCGGGTCTTTTGCAAATTTTGGGGTCCAAACTTTCATTGGAGAGCAGCTGCTTAAAGTTTTGATTACTTTCTCATTAACTTTAATGGAATGTATTTTTTTTTTTTAACTTTTTTGCAAAGATGATGTAATAGTTTTTGTCTTGCTTTCAAGCAAAAACCTTTCTGGAATTCATTAAATTCTATTCAACACAAAAAATTAGCATTATATCTTTTAATGTTATTTGCTATTAAAAGTAAAAGAAAAAAAGAAAAAGAAAGACGATAGTGGCATAGAAGAAAAACCTGGTTAATTGACAAATGATTTGACAGCCTTAAGATTGAAATCATTATCCAGGGCTTCGAACCAATTACAGTATATATATATATATATATATATATATATAATGAAATTGACAAAACAAAAATTATTTTAATATATTTTCTGTTTATATTAGGTTGGGGCAAAAATAATGACGTAATAATGTCGTTTTTTGACGTATTTTTTAACGTCAAAAAACGACATTATTACGTCATTATTTTTTGCACCAACCTAATACGTTATTTTTATAGATATAAATATTTAACTACATGCTCTGTTAATAATAAACAGTATTAACACTTCCTCTGTCGCTAAATGATATAGCACGTCAGGCTATATGACGGTTCCGTGTAAGATACAGGCTCGAATATATATATATATAATTAAAATATAAATTAAATATATATATATATATATATATATATATATATATATATATATATATAATTAAAAACGACCGACATATTATATAGATTAATTTTAAAGATCGCCTTTTCCAAATTACGAATAATTCTTCTCAGCCAAAGAGGAAATTCTGTCCAAAGAATTGTCCGAAGTTGATTTTGAAAGAAGCAAAACAATATGATCCTAACTTTCGATTTCATTAAGTCATCATCAGAGTAGGTATAGACAGATATATGATATATGCCGCCATTGAATATTAGCCAAATATTAATCTACGCCCCTGTTTTTTCCCCCAATATCACCTTTCCTAACAGAATCACTACTCTCCCAAGCCAACGTACACAATAAATATATAAAGAAATCAAAAGAGAACGGCTGAATCCATCAACAATACAAACAATATTTTTACACGTGAAATTGTTCCCTTCCAACATAAGTTGACGTCATTTTTCAGTTGACCATATGAATATACAATAGCGATTCTAAATTCTTCTAGTTGCTAACGACATTTTGTTTGTTGTTAAGAGTTACTTTGTTTCAATCAATTCATTTCGGCGTAATCACTTCGCTAACAAGACTTAACGAGACATTAAGTTTTTATCAATTCCTTGAATAATACGATCGAGTTGTTGTCAGATGAAAACACATGCCAAGTACTTTCGACAATTTCAAATTTTTATCTTCAGGGCACAGTTTTTCCATACACAAGTAAACACTAAGACGAAATATGTGCAGCCTGAAAGTTTTTTTTGTTTTTTGTTTTTTTTAATTATACTATTTATTGACAGTTGAATATATGCTTTGGAGCGTGGGATGCCGCGACGCTAGAGTTCTTGTTCAAATCGATCAAGCGAGAATTTTGTTTGAATTTTGAAAAGTTATAAATTCACGAAATTTTTTGTTATATGTATTTATCTGTTAAAGTGAAATGAACTTGGTATAATTCGGTTAGTGAATTTATAACTTTTCAAATTTATTTTAAAAGTCGACTTTTTGAATTACAAGAATTGAAATTCTAAATTCAGAAACACTGTCTTTCAAAGCCAGCCAATACGAAAACATTTTATTTCAGTGATAAATTTAGTTTTTAGAATTGATAAATTCCTGGCGACAATCCTTATACCTTATTAAATATATACAAACAGAAATGTTTATCGTTTCATTGTATTCTGAAGTCAGTAATCACCTAATTGAACTTTTCTTTGAACATAATTTTGTTTTTGCATTTCAGCCTTATGCTCCATCGAATTGTATTCTTGACATTAACATCTAACAAAATATTGGAAAAAAATATCTATATTTATCGCAACGTTTCGATAGTTGTGCGGTCCGGACTTCATCAGTTATATCAATCTGGGTAACCTACAAGGTATTCTGAAATGAACCCTTTAATTAATTCTACATTAGTAGATAGCTCTTTTACACTGGCCATGTTTAAAGATATCTCTTGTTTTTTTTTTTTTTTTTTTTTTTTTTTTTTTTAGTTCTGCCCAGATATTGCTCATCCCATTTCCACTGCTCTAACCAGGGATCGAACTCAAATCTCCTATGCCCCCAAATTCACGGATGAACGCATTAATCCACTAGGATATTGTTTACGGGTTGTTGTCTTAACAAGGATGATGACAATAATGGTAATTCTAGCTGTTTCGCAACACGGAAATATTTGGCATTCATTGACCGAGTAGCCAGTACTAGTTCCGGTTTAAATTCATAACATTTTTTTATCAATACAGTTTTTCAGGAAAAACAGGTTCCTCACGTCCACTACTGTCATCGTTCTTTGTCCCAAACGTTTGTTCGGTTTAAGTAACGATTCTACATAAGATAACGAACTGTTTGGACAACTCAATGGCAATAATATAATCCTAAAAGAAATCCACTAATTTTCTACAAAAGTAATATCTTCATGTCTTTATCAATGCCTGACATGAATTATACGCAGCTTTTCTCAAAGTCTTTTGGCAACACCCAATTCCACCGCTTTGTTTCTGTTAATTTATATTGTAAACTTTCTTCTTGTCCAGATTTTGCAGAATTGTATCATTAAAATTGCCGTTTCTTGTAAAATATTTTGATCAGTGTATTAGCCTTTTGCAGGTGAATGTTGATTTTACATTAGTGAAAATGTCTGAAAACTTCAGAAAAACTTACAGCATTCCATGTTTTGCATATACGTCATATATGTTTGTAATATCGAGGCCTTATGAATTATCAGTGTTGTTGCTTTTAATAAAAAAAACATTGGATGATATATTTTTTTTAATTCTTTAAATAAGTTGGATTAAGAAAAATATTTAAAACTTTAACGATAGTTTTGAAGACATTTAAGTTTTCCTGTATGTCAACATTTGTGTTATTTTATGTTGAAATGTGTTTTTATCCTAATTATACTCAAATCTATAGGCACATGTTGGTCGTGTTCATACTTGTGTTTATATATATATATATATATATATATATATATATATATATATACAGGGTTTATCAAAAGTACTTTTACAAACTTTGGAGGCAGGTTACTCTTATCAAAACATGGATAAAATCCGTACAAACATATGTCCGAAAATTCTTCGTTTTTGAGTTATTAAGTTTAAAGATAGTTTATGGTAGACGCTGTTAAATGTACAGTCCAAGATACTGTCCAAAATACTTTACAAACTTTAGAAGGAACCGGAAACCTAATCCAAAGTCTTTTTCGTTCTCTTTCACTCCCAGCAGCCCCTTTAGCCTTAGTGGGTTCATCGCCTTGCAACACAAAACGTTCATATTTTTTTTAATTCACAAGTCGAAAAACAACTTACCAGAAAAGAGACATCTCACATCGGCTCATCATGGCAACCATCTCGACATAAATTGGGAAGTGATTTTTAGAACCTTGCACTTGGAAGTGGGAGGATTTACAGATAAGCCACATGATTGGCATCAGTCTATAGTACACTTTCATCTTGATGGACTTACAGACATTCCCTTACGACTACCTGTGCTGAATCGTATAATGAAATCATTTTACATCTCGCTTCTAATTTATATTAGTTGTGTGTACAAAAGTTCCCAGTGCTATTATCTGAAAACTAGAGAGTGGATAAGTATTTTTTCCGCTGGAGACTTTTGAACAGATCTAATATTTAAAACGGACTCAGCCATCCTCTATGGCAGTAAATGCTGGACAAACTCTTCAAAAATGAAAGAGGCAATAGATGTAATTCTACAGATAGATGCTTACACTACTATGGAGAGAACCCTGTGTGAGTGTGTGTGTGTGTGTGTGTGTGTGTGTAACAAAGACGTTTTCAAGATAGTAATGGAAATAAAAATAATGTGAATTGAGTGTGGAAAACATGAAAAGGTTGCAGTCTTTAAATGTCTTTTATTCATCAGAACTAAATTCAATGTATCAACTATCAAATTTAAGTAACAATCTCTAAAAAGTAGAAAGATTATGCCAAGTTACTATGCATATTTACCAATAAGATCTGAATACATTTTCAGACCATACCAAGCCATAAAGAGGGAATGAATTGAAACAACACGAGATCTGTTACCAGTAAACCAGAAGTTAAAAAAAAAAATTATTAAGTCCTATGGTCAGTAGATTTTATAGCTGACCAGTCTATAGAACCATATGCCATTTAAAGAACTCAGGAACTAAAAGAAAAAGGAACCATAAAACAATAACAAATGAAATGAATTTAGATTTTAGACTTTTGTCAGCCAGACAATCTATGGTTAGCAACTAGAGGAATGGTGCAAGATGCCAAAATCAAGCAAAATTTAAAAGATAATAGTGAAATCCAAAGGCATAATGGAATAGCAAAAGATGTCTTCCAAAAGACAAGCAGAATATTAAAAAACGGGAAATTTTGTGGGAAACAAAAAACAAAAAAAAACAAAAAAAAAAAAAAAAAAAATAGAGTTAAACTGCTATGCAATATCAGTCCTCCTCTATGGCTGTGAATGCTGGACAATCTCTTCACAATTGAAAGAGACTTGAGGCAATAGAGATGTAGTTCTACAGATGGATGCTTATACTACTATGGACAGAACCCTGTGTGCATGCATGTATAACAAGGAAGTTTTAAGGATAATAATAGAAATAAAATGAATGCTTATACTTAGAATCCAAAAGTGGCAGTTGAATTTTCTAGGACACATAATGAGGAAAGAAAGCTTGGAGAATTTAACATTCACAGGACATATTAATGAAGGCAAGAGGAACAGAAGGACACAGTGAGTCAGCTACCTAACATGATGCTGTGTAAACGGATGGTAGAACAGATACTGGTAGCGATGGTGAAAAGATAGAAAATTGTGGAGTGCCCTGATCGTTCACGTCCTGAAGGGACATGGCACATACATAGAAAATTTAGAAAAACTAAAAACATATTTCAAAGATTGACTAAGAAAATGATTTTCTCAAAAGTTTTCTCTTACAAAAGACCCTTTCATAAAGCTAAGCAGGGTATTAAAAGAGGAAATTTCATGAAAAGCAAGGAAAAGATGGTGAAGACTGAACGTGCGTATGTGTGTGTCAAAGAATTTTTAAGGATAATGGAAATTTTTGGCTCCATTCCTATTGGGAATGTACATTTATTGTCAATGATATACAGTGTAACCCGGATATAAGAGAGATTTTCTCTGGTCCCAAATTAGAGCCATACTTACCTAAACAAAATAGACCAAACCCGGATATAAGAGACGTATTCTCCGGTCCCGACAACTCTCTTATATCCGGGTTACACTGTAATAATTTTGGTACGAGTCCGAGGGGGAAGTGGTGTGAGGCTGGTCTACACTATCTTAAGCTTAGCTAATCAAATTCACGATCCATTAATTCATAGCAATTTACTCAATCCCCACAAGAATTAATCCATCACCATTTACTTCAATATACACCACAATACCGCATATCCACAGGGATCCCATTAAAGCACTCCTCTACACTCACTTTCTCACATACGTGATGTGGCTTCCCTCTGTCTTTTCTACAAATATTTTCATAGCAACTGCTCCGATAAGCTACTTTCACTGGTACCCCAATTGCATGAATTTCAGCGTGCTACTAGGTTGGCATCTGTCGAAACGGTTCAATGTAACCGCCTCTTTTATTACAACAGCTTCTTCTCTCGTACTTCCCGACAGTAGAACTCCCTTCCTCTTGCTTCCCTGATAGCTATAATCTTCAAATATTCAAATGGAATGTCAATCGACATCTTCTGATGTCTAGATCCCCGTCCTTCTCTATATCCTTTCCTCAAACACCCTTCTTTACATTTGCTCTCACTCTCTGTAATCCCTTACGTGCTAGTGGCACTCCCGCCTTGCTTGGGGTGAAATGCTTTAAAAAAATGTTTCCTTTCTTCATTCAATTTAATCTGAATATTAAAGTAGCCATTCTACTATATTATTCTACCCCTGTCCCATAACGATTATTTCATTTAGTTTATAAAACGTGTACGTTAATGGAACACTCATTATGGGACAGAGATAGTAAACTCCCTTCCTCCTACTTGCTTCCCTGATAGCTATAATCTTCAAATATTCAAATGTAATGTCAATCGACATTTCTGATGCTTTGATCCTGATCCCCGTCCTTCTCTATATCCTTTCCTCAAACACCTCACTTTACTCTTGCTCTCATTCTCTTTTGCATGCTAGTGGCACTCGCGCCTTGCTTGGGATGAAATGATTAAAAACAAATACGTTGAAAAGACAGAAATATATTACGCGCTTACACGTGTTAAAATACAATTTATGGCTTCTCCATTCATACTGATTTTCAAAGTTTTCAACCATATTCCACAAACTAAAATGTTTGATTCATGAACCCTAAACCTAGCTAATCAGATTTACGGCCGGTTCATTCAGTGCAATTTATTCAATCACCACAAGAACACATCGATCACCATTCAATCCGATATATACCACAATACCACATAATTCACAGGAAACCTACAAAAACACTCATAACAAATATATCCGATTGAGATTAACTGTAAAATACACCCCCCTCATTTATAGGCACAAATGCATGCTGGGATTTCTTTCAAAACAATAAGATAGGTCAATTCTCAGTGTCATCTGAATCAGCCCCAGACTGTCTTGCCTAGAAGTCTCTTTTTTTAAATTTTGGATTTAATGTAACTATGGCAACAAAACATTTAGCTTTCATTGTTTGCCTTAATAAAGTCAGAAGACGAAACAACTAAGAGTTTTACAATTGCCATTTTTATATCATATATATATATATATATATATATATATGAATGAATGACAAAACATTGGTAATGTTGCGTGATTTATTTACAGACTTATAAGTTAAGATAGAAGATCAATAACAAGAACAGACTGAAGCAGTAGAAGATATAATTTTGAGGGAAGCTATTTTATTTTGTAAATCAAAATATGTTAGATAATGCAAAATTCGTAAAAAAAACAAAATCGAAATAAATGATTCGTGTACCACAATAACTCATTGGTAAGAACGGCGTTCTTAGATTTGCCGACAAGATAATTTTTAGATAAAACATTGGGAGCTGTTAGGTTTATGCCAAAAATTTCCTTGAAGACAGTTCCAGTTAGAACAGTGAGAGGATTTAGGGGTGGGGCTCTCGAACACATTTTTTTTTGTTTTAATTACACAGAACTTATCTGTCAATATCTTTGAGGTGGGGTATTATGATTATTTACATTATTCGGACTGTTATCCTCATCTTCATTGGCATATTCACAAGGACACATGACCCAGTCGATGAAGACGTTGGTTAGATCCAGTGACTAGCTTCTAGAGATATAATGTCTGTCTATGTCTGAGATGAGGTATTATGATTACTTGCATTGTTTACATTATTCGGACTCTTATCCTCGTCTTCATTGCCATATTTAAAACATTTTGTCCGCTGTATGCTCTGGCCTTCTTCAGGTGATTGGAACTAGAACAATCTACTCCGGTGGACGAAATAAAGGGTTCGTTTCAAAATTCCAGTCATCTGAAGAAGGCCGGAGCGTACAACGGCCGAAACGTTGTGAATATGGTAAAGATGAGGATAACAGTCTGAATAATATAAATATTCACAGAACTTGTTTACTCACTTCTTTGTTGATTTATGGCCACTGAAAAAATTTGAGATGTAAAAGAAAAGAAGGGAAGAAAAAAAGGGCGCAAGAAACAATTCTTAATTTCATTTAGAATAAAAAAAGGGTACCTCTTTCTAAAAAGATGAAAACCAACACTGGTTTAGAATTAATGAAAAACAAAAAGAAGGTATTCCCTGTTCGAATAAAGTAGCTGTTCTCCAGAAAAGAACTTCTCTTGGGCGCAAAAATAAAACAAAACAAGAAATAAACGAATATTCAGGATGGACCAATCAGAACACACGAGATTGCCAAACAAATATATATATATTAGGACTGTTCTAATATGTTTCAGGTTTTCCCATTGGTCAATTCTGTTTGCATTACAGAAGTGAATATTTACAAACAATTATTTTCTGAATGCAAAACAAAATTAAATAAATAAAAAAGTAAATATGTATCTGAAACCTACCTTAGGTGTTAGTTCAATATTTTCAAGCACCCAGATTGAAAAAAATAATTGTCAAAAGTCTGCAAGAATTCGATGCTTACCTGCAAATAAAAGAAATTAAGAAGGTAAACAAACCATGTTTGTCTATGGAATATTTTTAGGCCAAAGAAAAAAAAATCCAAGTAAATAAAAGATATTTAACCAAAATTCAAGGTATACGGTTTGCTTCATAATAAAAGTCTTCTAGAATGTGATTTTGCTGATAATGGAGTTTTTATTTATTTATTTTACATGTACTTACTCTCATACTTTAATAGAGTACAATATTTTATTAGGGGTTTTAAAAACGAACATTTTAAAAGTATATATAAATATATACAAAAATATATAAAACACAGGGGTGGGGAAAGCAAGGGTAAGAAAAAAATTATGAAGTGATGAATTGAACGGAGAAACAACAAAAAAAGAGATAACCGGTTACTACACCCTAGTCTTTAGAGCTCGACAGAGGACAAAAAATATAGATATCAGGGACTCTTTTAAAATAACCAGTAGAGCTCATTCGGATTACCATATATATTTATACCATGTATATTAAGCCTAAGCAGCCTTCCCTCCGTAGCTGCTGGGTCTAAATGTAATCTGTCTGTGATTTATACATGTTGATTCTCCGGTAGCCATCTTTTTTTTTCTTCCCTTTTTTAGTCTTTATGCACATTTATATTTTTGTCCTGGATTCGCGATTACTTAGATCCACCATTTTATAGTGAATAATTTATCCTTTCATTTTTGTCTTCCTGCCACTTAAATAATCCTATTTGTGCCTCGTCTTTCACCAGGAGTCTCTTCACGATAATCAACAAAGTGCATTCAGATTACCATTTATTGAATCTTGAGACCATCTATATTGGGTTGGTGCAAAAATAATGAGGTAATAATGTCGTTTTTTGACGTTAAAAATTACGTCAAAAACGACATTATTACGTCATTATTTTTGCACCAACCTAATATTAAGCCTAAGTAGCCTTCCCTCTGTAAGCAGAAGGAATGGCCGCTGTGTATAAATGTGTCGTTTATACTGCTTTTTCTCCTGTAGTAATTGTTTTCTCCATTTTTTTTTTTTGACACTGTAATATTTATATTATTATTATTGGCTCTGAAGAGCGAGAAGCGATAACCATTTTTGTTGTTTGCTTTTGCATCCTCCATTTTATGGTGAATATTTTCTTTTCTTATGCTTACAGCCAGTTCGCAGTGCGATGGGATTGATTAATAGTTTTTTTTTCAATTATGACTATTACGTCCGTGTTACGCATAATGCAGCGATCAGTGTTAAGAAAGATTAATTTTTGGTACTAGAAAGTTGTACACCAATTCAAATTGAAAGGCATATGAAAAGAATATGGCATTGCGGACATTCAAATAATGCATCTATAGAATATATTTTGTAAGAGGAACTTTTTTTGCGTAATGTCAACGCAAGGAAGTTAGCAAACAATACAAGCAATGAAATTCACAATGCTTGCATTTTTTTTCAGTACAGCCTCAATATGATACCACCCGACTTCTAGTTATTCCCGAAATTCAAAGAGATATTATTTTTAATATTACTAACAATGATAATAGTCATATGTTATCTGAATTCCTCAGTTGTGGCATTGTCGATTATTATTATTAACTCGTTTTAATCGGTGAAGATTTCAGTTTTCCTTTTTAAATTTTTGATGAATCTTAGCTATTCAGTTAATGACTGAATAAGCTCATCGCGAGTTCTATGACAATAGACTACCTGTAGAAATTCCCCTATCGCATCGCTAAATATTTGAGCTTAACAACTTTAAGAAAATATTGCAATAACAATCATTGATATGAATACTGGCTATTATTTTAAGAGGTAAGGAGGTGCAAATGAAAAGATTTGAAGTTGACGATAGGCGTTAGACATTTCTTTCTTTCATTTTCTCATTGAAATCAAGTAGCGTTTTTCATGCCTTTTGTTTTCTCACCCAGTGAAAACGGAATAGTACATTATTTATGCAGTATTAGCAAACGTTACACATTTCTTTCTTACTTTTTTTTCCACTGAAAGCAAGTAGCATTTCTGATAAATTTTTGTATTTCCACACGATCAAAATGAAATAGTCGAGGTCGTAACGGCCGTACGAATTAAATTAACGAAAGGCGGTACAAACAAAAGTATGAGAGGATTTTTCCCTATTATGCATTCAGCTCATTTTACTACAACTTATTAAATATTTCCATTCGGTGTTGCTTATTTAAAGATCGTAGAATTTTACAACATTTTTTACCGTCTCGGCTAAACTAAACAGTGGGCATATTTAAAAAAAAAATGTTATTTATTCTGAATCTCAAAAACATACACACAAGTTTTTTTTGTTTTTTTTTATTACAAAGTTTAAATGCACTAAGCAAGGTCAACAGATTTTATTTCTAAAATTGGTCAATATCATCCTTTTACATATCCAGGATTTAGAAACGTCATTTCCGTTTCTATTTTTGACTAACGTACCAAGCTTTATTTTTGGTACTAACAAGTAATAAAAATGACAGAGGCGGGGGATACTACAAGTGGGTTGTTCCTGCCTGGAGGCGTGTTGAACTGACCACAACAGTAAGAAACAGGAAGTTCATAACCTTGAGGCTTTTTTCTTATTTTACTTTTTCATATAAAAAAAGAGGATAAAAAGGAATAAATTTATCTTAGGTATACTTATCTCATATATCAGACTTGAATATATTGCCTCTTTTAACAACGCTGCTTTCCACTATTTTCAGATAGTTTATTTATTCAAAATATAATGACGTGTGAATACAAATAAGACACATGGAACGTTTGCCAGTCCAGTTAAAGCATCTTTGATATTTATAAATATACAAGACCAAGAAATTCAAATATTCTAACGACTTGCTTCTGTGGGAGATTTATTTTCCTATAAGCGGGGTTTTATTTTATTTTAAAAATGTTAGTGGAAACTGCCACTTTCAACCCGACGTCCTCGGGTCTATCTGACTTCATATCGGAGTATTCTTTTTTTCTTGTTATTTATTTTTCGTCCAGCCTTTCTTCAGAAATATTCGTTGGAACAAAAACACAAACATCTCAAAAAAAAAAAAAAAAAAAAAAAAAAATAATAATAATAATAATAAATGGCAAAACTGAAAAAAGTGCATGGGGGTAAATAAGGAACCACGCCTAAAATAAATGTATTACTAAAACAAATCGATGTAAATAAGCTCCTAGTCAGTATAAAACAGAAAACATTTTGTAGTCATGACCCACCCATGAGACAGAGAACGAAGAAATTCGGTCAATGAAGGTTATATATATATATATATATATATATATAAAATATGGATATCCATACAACTGAATACGTTAGCATATATATATATATATATATATATATATATATATATGTGTGTGTGCGTGTGCGGTACTTATTGAAAAGCGCTCAATATTAGCGATAGAGCTAACATATTCAGTAGTATTGATATCCAAACAGATGAATATATATATATATATATATATATATATATAAAGACATTTTTATGTTTATACATTCTTTTTATAGATACAAATATTTAAGTAAATGCATTATGAAATGGACAAATTCCGACTTTGTCTATTTCATAATGTTTGACATCATTTGTTTACATTTAATACGCCAAGAGCAGATATGAATGTACGTGAGAGATTCATGGAAGATTGAAATTTAAATACAGTAAATTCGACATTGCTAACCGAACGCGCCTCTGTGGCCAAATCGGTAAAGGCGCGTCAAGCTAAATGACGGTTTCGTATAGGATACAGGTTCGAATCCTGTCCGAGGACTAATATTTTGTCAAAAATTTCTCGGACATTCAGTTTAATACACAGAGCATTTACTTAAATATTTGCATCTATAAAAAGAATGTATAAACATAAAAATGTCTTAAAATAATTGTCGGAATTTGTCCATTTCATATATATATATATATATATATATATATATATATAGTAGCGGCCATAATATAAGGAACGGAAACAACAAGGACATAAATGTGTGTATTACTTAAAAATAATGCATGTTTAGCGAGCTTTTCAACAATAAGTAAAAGTTCATTTATCATTAGGACTATTTTTATAAGCAATATGGCAAATTCTACACGCAAAACGCTCTCTTTTGAAGAAAAAACTCATTATCGCTAACTATCAAGAAAAAAAGTCAATTTCAGAAATTTCTGATACAGTGTAACCCTGATATAAGAGAAACCCGGATATAAGAGAGATTTTCTCTGGTCCCAAATTAGAGCCATACTTACCTAAACAAAATAGACCAAACCCGGATATAAGAGACTTCTTCTTCTCCGGTCCCGAGAACTCTCTTATATCCGGGTTACACTGTATTGTTCATAGGTCTAAAAGTATCGTAATTAGCGGGTATAAAACCGATAAAACGTCAGATGCAAAACCAAAAACCGGCAAACCTCCAAAAACATCGCAAAGAGAAGATCGAAGAATTGTTAGAATATCTACAAAAAACCGTTTTGAAACTGCTACATCAAATACCCGTAAATTTAATGAAGAGACAGATAATAAGATCTCAAGGAAAACGGTTGCTCGTCGGTTAAAAAATGCAGGATTGCATGTCCGTATTCCAGCTTCGAAGCCTCTCATTTCAAAGCGAAACCAAAGGGCACGCCTGGAGTATGTGAGAGAACCTTATTGTTTGGACTGACGCACAATGGGATACAGTTCATTTCAGTGACGAGTCCACGTTTACTATATTTGGTTCTGAAGGCAAAACTTATGTACGCCATAGAACAGGTGAAAGACTTTTCTAAATGTGTCAGGAAAACCCTGAAGTTTGGTGGCAGTAGTGTGATGGTGTGGGGGATGATTTCATCTGCAGGTGTTGGCCCTATCATCCGCGTACATGGCAATATCAATGCTGAGATTTACAAAAGGCTTCTTCAGCAGCATGTGGTACCAAGATTACACCATAATCTTTATGAATCCCCTATTTTCATGCAGGACAATGCACCTTGCCACAAGGCTCAGAAGGTTATGGCTTTATTTGAAGAAGAAGGAATCGCCCTAATGAAGTGGCCAGCCCAGAGCTCCGACCTGAATCCAATAGAAAATGTTTGGAAAATAATTGGAGAAAGTGGCTCAGAAAAGAAACCCGAAAAACCAGGATCACCCATGGGAGTTATTGAAAGACGAATGGAAGGGAATTACTGCTGATTTTTTGCAAGAAATTAATTTGGTCGACGATGCAGAGAATTTTTTGTAACTTTGTATAATATTTATGCATTACACCCTAATCTTTCTTCGGTAAAAATTTCATTGATAATCATGCATTACTTTTTAAGTAATACACATATTTATGTCTTTGTTGTTTCCGTTCCTTATATTATGGCCGCTACTGTGTGCGTATATATAAGAGCAAAAGAACAGACAAGAGGAAAACAGTTTACGCTAACGCGTTTCGTTCCTTAAGGAACTCATTATCAACTCATGTAAGGAGATTTTATTTGGTAACCTGTATTTACACACACAAGTAATGCAGACAAAATGGCATTGTTTTCAAAATTTGAATTATAGAATGCTCTAAAATTTTATACAAACTTACTGCAAGTAAAGGGAAATTAACATATGTAATTAATATTTATATAGTTACATCTATTTTTATTATACATCCTTGTGCAACTTAATTGAAACAACCGCTTTAGTTTCCTTTCTTTCACCATCCGGTCAGTTTTAGACCCACTGGAGTGACAGTGTGTAATCGATTTCTATTTTTTCCTCAGATTAGGTCATTTACAGTGGTGTGCAGTAATACGAGTTTATGAGTCGGGGTCTGTGATGAAATTTGTTTGGACTTGAAAAATATTGCGTCATCCATAATTGCATCAAATTTTCATCACGCCCAGATACTATTGTCTCGACTGTCGATTAGTTGTCCTACGGTCATTGTCTGCGATGGACAAGGAAGCGTACGAAAATGTGTAACGCTGCACGTACACACTGGCAAGCCTTACCAGTGAGCAAATCAAAGTATTAGGTTGGTGCAAAAATAATGTCGTTTTTTGACGTTAAAAAAGTCAAAAAACGACATTATTACGTCATTATTTTTGCACCAACCTAATACTATAGATTGGACTGGAAACTCTCCTGATTTAAATCCAATCAAGAATTTGCCCTAAGTCCTAACATGTGCTCTGGATCATGTTTCATTAGAAAAATACGAAAAAAAGTAAATAACATAATTATTAGTTTTGTTTCAATTAATTTGCACAAAGGTGTATTTATCTATCTTATTAAATTCGAAAAAGGTCACGAGTTAAACGTTTTCATTTAATTTTGGAAAAAATATGATCATGCGTAAATATGTTCTCTTAAGAAAGGAGCATTTATTGTAAGAAAGGAGATATATGAAAAATCTAGGGTGTAAGTTAATATTTTGGAAAGAATCGATAACTGAACATTCAAAAAGTTTTCATCTATGAGTAGTTATTTTTTCTATTAATAAATACAGCATGTTTTAGATCGGAATTGTAGTTTCAATGTGCTGTATTACTAAAAGAAAAAAATAATTTATTTAGGTGATAAATTTTTGAATGTGCGGTCATTACTCTTGCCAAAATACCAACTTACACCTAGGTTTATTCTAATATGTCCTTTATTAAAAGACATGTTCCTTTCTTAAAGCTAACATATACAAAAGTTTTTGCTTCTTATGTATCCTAAAGCATTTAGTGATTTATTTTTAAGGCTGTTGCTTTATTTTCAGCCTTCTAATATCTTTGCCTTGTACCAGACTAAGTTTTTAAATCAGAACGGATGACATCGCAAAATCATGTGAGTGAAATAAACACATTTTCTAACTTCAAAGCAAATGGAATAAATGTCAAGTCAGGTGAGAAATCAATAGAATTTGCGGAATTATGGGAAGGTAACAGCAGATGTATTTCAAAGAATGGTGATAATTCTTTGCAAAAAGATTCCAGAAAATTTAATATGAACAAAGAAAAAAAACTCCAAGACTGAAATACACAAGAGTGCCAGATGATTCTACAGAAAAAAAAAATATACAAATAAATATCAATAAAATAAAGACGGATTTGCACACAGACACACACAAGGTGCCCACCAATATATAAGCACATTTTGTTTCAATTTATAAGATGAGGTCTTATTATACATAGATTCGTTCAGACGATTGTCCTCTACTTTTGTTGTTTGGTCACATTGTTTCGACTGTTGTAATATATATATATATCATATAGGTTGGTGCAAAAATAAGGTCGTTTTCTCACATATGTTACTATGTGAGAAAAATACATTATTTTTGCACCAACCTAATATTTGGCCTTCTTTAAGTGTATAAGGTTGTTGGTAACCTTTGAGTAATTGATTACCAAACCCTTTATTCAATCAAGTGGGTAAATAGTTCTCATTTCGTTATCGATGTCAAGGGAGATACTTAGTTAAAATTAAGAGATACGTGCTAATTCAATCTAATGCCGCATGTATCTTTCAACGAATTAGACATGTATGACTTATTAGCACGACCCGACACGGGGATTAAACTTAAGACTTTCAGATAACTTGACTAACTTAATCAACTATCCACCACGTCCCACACGGCCACGTTTGGTGTCAAATTTGTAGCTTGAAATGCCATTTATTTGCATTATTTACGTTCGGGCTAGTGTCCTCATCTTGTTGTTATCACATCGTTTCAGCCGTTGTGCACCCCGCCCCCGGCCTTCATCAAGTGCTTTTCGTTCTGGGTAGTCTTCAAAGAGAGATTGTTCTCGTTCTGCCGTTTATATCCAAGGATATCTCATAGCGTTTTTATTTAGTACTGTTCAGTTATTTCTTACTATGTTTCCACCGCATCAGTTCAAAATTCAATAACGGCTACCCGGATCGATCCGCACCTGAAGAAGGCCGTATGTCACAAACGGCCGAAAAGTTGGGATAACATCAACAAAGTCGAGGATAATAGTGTGAACAATGATAATTCATCATTCCAGAAATCTACAGAAATTAATGTCACTTGCTTCAAAGTCGTTTTTTTTTTTTTTTTTTTTTTTTTATATAGCTGGCTGGCTTTGCGCTAGCCATATCAAAGACAAATCGGCTTCATTTTTCCTTATCTTTTTTCCTTATGGTTGCTTTTTTTTTTTTTTTTTCCAAAAATTATTGAAATTATGCTATTGTTTTTTTTCTTTTCCGAAAACTCACCGCGGACCAAAAGTGCCGCACGGGACAGACCGTCCCTAGCTACGCAACTGCTTGCTTACCACTTTAAATGAATTAGAACATATGACTTTTACAGATAATTTTATATCATACTCGTTTGGGATGTAGATGATCATGGCTCTTCACAGATTCCGTTTCATTATTATCTGTGAATTACTATGCATTCTTAGGAAATATAGTGGAGTGGTCTCCCATTTGAAATTTATAATTTAATGGTACGTTTGATGAATACCAGTTCATTAATGTGTATTCTGCTTGCGGGAGTGGTCACAATTCCGAAAAAGACTGTCCCCTTTTCATGGGGAATGAGAAAGAGAACTTAAAAAGACACATAAAAAGGAATTCTGATTTTGTATTTTGAAAACAGAAAAATATCCAGGAAACCTAAGAGAAGATATAAATAGTTGAGCCAAAACATAACACATATGGCCTGAAGATTGCGTTCAAGCATGAAAAAGACTATCGCCGCTGGTTGACCTCAGTGTCGAAGAAGGAATTTACTGGAAAGTAACTGAAACTCACCTTAAGCGAGCTGAATGTGTAATGCTCCTCATGCCAATGACACTTCCACCGAGCTTCTCTACGGCATATGACTTCACTGAACTTCTTTTGATGTGATCCTCTCGAATTTATATTTAAACTGGGGTCATCAGGAGAGAATGTGCTCCGTTTTGGGGCCTTCCTCTCATATGTCGATATTTTATATAAATATTTTTATATTTACATTCGTTCAATCCCTGATATTTAGCACCTTAAAAGTATATTTTTATATTTTTTTTTATCAAAATATTTCCTAATTACAACTCGCTCCCATGATTTAGGGGAAAAAAAAAATCTAAGAAAATTTGTCCTCATAAATGCGCAAATTATCTTTAAAAGTTCCTAATTTTGTTAAAATGTTTTGCTCAATTTGCTGATTTGACAAGTTGGTAAGAAACGCGAGTCTCTACACCAAAAGAAAATTAACAAATGGTTTACAGATGTTCCTTTTCTTAGGAGAGTTTTTTTTCCTCTCTCCCCGCTAGATGAGAAATAACGAACAAAGACAAGAAGCTGGTGACTGAGGGTTCACTATTGCTTAATAAACATCTATGAGAAATTGAGCTTATTAGTAAAGACACGGAGATTTGCTTTGATTCGTAGATCTGAAGATCTTGGCTTGTCTGTTAATGTTTTATGGATTCTTTTCGATAGCAAAGAGAGCGGGTGACATGATTTTCCCAACCAAGATCCAGGAAGAGCCGAGATAAAAGGATAGAACAAGGAAAGAGACGCTAACTGAAAAAAAAAAAAAAAAAAAAGTGATTAAACCAAAAAAAAAAAGTGGGGGGGGGGGGGGTCGAAAAAACTGATACAGTGAAACTCAAAAGAAACCAAAAGACACGTCATTAGAGATATTGAGGCGTTCGGAATGTAATTCACAGCTATGAATCATTCCATTATATGAGCGGCGGCTTCGGAAAGTAATTACGTGTTTCACCGCAATAAATTATATTCATCATTCTATTAGATTACGGCGTTTGGAAAATAATTACGTGTTTCGCCGCTATGGTAATATAAGCCGTTTTCCTACAAGGGAACATTTGGCATTCATTGACCGAGCAGCCAGTGCTGATGACGGTTGACATTTATAACATCTTTCTCTTAAAACAATTCTTCAGGAAAATAGGTTTCTTAAATCCAGTAGGTGTTATCGCTGTTTCAAGTTTTGATGGGGGATTTCTTTTCTAGCCTTTTCTTTGAAGTAGTGTCGAACATCATCATCATCATCATCTTTATTATGTCATTATTTTCTCTTCCAGTTACATGTGATATCAACTTTAGTTGTTACTTCTGTTGAAAGTCATTAAATGATGTGGTTTCTATTATTCGGTACGATTGCTTGTTTGTGATTGTGTGGCGCCAGTCGACAAGTTTCAAAGAAGTATGGTTTTCGTCAAGAACAACAGGTTTCATTCGTTCAAAGCCATTTTGAATTATTAATCTTAGAAAGCGGATTTATAAAGCTGGCAGTTTAGATATTTCTGAATGGGCTTGGCAACATAAGTATGAAAATCTCGATCTGACTAAGCTCTTTAAGAACATGACTCGAGTTTTCAGTTTAATGTTTTGGTTTTGTAGCAATGTGCGGTGTTGTGCGAAACTACCTCTGGCATAGCCTATTCTATGTTCTTTTTCCTTGTCTCCTATACTAAATTTGTTATAATACATCTGAAGCACCCATTTAATCAGGAATGCTAACTTTTCATTTTGCATTACATTGTTAGAGGTGATGAAAAATAGGTTTTGCATTTCAACAGAAAGCACAAAAAGAGAAAGGTTAAAAGAAAATTAAGAAACTGTGTCAACTCTAAAACGAAGTATGCATCAACAACAGTCATAGCTTTGCGGTTGATAGTATTTGAAATATATTGCCTATTACGAGCATGTGGAACATGAAACACAAACGAGGTTTATTGACGGTAATTGAAGAATTACGTCGAAATATTCGGCTTTTGTAAATAGAAAAGACCTTATTCTTCAGGATGACAAAGCGAAGGTGCCCTCTAAAAAAAAAAAAAAAAAAAAAAAAAAAAAAACGAACCAAAAATAGGATCGGCGACAAGGGAAGTTCTTCCTTATTCTCGATACTTATTAAATTTAGCACCGACAAATATTCATTTGTTTCGCTTACTACAGAGTGTTCAGAAAGTCACTATGCACTTATATTTTCATTAACAGACATGCATCAGTACAGAATACAGGAAGAAAATATGAATGAAAATTATACACAATATTGAAAGTGACACCCGTTTTAGCATTAAACACAGAATTGGATCCTTCTTATTTTGTTTGTAAAACACTTATCAGTTACCCATTTGAAATAGACTGAATGGACGCTGTTATTGCTGCTTTCAAGTCATCAATAAACTTCAACCCGCATTTTGATATGGCAGTTGTTTTAAACCTCATAGATGGATTATTATTGACTATTCATGCAATCCATGTAACTTAATAGTGTAATTAGAATTTCATTTTTTTTTCACTCGAAAAGGCTTCTCCCGTCTTGAATGTCCATACAACCTCATTCAATAGTTCCCTCTACATTCTGTGGTTCTTGGTCCATGTACCGGGAGAACAATAATAAAAAGCTCTAACAATATTGATTAAATCAGCTTCTTTTGATAAAGATCAACTCACATACACTATATATAACAAGAATACATACATAGAAAAAAATTAACTCAATACTCAACGATAGCGACACATACGAAAAAGAATAACTACAGAAGCACAAAAAGGAAACCAAGAAACTAATTAAAAATGAAAACAAATCCTAATATAGACTCAGAATATCACACTAGAACACCCAAACTTTACGGTCTCCCTAAAGCCTACAAAACTGGTGTCTCAATGTGCCCCCGATTATCTGGGGAACAGACAGCAATTAGAAGTAATGTTGTTAGAACTATATTGGGGTGAAATCTGAAATATTAAAAATATATAATTAGAAAAGACCACAGTAACTTTCCGAAAACCCTGTAGAAAATTTTGTAAGTGGCAAAACACTCAGAAATCAAGAAGTCGAAAATAGTCTTTCAAAAGTTTTTCGGAGTAAAAACGAAATTTTTTAAAAAATTAGAATCGAAAAGTTGCATTCTCGTTGAACTAAAGTCGCTGAAAATGTAGGTGATTACGTTTTTGATAAATACTATTTAAATGAATTTAATTTATACTTGTTTTGCTATTCTTTCTGGTAAACCGTAATTACTTTCCCAATGCGTAAATATGAATTGAAGCGAAAGTAACAGAAATGTCCTCAATGGGTGAGCTACATAGGCGATATTTGTCCTGGTTAGGACAGTAAACTAGATCCGGCAGCAAGACATCTGATTGGGAAGTTTTGAGGAATGTGGAACCACCACTTACTTGCTGCAATACTCGGATCCACCCTGATCCGGGGTGGTAGCACCTGCTAGGGTCCTAGCTGTAAGCAAATAGCGAACACCCGAAAAAGTATAAAAATATATTTTCATAGTAAATATACCAGCAATAAATCAAAAATATACCAGCAATAAATTAAAAATTATAATAGCAATAGATTTAAAAAAAAAAATCTACAAGCAATAGATTTTGTACAGTATTTACATTATGCGGATTATTGTCCTCATCTTTGTCGCCATATTTGTCACAACGTTTCGGCCGTTGTACGCTCCGGCCTTCTTCAGGTGGTTGGAATTTCGAACTGAACCCTTTATTTCGATCCCTGGGGTAGACTGTTCTAGTTCCACGTGCCATGTTTGATGGATGTCAGTTATCAGTTATCTCCTGCTAATTTTCCCTCTGAGAACCACTACTTTGTGGAATAGATACTCCCAAGATGATGCTTTTCCAATTCCAAAATCTGAAACTCTTCAAATCTAGGATTTTTTATCCATCCTACATATCCTCATAAACTGCACTGAATTTCTCCCGTTATGTTCCAGCTTATATTAGGTTGGTGCAAAAATAATGACGTAATAATGTCGTTTTTGATGTTAAAAAATACGTCAAAAAACGACATTATTACGTCATTATTTTTTGCACCAACCTAATAGTTATATCACGTTGAAAAACCGGTTCTCGTATGATGATCGAAGTTAAGTAACGTCCAACCTGGAAAGTACCTAGATGGGTGACTTCTTTGGAATACTAGGTGCAGTAAGCTTGGGTGTGCGGATGGTGTAATATATAACTGCATTGAATTGGAAATCGGAGAGCCGAGTTCTAATTCCAGTCGAGTTCTTTATATTTACTTACGCGTAAATACCGTTGGGAAAGGCATGAACCCACTTCTTCTCAACACACACACCACCAGCTTTGAGTTAAGTCTTGTACCCATAAATCATTAAAATCTCTATGACATTTTTACAACGTCCTGAGTAAGACGATAAATTACGCCCAACAACAACAACAACGACGTAGTTTTGAGGAACGTGGAACTACCTCTGAATTGCTGGTGTTCCCAAGTCCACCCTGACTCGAGGTGACTGCACCTGTTAGGGTCCCAGCTATTGGCCAATACTTAACACCCCAAACTGGACGGAAAACAGTACGACAGTGGAAAAATAGGTTTTAATACCAGCAATACATTTTTGCAAAAATTATTACTAGTAATGAATTTTTGAAAGAAGAAAAAATTACCAGCAATAGATTTCTGAAGGAAAAAAAATATTAGCAGGGATACATTTTTGACAAAAAAAGCTACATACATTCTTTATATTTTTACCAGTAATAAAAATCTTGTCGACATTAAATAACCCATTAAGGTTGATATGCCATAAAACAAACAAAACATTTTTACAATCAAAAAGTATTTTCTGGCTGCAAACTGGGTGTGACCTGTTACATCCATATAAACTTAGTTATCCTCTACCTTGAGTGGCTCTTGGGATTTGTATTGGATGAATATTTAGTAAATATAAAGAATGTATGTAGCTTTGGCAAGAGACACTATGTAGCCATAAAAAGATTATAGTGTAAATGCGGTGTGAGTTTGCTGGCTTTATCATCTCATGTGGGGTCGAATAAAACTAAAAGGAATCAACAGAACTGATTGATACATTTGTCCTCAATTGGTATCTTTTTTGTAATTTCTTCTTCGAGACATATTTTCCTATTCTTGGCGAAGAATTTATCGGTCAAAACGATGTGGTAACAACATATGAAGAATGAGTTCAGCAACTTTAACAACACTTGAAATGATAATGACAATAATTGCCAAATATAAAGAAGGTACCATTAATCGCAGATCGTACACCTGAAAGAAGAGAGTAAATATAAGTGGAAGGATGAAGAAAAGTCCGGAAATCAAGAGAAGAAACTTAAAGAAAGCCAAATAATTTATTGACTGGAGATCAGTGATAATATAAATGTGATAATGAAAAGTCTATCGACCGACTGGGTTGCTATCGAAAAAAAAAAAAAAAAAAAAAAAAAAAAAAAATCCAGAATACGAAGACAGAATAAATTCGGTAATAAAATAAAAGCAAAAATGAAAAGTGTAATAATCTATAATGTTGAGATAAAATGCAACAATAATGGAATAAGACTAGTAACAAAATAATAGTAATAATAAAGAATGTATTGATCTAGAGGGCCGAGATAAAAAGCAACAATAATAAGATTGAATAAAACAAGTAATAATAGTAGTAATGAAAAGTGTACTGAGACAGATTGTTGGGATAAAAAGCTGCAATAATAAAACGTAGTAAAATTAATAACAATTGCTTATAGTAAAGAATGGATTCATAAAATGGAATTGCTTCTCCAAAGTAGATTCAAATATGAGATTTCTTAACACAAACAAATTAAGGAAATGAAAGAAAAAAAGAAGCTAGAATTTAATCCAAGTCGATTAGGAAGTATTATTGGATA
>OZ010580.1:62254887-62264887 GCA_963932145.1 Acanthosepion lycidas
AATACTCATATTCGAGTTGAAGCCTCGGTTTTTTTTTAAAATTAAACAGTATTTTTTTTTTTTTTATACAATTACATCTTTTATGTCCCGTGTCCTTTCAGGACATAGGCAATCATGGCTCTCCACCTCCTCCTGTCCTTTGTAGCTCTCAATATTCTCCCAAACCCTGCTTAAGCCTGTTAAGTATGTCACGCCTTGCATTCCCTTGTCTATCTTTCCCTCGATCCGCTCAGTGACTATCAGATTTTCAAAGCTCTTCTTTCTCATTACATGTTCCAGAAACTTCAGCTGTTCTTCCTCATGTTAAGTGCCCTCTTTGCTTGCATCTTCTCCAAAATTTCATCGTTGCACACATGTTCGGTCCATGGTATCCGTGGCATCCTTCTGTAGAGCTACACTTCTATTGCCTCGAGTCTCTTCATCCTTAAGGAGATTACTACCTTAAAGGAGGGCAGATGTCATGTAGCAGTTCAGTACACTTCTTTGTTACCAACGAAACCCTCCAGTCTCTTAATACTCTGCCTAGCTTTTGGAATGCGTCTTTGGCCATCCCCATACGTTTTCGGATCTCGGCGTCGCATTTACCGTCCTCAGTCAGAACACTACCCAGATATTTAAATTTCCGCACCTGCCTGATTTTAGTGTCCCCAGTCTGTAAAACACATTCGTGTTCATCTTTTTGCTGTCTTTTTGTGGTTTATTCTTAGTCCCTTCTTATCGTTCTCCTTCGTTAGCTGCTGTAGGAAGTTTTGTAGTTCCCTTTCCGGGTCTGCTGTCAGCACTGTGTCATCTGCGTATCTTTTGTTAAGATTGTGGCTGCAAACGATGAATTCTTGTAGGATTTCCAGTTTTCTCAGAATCAGCAATCAGAATCCTTTATCAGAACTTTATCAATCAATTCTGGAAACGGTGGGAGATCGACCATTGATATTAGTTCAGATTAATGGAGTAAATGTAAGAGTAAATAGTGGTGTTTTGAATGCTCACTTGTATTCACAAGTCCCTTAAGCACATCAACTAACTTTGATAGCTTTTCTTTATGTTACTTCATGTAGATATTTTTTACATTCTTTTTAGATTATGCAAATCAAGCAACATATCACATGCAGATAAAACTCCCGGGTTTTTATACACTGAGAAGATAGTGTGCTTCTTCTCAACATTGTTTTGTTTTCGGCATTTCTTTGCTTTCATTGTCTCCTTTCCTCCTGGAATCTTGTCAGTAAAGAGCATCTGCTCTAATATGAGTATACATAAAAAAAATAACGTTTAAAACGTAACAAATTAAATATAAAAATATGTCGGATTTAATCTGTCATATATATATATATATAGCCGAGAAAAATAACATCACACATGGCCTGACGATTGCATCGAGCATGAAAGACTGGCGCCTCTAAGTGTTGACTTCTATGTTCACTTTATATTTACACACGCCCTATGTCTGATATTGAGCACTTTATCCCATAGATATAACACATCTTAAGATATATATATATATATATATATATATATATACACAAACCAGTGATAGAGCTAGCATATTTAGTTGGATTGATACGAGTGTGTGAACCTGGTTTCACGCTCTATGCGATCGTCAGACAAACGATATGGTAATCGCAAAGAGCGTGAAACCCAGGGTTAATATATATCTAAAATATCGGGATACCCGTATATTAGGGAGGCTAGCTAATCCCTTTTGAAGATGCTCGCTCAGGCACATTATGTTTGTTCGACACCCACAGAGCCAACCTGTGCTTTATACTGCAACTATGCTGAGCAGACCGTAGCTAGATTTTCTAGCGTTATCAACAATTTGGACAAGGCCAGCACACTCAAACCATCGGTTACGACGACTTGTGACTTCGTGCTAGCACAACTATCGACGACATCCAAGGGTTCCGTCTATCCAATTTCACTCAATCCGTGGTATGGCCTTCATGCACTTTCCAAAGGTACCACACTAGAGATCGATAGCATCAGAAAGTCTCCTTTCTGACAAATCAACCGTGGTGTAATTCAAACCCGGGTTTCATGGTTAGGAATCGAACGTTTAACCACTCGGTCATTATATATCTCGCAAGGACGTGAAAGCCAGGTTTCCAAACTCACATCAATACAACTATATATTTTTAAACTACAATTCTCCGTGATTTTCTCTCGTACATTCATATCTGCGTATCCAAATGTAAACAAATGACGTCACGCATAATGTAATGGACAAAGTTCGACAATTATTTTAAAGACATTTTTTTTTGTTTATACCTTTTTTTATTTTTATAGATACACATATTTAAATAAATGGTCTGTTTATAATAAACAGTATTAACGACATTTACCGTCCTGAATCTCAGAGAAGGTTTCATTTCCGGTCGGAGGACGCATATTTTTTAGGCTATACAGCTATATATATATATATATATATATATATGTGCGTATACTCATATATAACTCTGCGTTTACAAAGCTGCCTATGTTTTGACATAATTTTACCAGAGTGTGCTGAAAAGTTTTTTTTTCGAACCAACAGTTTCCCCAATTTACATTTCAAGGATCAGACTTTTAAAGATCTGATTTGCGGGTGTTAGTCGTGACAAGAAACTGCATAAGATCCCCCCCACCCCGCCCACACTGTATATGTACATCAATGTTGATAACTCTGTATCAACATTTCAATATCTAAGTGTGTGTATGTGTGCTTGAGAAGAAATGATAAATGCTGTTCATGATGTTTTTGTGAAGCTACCATCCGGTCCCAACTGTCCTCGCATAAACCTCCTTACATTCCAATCGATAAAAACCTCCCCCTATTTGTCTGATAGCTCTCTCGCCAGATGCCTCACATGGGGCACTGGCTCCGATTCCGTGGACCAAAAACAAGAATTCTAGGCCTTCAAAATATTGGTTCACGTAAACTGTTTCCCTCCATTGATGGTATGTGTATGCGTAGGAGTGGGAAAGAAAGAATACCATGAATGGCACAGTCGTAAAGCACCGACTTGAGCACGGGCGGCGATTTAGGTCTCTTTAAATTCCATTCATGGGCTTCTTTAAAGTAGTTGATTTGAACTAGAAATAGGCCTGTGTTAGAGTTTAAGCCTTATTCAGAACATCATTTAGCATATATGTTACCCCCCCCCCCGATTACTACAATCTTAACCTGTTCAAGTCTATTGTTAAACATTATTTTCCACTCCTATGAGCAGAAATTGCTTCCTAACATAACGCTCTACCTCAAATGCGCCCGGGCCTTGTAAAGTCCGCCCCTGGTATGACGATAAATTACGTCCAACAGCAAAGGAAGTTTTGAGGAGCGTGGAACCACCTTTTGTTGGCGCTCCCAGGACCACCCTAACCCGGTGTGGTAGCACCAGTCAGGGTCCCAGATACGGGCAAATAGTTACCCCCCCCCCAACATAGTCAAAACAGTATGAAAATGAAAAAAATACGTTTTAATAACAAATACTTTTTCGTCAAAAATTATTACCAGCAGTAAATTTTTGAATAAAAAATTATTACCAGCTGTAAGTTGTTGAAAAAAATATTACCAGCAATAAAAAATTTTGTCGGCATTATATAACCGATTGAGGTTGATATGACGTAAAAAACAAAAAGTAAACCAAACTAAAGCCTTGTAAAAAGTGAACCATATGTATGTTAAATTTCAACGTTCCTGTTACTTTTTCAGGAGTATGAAGAGAGTTAACATTGATAGTTTCAATCTAACATAGGAAATGAAAAGTCAGTAGGTGTGAATTATAAACATAATCAGCCAGTCAGACCAGCTGATCTTCTGAGGAGTCTGGTTTCAAGACGTCTATATATCTTAAGCCGATATTAAGCTGGACTTCAAATCCGCCATCGACACAGTGTCCGATGCTACCGCGCTAAACTTACAAGTGATAAACCCTGGCACATATCCTCCTGATCAGAATTATAAACACACATCAAGGTGACCACTACCCTGCAAGAATAACATCAGCTTACATGTACAAAGACGGAAGAGTTGAAAACCACAATGAAAAATCTTATTTACCATAATTTAGGGGGAATCCTGAAGTTTCGAAGGATCTGCCCTCCGTTCAAAATCTGATCGGTATTCAAAAGCAGTTGGATCCTTCGGAAATATCCCTCCCGAACCAAGCTGCCTTTAAAAGAAAACAAGACCAAGTACCGCGTGCATTCCACAATTCACTTATGATGGAGAAAGGTTTTTGTTCGGATAGAGCTACTGAAATCAAGTATGACTGATCATAGACGGAGTAGTGGGAAGATTGGGTTTATTAACTTATATGAAATAGAGTCAAAAATAATAGGTGGAGAGGGGAATGTGAACGGTGTTTAGTGTGTGTGCGTGTGTATATATATATATATATATATATATATATATATATATATAGTGTATTTAGGCAGCAATCCTTCATTTATGCATGTTTCATCAAAAACAACAGACAAGATATTAGGTTGGTGCAAAAATAATGACGTAATAATGTCATTTTTTGACGTATTTTTTAACGTCAAAAAACAACATTATTACGTCATTATTTTTGCACCAACCTAATACTACAATTAAACTTTTTATTTAATTTTTCTTGTGTTCGAACAAGTGCTTTCTTTTTTGGACCCGGCGTGTGTAGAAACTGTCCAAATGTTCTATAATTCCGAGCACTTTCGGCTATAATTTTAGCCATTATCAAGGATGATCTTTTTTTTTTCAGTTTAATTGAGTATGTGCTTTACATGTATGTTTTTAGCGTTATAGATACGTTTTTATTCTCAGAACACAGTCAGCACATTGTGGCCGTGTTCGTAGTTAATATTGCTAAGTGTTCGCTTTCTCTTTATTATTATTAGGGATTCCATTATATATCTTTTTCTTTACAGGTGGATAAGGTTATTATGTTTGTGTTTTCTACTGGTAAGTTGCATACCATTAAATTAAAATACTTCTCCCCAAAATAACAACGATAGTGAATATACAGTCAAAAATTACATATTTTCTACAAAAAAAAAAAAAAAAGAACAACAAATGCGCATTAACTACAAACCAGATGAATCTTCACTTAGAAAAATTATAAAATAAATACACTACCCCAATTGACTCGAATAAAGAAATCAAATTAATTATCTACTTGAAAAAAATTAAAACAACTAACCTTATTCTCAAAAATAAAACATATCCAAAGTCAAAATTACAACGAACGAACATTATCTATTAGTTCAAATGCCCATTAAGGAAATGTGTTCTTGATCAAACTTAATTCATAAATAATTACATCAGTTACATGCCTATCCAGACGCCTTACGTTACACCTATATGGCCACAGCTCTATTAGAACTCATTTAAGCACACACACACACTATATATATATATATATATATATATATATATATATATATATATATATATATAAAGAACTATTTACACTATTTACATTGTTCGGACTGTTGTCCTCATCTTTATTGTCATATTCATGGCATCAACACCGGGAAGGAGTGGGGAAACAGACCATAGGCAAACCGGTCTTTTAAACCTTTTAAACAGGAGCAGATTTTTCTCCTTGTTTCCTGTTTAGGATTGGGTTTCCGGTTCCTACTAAAGTGTACTTCAATTCCATATTCCTAACGCTTGCTTGTCTAGTCCTACGCTAATATAACACCACACAGTAACCCTCTACCTTGAGTAGCTCTTTGACCGTTTATTATATATCTATATATATATTTGTATTGGGACAGAAGATCATTATTTAAACATATATTGTTAAATATAACGGACAATGAATGTCTTATGTCTGATCATGAGCCGTTTTAATGTTCGCTTTAATTTCTGGTGAAATAAAGACACATTTAAAACAATTGACCTCATAGTCTCTAATAACCCTAAAACCATACAACTAAATCCTCTACAAAAAAACAAAAAACAAAAAAACAAAAAACAATGTAGTGTATCAATTTGCATCAGAGATTGTATCGCTGATAATAAGTAATAATAAATATAATAAATTCGCTACATGTATTGGTTTTACTACAACCACGCTCTCTCGTAGATTTACCTTCCACGTTTCTGGTATTAGTTTTAGTAAGCAATATTTCTTAGAAAAACATAGCCATGTACATAATATTAGACAGATATTAGTCGATAACACAATAATACTCACACATACACACAGTAAAAAGAACCTTCAGATATTGGAGGCCATTTACATTAAAACGAAGCAACCCACACTCAACAAAATTACATTTCAAACTAGTCACAACACATTACATTGCATCTAGACATTGTTTCTGTTGTAATACTTCGCTCTATCGCGTGGCATGACGTCATAGAATCGCATCTTGAACTTACGATCTGCGTCTGTTATTCTGCGACCGTTAACGTGGCATAGCAATCTTCTATGTCAAAATACAAAATATTATCTTTGACGATGGATATCCGTTTCATGCCTTTGAGGATGGTTCATGTCAGCCGAAAGCTTAGGACAAGCTTAATAAAAAAAAATATCCAAATGTTGAATAATTTTTGGATTTATTTTCACCAAAAATTAAAGCAAACATTCGCACATTAGAACGGCTCATAATCAGACATAATAGACATTCATTGTTTGTTATATATATATATATATAAGAGAGAGAGAGAGAGAGAGAGAGAGAGAGAGAGAGAGAGAGAGAGAGATAGATAAGTAATTGCTGTACATGTTATACTAAGTGCTAATCACTTTACGTTGATTTGTTTGTCACAAACTTCATGGCAGGAAACATCCACCTCCGCACTGACTGGCATTCACAAGCCAACCAATATTTTCCTGTGTATAAACAAAGTAGACTTCTAACGTGTTCTTAGCCTGTGAAGCTAATTTTGTCGCAAGGTTGATCGCTGAGGGAGCATGGCATGGGACATGAGAGTAGGCTATGATCAAAAACCTTAAAAGCTACTGGTGCTGACTTAATGCTGGCAGGTTGACTGCGAAATTCTTTGAGCGTGTCTGTCATTAATTACTTCCTGCAGTTGCAGTCGGTCGTGTAGAGGTGCAGAGGAAACAATTTACCAAGGCAATAAAAACAAAAGTGACTCGACTCTGATCAACACTCAGTCTTCTGGAACTGGCAGATGACAAGGACACCTTTATGCTGCTGCTACCGACGCCATTACATACACACACACACACAGAGTGTGGGCAAATCAGCACGTCTGGATGAATGGATGTTTCACGTGTAAAGCGGCCATCAAACCATCTAATGAAAATTTAGTGAAGCTTCCCGTCACTATACAGTCCACACTCTTTATATCTGCATGCATTGTATCCAAACTGCTGGACAGTCTTTCCTCAGAAATAGAGCAAATTAAAAAAAAAAAAAAATACTCACATACATTATATATGTATTAAGGAAAAAAGAGAATAGGAAAACTTGTTTTAGCCGATGCGTTTCATCGAATGTGGACATTTTCAAGGCAAACAAAAAAAAAAAAAAAAAAAAAAAAAAAAAAGCACGAAATGAATTTATTGAAACAAAGTAACTCTTAACAACAAACAAAATGTCGTTAGCAACTAGAAGAATTTAGAAACGCTATTCTATATTCATATGGTCAACTGTAAAATTACGTCAATTTATGTTTGAAGAGAATATTTTCACGTGTACAAATATTGTTTGTATCGTGTTGATGGATTCAACAGTTTTCTTTTGATTTGTTTTTCTTTTTCTCATATTCTCTCAAACCGCTTGCGTCTTAGTGGCTTTATTGCTTTGCTTTGGGTGAAATGATTATAAAAATCACATAGAAGAAATTTTGTAAGAATATCTGTTTAAATGGCGTCATTCTGGATAATGAGGTCTAGTGAGGACATCCACGGATATTGAAATTTATCGTGTTTTTCATTACAGACATAGTATTTGTATCCCATGTCAAACCAACTTTCAAGTGACAGAATTATGGATTCAGATATAAAGCCCAATATTTTGCTATTTAATCCATAGCTGGAGGGGGAAGAGATAGATTCATACCTTTCTCAAGGTTATTTGTGCGTAAGTGAATCCAACGAAATCGACTGGAATTCGAACATTACTTGTACATTTTTCATTCAGAACTGCTGACAATTATACTTTCTCCACGTACTATACCCAGATGGAAATCAGCATTCGCTTTCGGAGTAATTTGTTTATGTTCTATGAAATTTTGTTAAAATCTATATTTTGTGCCATTGCAGAAACCGAATTAGAAGGCACTAGCGCCATCTTTTGCTTATTGTTAGACGTGTATTTGATTTCGACTCCTTATTGTTTCTGCAATCAATTATGCCCAGTACGTCTTTTACAAGCCACTGCGAAAGAAAATCAGAACCAAGCAAAAATGGCTACCACATGATTTTACAGAAAGAAACATCAATCAGTTTTTAAATACTTTTTTTTTTTTCTTTTACTTCTTTCTGGAAACAGAAAAATCGTCATTTTTGGACAAGGTAGAAAAGAGTGATGAAAAAAAAAAAAAGAAAAAAGATTTATTATGAGAATATGTTAACATTTAGACGCAGCTATAAAAGAAAAAGAAAAAAAAAAACGATTTCGCATTTAAAACGTCCGCGTAACTGAGAAAGTATCGTGAACACTTGGCTCATTATTTACATCGCACATGCGTCAACGCCGATGAACATAATAAACATTAAATATATCAGTATAGTACCCGTCAAAATGATAAGATTATTTACATAGGGATCAGTTGTATCTGTGGGAATATTTTGTTGCTACTATAATATACCTACCGTCCATTTTTTATTACGCTATGATATTTACCAACTGTTGGAAGTATGAAATATGTTGGGGTTAGGATTAGGGTTAAAGACAGTGCACAGTGGACTGGCTATGTATTAAAAATCATTAACAAATAAATGAATAAAATAAAATAAAAAATCCTCAGATAGTGATTTTAATGTTTGTAAACTGATTTGATGCCATTTAACCCCCCCCCCCCAAAAAAAAAAAACAGTGAACAGGTCATAATTTTCGTGGGCCTTTCCCAGAAATAATGATTGCCTCGTCATTTATAGTTATTCACCCATGCCTCAGTAGACATCACACGATAGCAGTAGCAGTCTAGAATATGCATGTCATTCGGAATTATTCAACTTCAGGCGAGGAATTTTGGAGTCCTGGAAGAAAATAATTATGCCGTGTGTGAAGTTATTCGCAGGGGCAAGTTTATTTCTCGATAATAGCTGATGATTGAAACATAAGGGAATAATTCAATGACGTCAGCATTTGTATTTGGTACACAGCAGAAGTACTGCCTCTGAACGTTGCCTGGCACTCTGCGAAAGACCAGTTTGCATCAAGTGAAAAGTGAGAGGGCAAAAACTATATATATATATATATATATATATATATATATATATATATATATAAAGAAAGAAATATAGTTTTAAGGTGTGCTGCATTTATGGGATAAAGTGCTCAATATCAGAGCTTATGTAAATATAAAAGTGGACTTTGAAGTCAACACAGGCTTTTTCGTGCTAGATGCAATCGTCCGGCCTGACGATTGCGACTATATATATATATATATATATATATATATATATATATATATATATATATAATTATGAGATCAACCAATCACGCTACCTTGGTTTCAACCTTTTGGTATCATCAGGTGATATAGGCCAAATGATTTCCTAACGCTTTATTATTTATATATAGACGCACAACGTGAAGTGCAATAGGAGGAGTTGAGAAAAGCAAAAGTATTGAAATTGTATGGGAAGGGGAGTAAATAAAAAGTACATAATTTCACCTTGGTGCACACGAACTCAAAAGGAACTTTTCAGTGTTCATGCATCATGACATTATTTCCGATCTTTTATTCATTTTGATTTTTTGGGGTCTGGAAATGTTATTATTTGTTAACTTTTCCTCCTGGCATAGTTTGCAGATATCACTATGATTGCTGTAAGTTTTGACTCTTAGTATTTTCCAGTTTACAACTGGATCTTTGAATTTTTTTTTCTTT
>OZ010580.1:62267387-62269887 GCA_963932145.1 Acanthosepion lycidas
GAAAAATAAAAACAAATAAACAAAATAACAATAAAAATAAGCAAAATTAATTAATCCAAACAAATTACCAAATCACACCTGTTAGAATAGACGAAATAGAATATAGAAAAATAAATTGACCTAAATTCATCCAATAAATAAACAAACCAATCCCGATAAAGTTACCGTTAGATAAAACAAATAAAGATAATCATGCCAAATAAAAACAAATTAAAAACTGTTCCCGCCAAAATAATAGTTAGAATAAACTACAACAATCAACCCCAAAATTGAATAGCTTTAATTAAATTCTCAAACCAAAACAAAACTATTAAATAAGTGATATAAAAAACACTGATTAAATAATTAAATAAAATAAGAAACAAAAAATAAAAATAAAAACAAGCAATATAATTTAACACAAATAAATAAACGACTTCCGGTAAAATAACCGCCATAATAGACTACCCACAATGCACCACTGACCCGTATATATATATATATATATATATAAAAATAGCCGAGAAAAATAACAGCACACGTGACATGATGATTGCATATAACATTAAACAGACTATCGCCTCTAAGTGTTGACTTCTATGTTCACTTTATATATATATATATATATATATATAGAGAGAGAGAGAGAGAGCGAGAGAGAGACATACACACAAACACACGCATATATATATATATATATCAGAACGCGTACATAAGCACAAATATGTATATACAAACGAATATATATATATATATATAGTGTGTGTGTGTTACATACACACGCACTCATATTGCCTATTATATCTAAGGACGAGTCTGTTGCAAATGATTCCAGTGTAAATAGTGAAAAAGCTAAAGTAAACTAACATGAAAGATATGGTGTCCAAAGAATGTAAAAGAAAATTACTTATAATTAAATATTCTATTGATATTGCAGCAGGAAGCATGTTCGCTTCGAATAGGCGTCAATTCCCTCTGTTAACATATCGGAATTATCTCCCGACTAAAACGTCTGACGGTTAGGTGGTGTGAGTAATAAAGAAAGGAAGTCTTAATGCATTTTGGATATTACAGTAATGCCTATGTGTATAAAAAGGGAAAAATTAATTTCGACAGAAATTGTGCATAATAGATTTACTTCTAACCTTGTCTCGAGGACATACAGGTGAAGAATCACCTAAAAGGTGGTGGCCTATTCAACCCATGACCTCCGTTCTATAAAGCGCAAGGTCAGGAGGTCATTTACAAAGTTCAGGTTTTGGTTAAAAGGAAATAAGCATAAAGTAGTGAAAACGTAGAAAAAATGTCGACAATTCGGTTTGGATTTGAATATTATTTTTGCTAGCATGAATTCCGCTTGAATTTTTTTTTTCTCTTTTAGTTCTTGGCACGAGCATGTTAGGGAAAGCGTAGAAAATTGTTATTTATTTTTCAAGTTTGTCTAATTTTAAGCAAGATGTACGTCCAATTACATCTGCTGTTTATGTTGGTAATGCTTCCAGGTTCTTCAGTACAAGTTGAGTTTACATTGAATCTTCCTTGTTCTGTAGCAGAGAACATGAAATTACCAAATAATATATTATATATATATATATATATATGAATGAATGAATAAATAAATAAATAAATAATGTACATAGTTGGAAATTGTGGGCCATAATTGTTTCTAATTTAAAATATAACTATTCATCCCTACCCAAGAAACATTAGAATAACACGATCAAACGGAAATAAGGAAGATTCCTGCCCAAAAAGCACCATTGGCCAGAATATAGTCAAATCAGTAGCCAACATAAATTGCCCGAAGATTATATTCAAGGATGAAATATACTGTCGCCACTCGATATATAACTCATATATATATATATATATATATGAGGGTTATATATATATATATATATATATATATATATATATATATATATATATATATATATGAGGGTTATATATATATATATATATATATATATATATATATATGAGGGTTATATATATATATATATATATATATATATGAGGGTTATATATATATATATATATATATATATATATATGAGGGTTATATATATATATATATATATATATATATATATGAGGGTTATATATATATATATATATATATATATATATATGAGGGTTATATATATATATATATATATATATATATGAGGGTTATATATATATATATATATATATATATATGAGGGTTATATATATATATATATATATATATATGAGGGATATATATATATATATATATATATATATATGAGGGTTATATATATATATATATATATATATATATATATATGAGGGATATATATATATATATATATATATGAGGGTTATATATATATATATATATATATATATATATATGAGGGTTATATATATATATATATATATATATATGAGGGTTATATATATATATATATATATATATATGAGGGTTATATATATATATATATATATATATGAGGGTTATATATATATATATATATATATATGAGGGTTATATATA
>OZ010580.1:62272387-62329887 GCA_963932145.1 Acanthosepion lycidas
TATATAAAGATACCCATAAAATCGCACATAGTTATGTGCCATGTGTGATATACGCGTAGGCGATCATGTATATTTCGATACATGGCTGACGAAGCAGATTTGTTATCGCAGTAGGTTGCCATTCCTTTCTGCAGTAGACCAGTTGCTCTAGAACCCAGTCTGTTCTGCTATTTACCCATAGCTGGAGGGAGAAGAGGATTCATCCCTTTTGCGGAACTTAAGGTGTGAGATACTTTCCCCACATAAAAAAAAAAACTGATAGAAAGTGTTCTTTATTTACTGATGGAGTTATTTCGTGGAATGTGTTCGGTGAGATGCGGGAAATGTAGGTTAAGTTAATAGATGAACAGCCTGATCAATCTCTTCCTGTTTTTCGTTTGTAAATACGCCTGTATACACATAACTGCATACGAAACCAACTAAATATATTACTGCTTTTGCGTCACTTTTTTAAATGTTTTATTATGAATTCCCGAATAAGAAAAAGTAAAAAAAAATAATATCTTACATCAGAAAAGCATAATTGAATGTGGTACAAAGAAAAACAGATGTTAATTTTCTTGTCGTCTTGTGAATACCATTCCATAAAATGTTCAGATCATATTCTACCTGAATTCTTCAAGGAGTCAGGGGAAAAAAAAATTGCTTAATCGACTCATTATGCCTCACTACTAGATACAACAGTCAGCAGGGTAAGAAAAATAATTCCACTCTGAGCATTCATCTCTCCTCAATAAAATCTCAGGAGGTGAGCAATGTTTCTTCGCATTCTGCTGGAAAAGCCAGACCAAAATATCAAAACAGTTTCAAGGACATCGTCTTCTCGATTATTAAAAAAATGGCTCTGGATTTGTTTCAATGATTTCTTGGACATTATTCCACTAGTCGGGACAACTGACAAGACAAAGATATTGTTTTAATTATTTCACCTGGACAAGACGAGAAAAGCCACGAGGATACACAGATTTACTAAGTGTAAAAGAAACAATGAGGATAAAAAAAAAAGAACAGTTTACAAGACGAGAGAAGATGGCGATTGACGTCGCAAATTTAGCTTGCTGATATCAGCCATAAAATCTTTTGCCTGTGCGAATCATAAAAGTAAAGACGTATTTTTCCTCTGTCGATATGAACGAGAGAAAAATCAAGGTAAGAAGTTAATTGGTATATTAAATAATATTGTTTAAAACTTTAACTAAACTGAAACACACACACACTATATATATATATATATATATATATGGTAGTACTCGTTTGGAAAAACCTTTGATAGCTTAACTTGCAGTAGAACAAATCGGTACTAGAGGAAAAATTGGAAGCATTAAAACAAGGCGAAACAATCATCAAGTGTTAAGCTCCAAGTCCAAAGAAAAAACCTCCAAAAAGAGTAAAAACAAAATAAAAAAATATTGTCATTGACTTATCAATAAAGCAACATACCCCTTGTTGTTTGTCTTATTTATTTATTTAGTCACGTGATTATGATTGTGTTTGGTTTTATCAATAAATACTGTTCCGTAATTTTCTTTTTTAGCCGGCTTTACCTTGAGGAACCGTTTAGGTGAAACCTAGGTAGGTTTGCCTGGCTTATTAGAATTATTTTAGTATATATATATATATATATATATATATATATATATATATATATATGAAATCTACTGTTTGGTGGTCGGTGACTAAACCGTTACCCTCTCCAATTTATTGTGAGGCGTAGCAACCCTGTAGAATGAAAAATGTGACCAGTGAAAGGACTTTTGTGGAGTCGTCGGCTAGATATGGGTTAATTAGTAAGACTAGTATCAATAAAACCAGTATTATCTCCAAAATATAAAAATAAAAATGCATACAAAATATTTAGATTTCGGGATGAAATAACCCATAGATATGTTGATATGCCGCTAAAAAACAAAAAAAAAACAAAAAAAAACAAGCAATCACATCCACTTGAAATGAACTTGAGTCTCAATAGACGTTCAAAGCATGGATCGTCATTGAGAGTGAAAAACCTCGGGGTGATGATTCCATGACACTAGCTTGGTTTTCGCGCTACTGAAAGTTACAAGCCATCTTTTGGTACTACTTTATCAACTACAATTAAGAAATATCTACTATGGCTTGCTATCTACAAGGAAAAATATCTACACCGTACAAATTTTATTTTGGAATGATATCTACATAGTAAAACCTATGAAAGCTAGAAAGACAAAATTAAATTATTAAATTTTTTTCTTTTATTTATATTCTAGCAATAAATAGCATGTAGATTGGCTAAAATATCTACACTGTACAAATTTTAAAAGATGGCAAACCAAAGTAGAACTATGTAGATATCATTCCAAAATAAAATTCGTATGGTGTAGATATTTTTCCTTGTAGACAAACAAAATGGATATCTTCCCTTGTAGATAGCAAGCCAAAGTATATATTTTCCCTTTGTAGATAATACTAATTACTAATTAACCCATAGCTAGGGGAAGTTATTTCCGTTTAAATCAACTCTCCGATACCAGGCTACAGCAGAGGTGAACCAAAAAAACAAAACAAAAAAAACAAACAAACAAACAAACAAACAAACTTGAACTCACAACTCTTTCGGTCTAATCACTGGATCTAACCAACGTCTTTATCCACTGGGTCATGTGTCCTCGTGAATATGGCAATGAAGATGAGGATAACAGTCCGAATAATGTAAATATTTATAATATCTCATCTCAGAGATATAGACAGAGACTGTGTTGTTTAAGAAAATCGATCTGGTAACTGATTACTTCTGCAAGCTCTCACGTTGTATCACCTGTTATCGTCCGATCACCGAAGTTAAGCAACGTCGAGTCTGGTCAGTACCTAGATGGGTGACCATTAATACCAGATGGTGCAAGCTTGGATGTCGGGTGGCACAATGGATAATAGGTGGGGATGAGAAATTGAAGAAATGAGTTCGTTACGCTCACTTACACAAATACCTTTGGGTGATCAAGAATTGAAAAGAACCATGTTCATCCAATCATGTCACACCCGCTCCTACCAAAGCGCATTAGACTAGCGCAGTAGTATAATAGTCTATTTCTCCCTGTCAATCTACCGTCCAACAAAGGACCTTCCCTGACTGAAAAGAAGTTTTTTAACGTTTACTTTTTTTTGTTTGTCAAATTAGGCTTCAAACTCACAAGCAACGCTGTAAAGCCACTAAAACACAAGAAGCTACTGGGTGTGGAAGAATTAGAAAACGGAAACCTTACCAGAGAGCGGGAACAAAGGAAGAGTAGATAACGATTGATATTACAATTAATGTTTTGAAGATTAAAGTTGACTGGGAACCATAGAGCTAGAAGAGAGTTCCACAAGCGAGAAGTGTAATAGAAGAAACTGTTAACATAGAACTTACGGTTACATCTAACTCAACAGTAAATTGGTGAGACCTCGTCGCCATAGTATTGCGCTTAAATTCATAAAGTCTACGTACCATCGTGTAAACATATACCTTTTTGGAATCAGGATGATCCCCAGAATTAAAAATTGGCATTTCATCTGTTTGAACATCCAGCATTGCATTGAGATTCGTGTCTGGATGAAGTGGGAAGAGTTAAAAATTCCAATTTAAAAATAACTGAAAAAAATTAGTGATGTTAAAAGTTTTAAATTTATATTGAGTTTAAAAAGGTACGCCAAAACTTTGTGCATTTACAAATTCTTGTTTTAAATTTAGTTTAAAATATTTCCCAAACTTTGTGAATTCAAGAGTAGAGTTTGTGATTTGAAGAACTCAACTCAACTGAAGTTCTATGGATTTTGTGAATTGAAGAATTCAATTTTCGGCTTGAATTAGAATTTCGGCCCAAATCGGTCGTTTGGCCGGAATTGCAGTTATAGCCCCAATCAATGTTAAAGCGAGGTTTTGAAATTTCATGAAGTGAACCGAGAAATTCAAAGTTATTTCTTCAAAGTTATCATTGTTTTTTTTCTAAGCTGGACCAGAGATTACTTTAACATTGGCCTTCCCTACAAACTAACTGAAAAGCCCACACGGAGTGCGTTTTTTAAGCTAGTATTTAATAAAGTAAGCACGATTGGAACCCAGATTTTTTCGGTTTTACTGGGTTGAATTTCATCTATCACTAATTCGGTGGTACCCTAAAAAAAAAAAAAATAATATATATATAGAAAGAGAGGCATCGGTGTGTGCGTGTGTTTTTTTTTGGGGGGGGGATGGTTTTCTTTAACGTGTTTCATATTGTTTGCTATCAGGTGGAACTGATTTCCAGAGTTTAGTTTCTTTTTGATGTGAGCGTCAGTTCATCATGTTGAAAATGCATTTGTGTCCTTTTGAATTAACCAATCAACATACGACAACCGAAAGACGTTAAGAAAATTTCGCATCTTCGTTCAATCATCTCTTTGCCACGATTTCGGGATTTTCAGTTTTGTTTCATAAGTGTTAGTTTAGCATAAGGCTACAAATAAGCAGCACCCAGTAAGGATCAATCTCACTACACAATAGTAGCGGTTAACTAGATAAACTTATTAACCCATTCTCCTTTAATTGTAGTTTGAGCTGAGGAACTTGACAAGAGTTATGATTTTTACAAACCTTCGTATTACTTGTCCTGTAAACAATATTTTTTCACATTCGTCTGATTGGTTAGCTCCAGTGACTTGTCCTAAAGAGTTGTAAGTTCATGTGTGTATGTGTTTGTATGTAAAAATTCAGATATAACTTTGAAAGATATATATAACAACCCAATATGAATAAAGACAAAAGGAAAAAGAAAAATGTCATTACATTTTCAGAATTTTTAAATTTAAGGATCCTCATGAATATTCATCAGGCTAACTGTGAAAGTAGAGGTAAACTATGGAGGATGGTAAGTGATATATTTTAATGCTTAAATAACTAAAAGTGAGTAAATTTTGTGTTGAATTTTTAATAATGTAATTATTTAGATTATTTTATTCAAGAAATGTATACATTATATATTTTGAATTGAATTCTAAGGTTTTAAATTTATAAATTTTCTATTTGATCTCTTTTTACTAAACTTTTTTAATAATTTAGTACACTCAAATCACCGTGCTGATAACAAATATGGCGCCAGTTTGTTTACATTGCACCGATCAGTACGAAAATGATTGCGCAGGTTAGTGTTGCCAGTATTGTGTGAAAAGTTTGTGTGAATTGATTTGACGGTTTTTGAAATAGAAAAAGTTATCCCGATAATAATTTGGTACGCAGTGTGTGTGTGTATATATATATAAATATAATTTTTTTTCATATAGACAAAAACTATCACTACAAGATGCAACTTTGTTTTGGTGCATTTAAATGTGCTTCAACGGGTGAGAATCAAAATGTCGAAGTGCAATTAAATGCATCAAAACGAAGTTGCATCTATGTAGTGAGTAAATTGTTTTTGCCTATATGAAAAAAATTATAATAAATAATTATTGCTCTAATACTGGTATTAAGCTCCCTTTTGAATTAATGCTGTGAACATTAGAATTTATATATTATTTTGATTCCCAATATGCACACACACACACACACATATATATATATATATATATATATATATATATATATATTGCATTAGACAATCTTTAATAGGAATGCTTGACTTTATATTATTGTATCAAAAATATTAAATGTTACACATTTACGTTATAAAATAAGGGAGAATAAATTCAAATCAATTGATTCCATCAAATAATGTGTTTTCAGAGAAAAATTGAAATAACATTATGTCAAAACAAATTTTTAAGCAGAAATTAAAATAAAGAAATTCTGTAAAATAATGTGTTTTTGGAATTCTTCACAAAAACATATTTTATAATTTTCATATAATTTCATGTCATAAAATATGATTTCTGAAAATATATCCAGTATTACAATAAAATCTGAAGAATGCAGGTATTTCTGCACAAGCCAAGATAAGTGAACATATATATATATATATATATATATATATATATATACACACACAAACGGATTGATTACCTGTACTATATATATATTTTAAAGAGGACAGTGAAGCCACAAGCATTTTGGTTTATAAAGTTTAATATATATATATATATATTAGTAGTAAATCAAATTTTTCTTGGACAATAGTTAAACATCAGAAAACATAAGGAAAATTAATTCCTTTTAATAAAATGTGGAAATAACCACTATTTGCCTGATGAAGGTTGTGAGACTGAAAACACATGTAGCAAAAATATGGAAAATAAAGTATAATATATATTTAAAAAGTCCACATTATAAGCAAAAACGTTTGCAGGTTATCTCTCTTCTTTAAAATATACACTTTTCCCTGGTTGAAACCATACTAGTAGAAAATACAAACATAATAACTTCAACCGCATGTAAAAAAAGATTAAAAATAATGGATAGTTTCTATATACTGTGTTCAAAAAAGAAAACACTTGTTTGAACACAAGAAAAATTAAATTAAAAGCCCAATAGTACTACCTTGTCTGTCGTTTGTAATGAAACATGTATAAATGAAGGATTGCTGCTTAGATATATATATATATATATATATATATATATATATATATATATTACATTTATACAAGTTTCATTTTATATATATATATATATATATATTACAGTATGTGTGTGTGTGTATATATATGTACATAAGAATCAATAATGCATGGTGACTGTCAGTTTTATGCTTCAAGGAAATCTTTATTCTAATGTTCACATGACCAATGCTCCGTCCCCGATATTGACCTCTCGTCTATAGATGTATAACACATTTTAAACAAAAATGTATGTATTATATATATTTATATATATATTGCTGGGATTTGAAGTTGTGTGTGACTGTGCAGGTTAAAGCACCCCAGATCAGATGATGCTTTTCTCTGATGCAATATACAATTACTTTATCAAGATACTAAAATGTACAGGATGGTAACTTACACTAATTAAAAACAGGGCGTCTACTCAAACATGTGTACCCACTAAAATATAATGAATAAAATAAAAAGTTTATAGAATAAAGAAATAAAATAAAAATTAAACAAATTAGTTTAATTTAAATGTTTGTTTAATTTTTTACATTTATTTTTTTACATCGAGAATTTTGCTTTAAAAGTATTATAATCCATTAGTACACTCACTGACATTATTTTGGTTGCGAAAAACATACTTTGTTATTGCTGTAGCCTAGGGAAGGTTACTGAATAGAATAATCACATGATGGTTGGTAATGAATGATAATACTTAGGACAAGAACAACACATATAAGATTCACCAGCAGTGCATAGTAGTAGTCGACTACTAGATGTCAGTCAAATGAATTCCATAATAAATCTAGTACTGCAGACCAACACATACAGTATTTACTACTGTATTAATAGGAATGGGTGCATACCCATTATCATCCATAGGTATGCTACAGCAGTTATATAATAACAAGCATCGGGCGCCCCAAGGTGGTGTAATAGTTAGCAAGCTCGTCTAGCTAGATCAACTATGACCGATTAGTGAGTTCGATCCTCACTGGGTGCCCCATGCATTCGGCCTTGTGCCACATCTAAGCTACACTTGGAAAATCACTATAATAACAGGCTCCTTATTTCCAAACAGCTCTAATCCAATTTCATTCATATGGCTTGGGTCAACATGCCGTAGAGTTTTCAGGCACTTCCCAATCAGGCTACATTTTGGGATCGTCTCCCGAAGCTCTTAAAAGTGGGTTTTCAACCAAGACAAAAAGATTTTTCTGACCGAATATCTTGGCTTCAGTCACTTTTGCACTGCCATAACAGATTCCCTGCGCTTTTTCTAAAATAAATGATTTTATGCTAATTGTTCAGATTAAATTTTCTCTTTGTTACCTATACTTTAGGAATCCATTGGTGGCAAGATATCATCATTTTACATTTGAAATTGCAAGATGTAAGTTCTATGCTAACAGTTTTTTTTTTTTTTTTTCTTGTGCTTCTCACTTGGGGAACTCTTTCCTCTTATTGCTTTCCAGCCATCAAGTTTCATCTTCAAAAATTTAAATTCAGTATCAATCCTTACCATCTATCTTATTTTTTATTCCCTCTCCTTAATAATTTCATTTCTCATATTCTATCAACACTCAGCATGTTAGTAGCTTTATTAATTACCTTGCTTTCGGTGATATATTAGGTTGGTGCAAAAATAATGACGTAATAATGTCGTTTTTTGACGTTAAAAAATACATAAAAAAAACGACATTATTACGTCATTATTTCTGCACCAACCTTATATATATATATATATATATATATATATATAATAATAATAATAATAGGTGGCCACTCCTACTCAAGGATACCCGTCTACTAGGGCGGATAGCCAATCCCTATTGCAGACTCTCACTTAGGCAAATTTGTGTTTAACACCCACAGAGCCCACCTTTGGTTTATACTGCAACTATGCTGAGCAGACCTTAGTTACAGTTTCTGGGAGAGAGCATGTTATCTAGTATGATCAACAATCTGACAATGCCAGCACACTCAAACGCTCAGTCACAATGACTTGTGACTTCACAAGGCTTGGATCCAAACGTGTTGCATGCTGGGATTGTCTCCCTCCAGACTGGTAACGTCAGGAAGTCTCCTTCCTGACAAATCAATCATGGGTCTCATGGTCAGAAAGCGAATGATCTAACCACTCAGCTACATTCCTGTCATTATATATATATATATAATATATATATATATATTATAGTTATGATAAATAAAAGGCTATAGGAAAAAAACAAGCCAAAAATTCCTGAAAAAATTTCATCTGAGGATTCAAATAGCTTAAGACAAAGAAATGTTGTTTGTTTTCTTAGTCTTCTGGAGTTTGGTGCCAAGGGACACTGATTAAACTTTCCCACCTCAAGGTTTTTTGGTAGACGTGAGTGTTGTTTGTAATGGTTTAGGGCAGTGGGGATAGTTAAAAGGTATGACAAGTTTTTTTTTGTAAAAGTTATAGAGGAGGGTGATGCTGTCATGTAATGACAGTCATTCCGTGAGCATGGAATTTTTGTAGTCTCTTGGAGTTCTGACATCTGAATTTAATTATGCGGCTGAAGTATAGGGTTTCAGGAAACCTACAAGAGGAAAATGATGAAAGAAAAAAAACGAATGAAAGAGAAAAAACTGAAGAGATCAAAGAAAAAATTAAGGTAAAAAGAAAGGAAATGAAAACAACTAAAAAAGAAGGTGAATGAAAAAGAAAAGGAATGAAGAAAACAAAGGAATAAAAGAGAATAGATGAAAGAAAAAAAAATAAAGGAGATATAGAGGAAATAAAAATAGAATACCAAAGAAAAAGAGGAAGGAAGAAAGGAAATAGTAAATAACATAAGAGAAAAAAGAAAAAGGAAGAGAATGAAAATGAAGAAAAAAAAAACAAAAAGAGGAATGAAATTAAGAAAAAAATAAAGGAAAAAAGAGAAAATTATAGAAGGAAATGAATGAATAAAAGAAAAAGGGAGGATGAAAATGAATGAATAAAAAAGAGAGTAGAGAAGGAAGTGAAACAAAGGCAATCAATGAATAAAGGAAGAGGAAGGAAAGAAAGAGTAAAAGAAAAGAAAAAAGAAAATTAGAGAGACAAGGAAGGAAGGAGTAAAAAAGCTTTGAGAAAACAAAGTAAAGAAAATAAGATAAAGAATGGATGAAAACAGAATAAGAAAGAAAGAAAGGGGAAAGGAAGAAAGGGGAAAGAAAGAAAGGGGAAAGAAAGAAAGGGGAAAGAAAGAAAGGGGAAAGAAAGAAAGGGGAAAGAAAGAAAGGGGAAAGAAAGAAAGGGGAAAGAAAGAAAGGGGAAAGAAAGAAAGGGGAAAGAATAAGAAAAAATCAGAAGAAGTAAAGAAAAATAGAAAGAAAAAAGTAGAAAGGAAGAATGAAAGGATAAAAAAAGAAAAGACTGCAAGAAAAAAAAAAATGGAGGAAAGGAAAGGAAAAGAAAAAAAAAAAAAAGAAAAAATATAAAATGGAAATGTCAATATTTAAAGTGACTAAGATTCTAGAGGTACTGTCTGGAGTTAGTTCATCTACAAAAAAAACAAAAAACAAACAAACAACTATCCTACATCAGAAAACTAACTTGTTCTGAGTTCATATGCTTGTAAAATCAGTGATGTTCACAATATTTTGAGACCTACATAAATTGCAGCAAGAATACGTCTTAATAAATCATTATATTCAATGTTTATCATGTGTTTCTATCTATACAGAGAGTTTCAAAAGCAATTTGCAGTTATATTTTGATGATGATATAAATAAACATTGAAATGTTAAGAAAATCAACATTTTATTTTGGACAGAGGTTTTATATTATTGTTATTGTTTTCCAAGTTTTACTCAATTTTGTTGTTGCTTTTCATCACAACACTTACAGCTGATACACAGTTTATTATTTTATTATAAATTTTATTGCATCTTATTGTTGCTTTTTATCTCAACAATCTGGCTCAATACATACTTCATTATTAGTGCTATTACTAGTTTTATTCCATCTTATTATTGTGCATTTTTATCCTAACATTGACTCTATACACTCTTCATTATTACTATTATTTTATTATTAGTTTTATTCCATCTTATTATTGTTGCTTTTAGCCCAACACACAGGATCTATAAATTTTACCATCATGAATGTAAACATTATAAAAATGTCTTATTAGACTTGAAATCAAATCCCAAATGACAAAGGGTTCTCTTCTATTGATGTCAGCTATTGATTTCTGCTATAGAAATTTTGATGCTTAAACAAGCCAGGTAATGGAGGTATGGGATGCAAATTCAAGACTAGTTAGAAACTCCTTTGATTTCTGATCTCATTGTGCCTGAATCTACAATTAAAGAGGAAAGCAACCTATAATTTATTGTGACAATAATGCAACAAATAAGATGGTGCAAACCTAATCTAATACTTTTTAAAAATCATTTCCAGCGACACCAGATGCAATATACATTTGAAAATGGATAGAGAACATTTAAACAAATATACTGGAGATTAAAACAACGGAGATGAAGATACTAAACTGAATAACATATTTGATGACATGGAAAAACCTACTTCCCACTACCCACAAAATGACTCAAAATACCCCTCGGCTTTTGTATAAAAAGATATCTGATAGTCTAAGGTTTAACTAGGTTCAGAAGACTGCCAGTTCTTTTATCTAACCTAACTTCATAATACTTTAACATTTAATGGATACAGGGGGAGGTTTAAATGCTAATTTGATGTATCAGATCATTGTAAAAGTTTGTGTCCGATTTACTTTGTTAATATAAAATGACCGCAACTTGACACTAGCGTTTGTTTTGGTGCCTATTTCTGCTGCGTTCTAGATTGAAACCTTGCATCGTTCAGTTTTGAGTCAGAATTTGTTGAATGTTGACATTTTGTCCACAATTGAATGCTTTAAAGATGGAGGATGGAAAATTGCACTTTTACCATATTGTGCTCTATGAATTTCAGAAAGGAATATGCATTGGAATTGCAACAAAAATATTCAGAAAGTTTTATTTGGATCATGCTCCAACTCATCAGATGGTCAAAAAGTGGTTTGACAGATTTTGTCAGGGTGAATTTAACCTAAATAATCAACCATACTCTGAGTAAGCTTCTGAGATCAATGAAGATGCTCTGCTTGCCATCAAGGAGAATAAAGCAAAGATTCTGATGGAAGAGATTGATAAGAGTTTGAAAATCGATATCTCAACTGTCTTTCCAAAATCAACATATGGGTGCCAAATTCACCGATCAAACAGAACAAGCTTGATTGCATTCCTGTGGTAATTTCTTTGATGTTACTTTACAAATTGTCACAGGTGGTGAAAAAGGAATCATTTATGATAATGTTCAACACAAACAAAATGAGAAACAAGCTTGTGGATGTAGAGAACACATGGCTAAAGTGGACTTGCATTCACTGAAGGTGTTGCTTTTTTTGTTGGATTAGAGAAGGGATAACTCACTTTGTGCTCCTCCAGCCATCAAAACAATAATTGCAAAAAAGTGTTGAGTGACCAACTTACCAATCTCAAGGTATCTATTCAAGAAAAATGCCAGATTTTGGCAAATCAAAACAGTGTCATTTTTGGCCATGACAATGTAAGACTGCAAGTTGTGAACAGACCTTGTAGAAAATTAAAGAGTTGAAATGGGGTTCCACCCTCCAGCACACACGATAATTTCCTAACTTGGTTCCTTTGGAAAAAAAATACACCTCACAATCTTCTTTGAAAAAAAAAAAAAAAAAAAAATACACCTCACAAGCTTCTTTGAAAAGAACTACCTCACAAACTTCTTCGAAAAACAATGCAATCAACAAACTTGTAGAATGATGGGAGACAGTTGTTAAAAATGATGTTGACTATGTATGACTGGTCAGTTGTATTCAAGGATACCTGTCTATTAGGTAATCCCTGTTCGCAGACCCTTGCTCAGGTACATTTGTGTTTATTCAATACCCACAGAGCCCACCTGTAGTTTATACTGCAAATATACTGAGCAGCATGTTCAAGCTCTCAGCCACGATGACATGTGACTTTGTGCTAGCACAGCTATTGATGTGTTCATCTACCTAATTTCACTTACAATGCTTGGATCAACCCATGGTATGGTTTTCAGGCACTTTTAAAAAGGTGCTGCATGCTGGGATCGACCCCTCCAATTATATCATCAGGAAGTCTCCTTCTTAACAAATAAATTGACCATGTTGAGATTCTAACCCAAAGTCTCATGATCAGAATACAAATGTTCTAAACACTCAGTCACGTTCCCATATGCCGACCACGTACTTGACTAATAAATGTTTTATTGTGACCGCGTAAAACTTTGTTTTTAATTTTGAATTAGGCAAGAATTTTTGCTATGATCTAATATCTGCCATGCCAATGTTTACCCAGATGCAATAGACTACACAAACTTATAACTATCTCAACAGTATAAATGTTGAGGTGTCTGATAAGCCAAGGTTTGCCCAGATACTGTTGGATACCAATACTTGTACCAAGTCTAATATCTTAATACTGTCAGAATAAATGCAAGTAGGGGAAGTTTATACAGGGCATCCCCAAAAATTTGACATCATTTTAAAACAATTATCTTGAAAACTACTAAGTCTAGATCAATGAATTGAACAGTTTAGATGTTGAACATCATAAGTTTATTATGGGATCGATTTAATAAGTGTTCAAAATGTGCACAGCCTGTGACATGGCACATGTCAAGTTAGTAGTTAAGTTCTTGCCAAACATGTGGTAACATTATCTAGTGTGGAAGATAATGTTATCTAACATTATCCGGTAACATTATCTAGTGTGGAAGTGATTCTCTGCTTGGGTTCATCAATGCTAGCAGGAAGGGGTAGGACATAGAACAATCCCGTCACATATCACCATAAAAAGATATCATACAGGGACAGGTCCAGTGATTGCGGTGGCCATTTAATCAGAAAATTTTCTTCATCTCCACCCTGACTGATTCATTGCTTTGGCAGATTCTTATTGAGATAACAAAAATAAAACATTAAATATAAAATCTTGATCTGTTTCTATAGATTCTGTGAAAATTTGAGGTTATTTTAACTAGAATTGCCAAAATTATTGGCCTGCAAAATGATGTCAAATTTTTTGGACACCCTGATTGGGATATGTTATTAGGCAAAGATTTATCAAGATACTGTAAGCTAGCAGTCATAAAGAAATAATATATTAATATGTAATTTAAATAGAGTATCTTACATGGGAAGTCAATTTTATTTTCTAGGATAATGTTTACCCAGGCACCATAGACTACCAGACATTATATGTAACTTCATTAAACGTGAAATGATAGGCATATTATATACAAGGATAGGGTATCTGATAGTCTAAGGTATACCCAAACACAGTAGAATATTATTATTTTTATCTTAATGATGCTGGAATATTAAATGTATTGGTTTAGCCAAAAAGTTTGTTTACTTTATTAAGTAGAAAATCTACTTATAAACCAAACAAATATTTTGTCAAACTGAAATAGGGAGGTCATCAAATCATGGAAATTTGTTGAATAATCAAAAAGTTCATCTTCTTTATTCAGGCAACAAACCAATGTTATTCGAGGTTTTAACAGCACTTGGATGTTTTGTTAACAAGGTATCTGAAATGATAGAATTAGCTAAATATTGAATTTTAAACCTCTACTCATTCTTTAATCACTTTAAAAACAACTTCCTAAGAAAATATCTTTGTGATTTATTTCTAAGAGTTAATTTTCAGATTTATAGTTGAAATTACTTGGACACATTAAAAAGAGGTTCTTGGAAAATATAACACTCACATGATGTACTGAAGACCAGGGTGCAGTAATGAAAACAATGTGTAACCTACCAAGTTTGGGTGTATTGCTGGTAGAGTGGGAATAAAGGGATTGCGAAGAGTAAAAAATTGCTAAAACCGACAAGGAAAAATTGTGGAAAGCTATGATTGTCCGGAGCTAAATGGACATGGCACATAAAATAAGACTCATACCAACAATGTTTAAAGTAACTTGCCTCATTAAAGAAACAATATTTTTATAATTAAGCCATAACAATCACATAAATTTTCTTTTTATCAAAATATAGGGAAAGCTTCTAAGAGTGGAGTGGTGTTAAATCTTATTGAAGTTCAGTTGCTATAAAGAAATTTCACAAAAGAAAAATGCCTGCTGAGATTGAAACACCCCTTCAAGAAAAAAACAATCAAATTTTGCTTTTATTCAATCATCAATATGAAGCCATTAAGGCTTAAAACACAAAAATCAAAGGGCATTTTTTTTCTTTAAATGCTGATGGCCAATTGAAGGAAACACTGTTTAAATCCTCAAATGAGTTTTTGTTATTGTTCCCTTGGAAGAAATAAAAATAAATTGATTGAAACTGAACAGAAAACAAAAACTGAGGATCAATGAAGCCATAGCTTCCCCCCCCCACCCCATGATGCATCAGTCATTATTAAATTGTTTGTAAAAATGGAGGAATGAAAGTGTTGTGTTTGTGAATATTTTTGATTGGACAAAAGCTACTTGTCAGAGATAAAAAAAAAAAAAAAAAAAAAAAAAAATGAAGGAAAAGATTACAATCCAAAACAATTTCCTGCTTGAAAAAATTTCCAATACAATACCCAACAAAAACATCTAAACTGCAATATAAAATATGAATAAATATCGAAATAAGAAAGTTTCATATATTCTTGTATTAAGTTCTGTACATTATTTTGTACTAGTTGAAGTACTTATTTTAGTGAATTATGAGAAAAAAAAAAAAAAAAAAAAAAAGAGTTTTATTATTTTGAAAACTCAAGTCCTCTTTTTAAATAGACTCGTCAGATAAAAACTTTCATATGCATGCCGTACCTTGACACCAAACCTGTTCAGAATTATTGAAACTGTCAGCTGTATACAAATGCTTTCTTAGACTGATGGTTAAAAAAGGTGGCTTTGAGTGAATGCAGCCTGTAAGTTTAATGAACGTTCTTCATCAAGTATCACAGAGAGGTGCTGCAGAATTAGAAAATGTACCAAATAACAGAAACCAAATCACCTGAGGACTTTCAACAGCAGCAAAAACTAAATGGATAGCAAATGTAGCTAAAAGAGAAAATGATGACAAAATCAAGATGTTGACATTCACAGTATTTTAAGCAAAAGCTTAAGAAAGAAAACCCCATTAATTCTGTAAAGGGCAATAGCAGTTTCTGGAGTTGAGAAAGCCTTTTTCAATATATATTAAGTTATATATATATATATATATATATATATATATATATATATTAAGAAATGGACAAAGTCCGACAATTTATTTATTAAAAACATTTTTATGTTTAATGTTCTTTTTTTATAGATATAAGTATTTAAGTAAATGCTCTGTTTATAATAAACAGTATTAAATAACATTTACCGGCCTGAATGTCCGAGAAATTTTCGTAGGCATGTCAAGGTAAATGACGGTTCTGTATAGAATGCAGGTTCGAATCCTGCCAAGGACGAATATTTTCTATGAAAATTTCTCGGACATTCAGGCCGGTAAATGTTATTTAATACTGTTTATTATAAACAAAGCATTTACTTAAATACTTGCATCTATAAAAAAGAACGTTAAACATAAAAAAATGTCTTTAATAAATATATATATATATATATATATATATATATGCAAGGTGAATCGGTATGTACTGTCCTCCTGATTGCTCTTTCCCACTCATTATTAATATTTCTGTTCCTAATTCTTCTACACCCTGTAACTCCTTGTGCCTTTACTGCATTGCATGGGGAGATACCAATTAAAATAAATATATATATATATATATATATATATATGTGTATGTGTGTGTGTGTATGTATTATTCTTAAAGTTTTCCATTTGGTAGTAGTAAGGGAATGTAAAAATTGTTCATAGTGTCTTTTGGCCAATTTATCTAGTCATTTTCACTGGTTTTGCTGTTAATTTCTTTTCATGGTTGTTTTTTTAAGATGTAGTTTTGGGATGCCTACTGTGTGGCAGTGCCATTTATTTCGAGCCCCATAGCTGGAATTTGAGTTGGCATCCTTCAATTTAAAAAAAAAAAATATTTAGCACATTATTTCCATTGCTAAATAAAGTGAGATTAATACTGAATTTTCATATATATATATATTACACACACACTAGGCGAGATAGATAAATTGTTGTCTAAATTACACAAAAATGAAAACAACACTGACATCTCATTTTAACAGATATATTTACCAAAATTACACAAAAATCTCTTAAAATACTAGAGTAAATTTATTCAATAAAATAGACATTGGCTTCACTCATGGCTTCCAGATGATTTCAAAATCTCCTGCAATTCTTCTGGGTGGTCCCCTTATATGGTGAATGGTGAATGCTGCCATAATCCTTGCCTTCAGTTCATCTTTGGTGTTACAAGGAGTATTGTTGGTCTCTGGCTCAACTGCACCCCATACATAATAATCAAGGAAGTTACTGTCAGGGGAGTTGGGTGACCAAATGTAGGGGGGTGATGTGGTCACAGAAATTGTCTGACAGCTATGACTGGGTTCTTCTGCTTGTGTGGTATGGTGCAGAGTCCTGTTGCCAGACTTAGGGTCTTCCAGCAGCCATCCTCTTGAACGAATGTAGCACTACTTCCTCAAGGTACTTGATGTAGGCCTCCATGTTGAGTCTGGATTTGGAAGTTCTTATCAGAATGATCAGAGTAAGTTTATAAGCTGCTGTACTTTAGTAATCGTCATTAGACTCATACAACACTTTCTGAATTCTCTGCACTGTGCTCAAATTGACAACTAAACACTGAAATATTTGGATTGGAGCTTCTGCTATAAATACCAAGCAGTAGAGTATGGCGTTTCCAAATTTCTGGTAGAATGAATTGCATCCTGGTGTCTTTCTCACAGATGGTACCCAACTTACCCTACTATACTGTGCAGTTGACAATATCAAAAAGGTTTAAAATGTATATTTATATATTATACTGGCCATTATCGTTGCTTTCATGGTTCAAAGGAGTAACACTTATTTTCCTTTTGTATCCAAAATTGCAGTACATGTTTTATTATAAAATAGCTTAAATGCCACCCAATAGGACGGCTTTTAAGCTAGCTCCTGTGGAGGACTTTTGGTTTGGCCATCATAATAGCTTGGGAGGAGTAGATGCAATAGGCATCAATAAGCCACAGGAGAACAAAGTTGATTGCTGCATTTAAATATTGAATTAATGTTTATGCTTACCTTTTAAAAGTTCAATGATAATTCTTCTGCTGCCACTTAATTTAAAGACAATTCGATGTACGTAGATGCTTATTTTCTGTACAAACAAATATTTTTATTTCATGGGTGACTGAACAGGGAACAATTTATAAGATAAAATTAATATAGTGTAAAGATGGGAAAATAGAAATTAGAATTTGTTATACATTCAACATTTGAAGAGTTAGAGAATCATAATAGCTAACAAAGTAAAACCTTTATTATGGAATATACATGAATAAATGTGAACTCAACCAACAATTATCCAATGAATTCTGGGATTAAAGGCCCCAATTCTACCTTATAGTAACTTATATCTTAAAGCTCAATATCTGTATTTCTGTATTATATATTATCTAATTGCAGGTGATATCACTCTTCAGGTTTAACTAATTTGCATAGTGATTTAAAAAAAAAAAAAAAAAAAAAAAAAAAGAGTATATTTCATTAGTTAACTGTGTTTCATTACTGTTCACTTACTCATGGATTATCTTGATTTGCATATCAAAATTGGTTCTGTTTAGGAATATCATCTTATATAGTGCAGAAAAGTGTTTGAAATTTGCATTTTACTTGGTGTTGACATCTATATGTAAAAGTTTCTTTAACTTATCAAGCCAATTTATGAATGAAATTGGCATCTAAAATTTTTGTTTCAAATATTTCAAGTAGTGAATATATCTTACTTTGTAAAGTGATACTGAATGGGCAAAGCCTGCTAGTATATATATATATATATATATATATATATATATATTATATATATACATACACACACATACATACATACATACATACATATCAATATGTAATAAATTTGAATAATATGAATAGAAAGTTTTTTATGAAATACATTTGACAATATCACTGGCTGCTCAGTCAATGAATGCCAATTTATTCCTTGTAAGTAAATGGCTAATATTACCTTTTCCATCTTTTTCAGGAAAATAATATTACAATTAAACTGAGTAAATCAATTCCTGTTTGGCTGACAACTGAAATAATTTCAGTGGAACCTCTCCCATTTTGTAACAGGAGATGTTCATTTTATATCAAGTGTACTTGACAAGTAAGGCTAATTAAATATTCATTCTTAAAACTGATGCATATTTCCCCAAGGGAACGGAGATGTGGCTAAGTAAATCCTGAAACCTGTTTGAGAAATCCAGGTGTGAATTCAGCAAATGACTTCAGGTGAAAACCTTTCATCTTCATCAAGATGACATTATTTATTGAAAAGACCAGTGTATAAAATCAATCAGAAAGCAGTGAGCAACCTTGTACCAGGCTTTGGTATGAATCCACCTTTTCTCTCTCATGGTATTAGGTTGGTGCAAAAATAATGTCGTTTTCTCACATGAGTTACTATGTGAGGAAACGACATTATTTTTGCACCAACCCAATAACTAGTTAAATCATTACTATCTCCAAAAAACATTACAATCTAAAAATATCTTCTGGCTTTAAATAACCTGCAAAAGTCATATGGCCCAGAAGATAATGATGTTGGTTAGATCCAGTGACTAGACCTGAAGAGTAGTGAGTTCAATACCAATCCACAGCATTAGTGAACAAAAACTTGGTGAGTTGAGATAAAGGGAATAAGAGAGATATCCAGAAGAGGTATGACATGTGGAATTAGATCAATCTACACCCCGTGGACAAAATAAAGTGTTCGGTTCAAAATTCCAATCACCTGAAGAAGGTTACAGAGTACAATGGCCGAAACGTTTTGAATATGGCAATGAAGATGAGGATAAGTGTCTGAATAATGTAAATAATGCAAATAACCTGCAAAGGGTTGATAAATCATAAAAAATGGATGAACTAGTGAATCAATCACTGATTATCTAGGATGAGGATTAATAATTATTCATACTACTGAGATTCAAACTCTTGTTCTCATCTTTTTCATATCTTGTCATTGTGGCCTCAGGCCTTCATCAGATGTTTATCAATATGTGTAACTTACAGGGAATTTCAAATTGATCCCTTTATTAAATATATTGGAGTAGACTGTTCTCATTCCAGTGCCCATATCTCAAGATATGGTGTCCAGTTCTTATTTTGTTATTCTTTTTTGGTTTGTGTTTATTTTTATTTAGCTGAGCTGCTCAAAAAAAAAAAAAAAAAAAAAAAAAAAAACAGCTTCTGGTTGGAATGAAAGAAAACTCTAAGGATAAAGTATTGGGACTTTTGAGGCTAAGAAGAACAAATAAATTATCTTAATATGGATATGTCAAGACCCATGATGATTTTTGATTTGATATGGTCAAGAAAGATTTCTAGTGGACTAGTAGTATCAGAAATAAGTCTTTGAATGTTGAATGTCGTAAGTCTTTATGTAATTTCTGTTGCTTTAGTAGTGGTATTAGATATAGTAGTTTTCAAATTTGATAGATGAAGCTTTATCATTAATTTTTGACACAAGTTATCTTGCTTATTTCTCTTGCTTAAAGTCTTACCAGAAACTTAATTCTTTCAAGTTTGCACAGCTTGCTGACTTGATCTGTGATTTTCTATTTGTCTAAACCTCTGAAATGAGGTATAAACTTTTATTACTTGCATTATTTACATTATTCAAACTGTTATCCTCCTCTTCATTGCCATATTCACAACATTTTGGCTGTTGCATTCTCTGGCCTTCTTCAGGTGATTGGAATTTCGAATGAAAGAGTTGTGAGTTGAGTACCAGGCCACAGCAGTGGTGAACCAAAATTTGGAGAGTTGAGTTAAAGGAAAATAACAGACATCCAGAAGAGGCATGACACCTGGAACTAGAATAATGTACCCCCCAACAGACAAAATAAATGGTTTGAAATTCCAATCACCTGAAGATGGCCAGAGCGTACAATGGCTGAAATGTGAATATAGCAATGAAGATCAGGATAACAGTCTGAATAATGTAAATAATGCAAGAAATAATGCATACAACGAAATTTGAACATTGTTCTGTCAATTGGCCATTTAAAAAAAAAAGATCTTCCTTGATTCAAGTTAAAAAATTTGATTTTAAAAATCTTCCTCACTAAAATAATCAACTAGAGTTCTATGTTATGTTCACCATTTGTAAAAAGTAGGAAAATGCTTTTTGAGAAGAATTTTGGTGTTTTTCCTTTAGTTTTCCTGTTCTCAGAGTAGCAGCTAGCAGAAGGGATAAGAGGCCATGTTTAAAAGGGGTGCAAAGAAGAACAAAGTTTTTTAATGCGAGTAGAAAGACAAATGAAAAATAAATAAATAAAAGAAATGTTAAGAGTAGGAAAACAAAATTCATATAGAGCTCAGGTGATGGCTATGATTTTTGTTAATGCCAAGCTTCTTCAGGCTGTAAGTAATCATGGCCCTCCACAGATTCCTTTTCTTATCTGTAAATAGACATGATTTGAAAAAGATAATGGAGTGATTTCCCATTGCCTTTACCGTTCTGAATTCAGAATTGTTCTTTTCCTAGACTGACTGCCATCCAGGGTAGGTAGTACAGTTATCGTGCTATTCAAACCATAATTTGGGGAGTGGGGGTAGAAGAAATCGATTCATACTCCCCCCCCCAGGACATTAGAGTAAAAATAAACAGAACAGACTTGGCTGGAATTAGAACTCACCTTGCCAATTTTGCATTTTCTCATGAATAACAATTATGTAATCTGCACATATATCAATATGATATGATCATGTGGTGTAATGGTTAGCAAACTTGTCTCGTTAGATCAATTATGATTGAATAGCAAATTGGATCCTCACTGTGGGCCTGAACTTTCTGCCTTGTGCCACATCTTAGAAAATCACCATATCCATGATAAAAATAAATTAGGTTACTTGCAGAATGAATAAAAAATATTTAGTTTGTCTACTTTCACATGCATCTCTACATCATTTTTTATTTACAAGGAATTCACGAATTTCAATACTATAGAACCCAGTCTGTTATTTGCCAATAGCTGGGGTGGGAAGAGAACAGATGGCTTCACACCTTTCCCAAGAATGTAAGTGAATATAATGAACTCAAATGAAATTGAACTCGGCTCTCTGATTCCTCAACCGGAGCTAAAATCCATCACCCCACCATGCCTCCCGGTACATCAGAATTATTAATGGAATCTCTGTGTTGTAATAATTATCGAGAGACCAGACTATGCTTTTAAAATCCACATGTAAAATGCAGACTTTTGGTTGGGTTTGAAGCAATTGTTCCATTGTAAAAGAGTAACTACTTGATAACTCAAAGTAGGTTATTTCACTACTTGTGCTTATCATAAGTTCTTTGGATAAAATCATGTTTATCTTGGTAAACTATTAATCTTTGATATTCAATCAGCTTTTTGTAATGCTCTGGTGATTACCGGGTTCCTTCTGTCATGCTTTCTCTTCACAATTCAGATTAGACCAAAGAGCAGGGCCATCAAGGACACATGGTGCAGTGGATAAGGATGTTGGTTAGATCCAATGACTAGACCCAAAGAGTTGTGAGTTAAATACCAGACTATGGCAGTGGTGAAGCAAAACTTGGAGAGTTGAGTTAAAGGGAAAGAACTGAAGAGGCATGGCACGTGGAACTAGAACAATCTACCCCGGTGGGCGAAATAAAGGTTTCGGTTCGAAATTCCCATCACCGGAAGAAGGCCGGAGCGCACAAGGGTCGAAGCGTTGTGAATATGGCAATGAAGATGAGGATAACAGTCCGAATAATATAATTTATGTAAATAATCATAATATCTCATCTCAGAGATATAGACAGCCATTATATCACTAGAAGCTAGTCACTGGATCTAACCAACGTCTTTATCCACTGGGCCATGTGTCCTTGTGAATATGGCAATGAAGATGAGGATAACAGTCCGAATAATGAAAGTAATCATGATACCTCATCTCAGAGATATAGATAGATGTGAAAAAGGAGATTGTAAAGAAAGAGTTAATGCAGAGGTAAATGAACTGTGGATTGGAATTTCGAATTCACCTGAAGAAGGTTGGAGTGTTGTGAATATGGCAATGAGGATAACAGTGTAAATAATGTAAGTAATCATAAAACCCTCTCTGAGATATAGAAAGATACAGACCAAAAAGTTGCAGCAATACCAGCTTATCACTAATCTGTTGCTATTTCTATTGCAAATGTTCACCACCTTTGGTTTTCACCAGTTCTGACCTTTATAGCTCGGTCATGCAGTTGAATCACCCACGTCTCTCCCATATTATAGTTAAGAGTAGAAAGTTACACTCAGGCCCCCCGAGAACTGCTATTTGAATAAAGTTTCAAATAGATCATTCCCTGAACACTATAGTCTTAACCTCTTAAAGTCAAGGGTCAATCATTATCTTCCTTATCCACCTCTTTAGCTCATATCGCACACTGAGTTCTTTTACCGCTTCTTTAGCTCATACCGTACACCTAATTCATTAAGCCTCTACCTTGAGTTGTCTTTGAGCCTTGATCTGAGCAAACTTTAGTATAAATTTCTCAGGTTAGTTGTACATGGATAAGAGTTAGTATTCAGTTAGTTGTGTGCCATGCGTGATACACGCTTAGGCGATCATTTTTTCCATTTCTTTCTGCGGTAGACCAGTTGCCATCCAAGGCTATAGAACCCGGTCTGTCCTGCTATATATACTCATAGATGGGGGGAGAAGAGGATTAACATTTTTCCTAAGAGTATTAGCACGTAAGTGAATGTAATGGATTCGAATGGGATTCGAACTCAGCTCTCCGATTCCTCAATCCTGAGCCGCTATCCATACCTCCTAGCATTTATCACAGAGCACTACACAGGCCATTTGCCAGACAAAGTGGAATATATATCTATTTGTATAAGTGGGAATAGATAAGAAAAAAAATGGATTTGTTGCATTTTTGTGGGGATAAATATCACGTCTTTCCAGATGGCCCTCTGAAATCAGGAATATACAAGTTTTTGGATCTATAACAAATGGCAACAATTACTTCAAATTCTGTTCCTTGGAAAAATTATTACCAACATATTCTCTTTCAATGTTATTTTCCTTCGGTGGGAATAGAAAATAATCTGCCCCCCAAAAAGTGAGTGGATCTTCCTCGATTAAAAAAAAAAAAAAAAAAAAAAAAAGTAGTGGTATATATATGTTGAGGAAACTGGTTGAGTAAGAAATAGAATTTCTCCAGGAATGTCATTAGCAGCTGAGTTCTGTTTCTCTGCATGGTTACCAATCATCATTGGAGAAAAAAATGTCAAGCTTGTAATACTTTCTCCAATGTGCCATGAAGGCATTTACAAACATATTTGTTAAGATTTACTGGAAGAAAAGGAATTCAGAATTCTTTAAGAAAATGTAAATACACATATCTATAGGATATTGGTTGAAGAACAATGGCCTAAATGGTTTTACAAACCATTGCCAGTGTAAAGAATTTGTTTCACACGAGGTGTTCTATCACTGATGTTCTGAGCTAGAATAAGGTAAGCTTAGTTAATATATATATATATAGAGAGAGAGAGAGTGTGTGTGTGTGTCCAATTAAATAAATCGGAAACAGTATGTCTGCTTATTTTTAGCATAATCCTTTCATATTCACAAATATTTTCCGTGTATATTCGTGAATATAGAAGGATTATGTTAAAAATAAGCAGAAATAATATTTGTAATTTATTTAAATCAGACTTGCCTAAAAGATAATTTTCTGTCTAAATACACAAATATATATATATATATATATATATTTGTTTTCTGAACGTTAATTATGCAAGACATTTGAATAATGTCTACATAATTTACGTCCAGAAAAGAAGGAAATTATAAGGAAAAAAAAATAAATAAAAAACTTAACCTCAGTACCTTGCCAGTCGTTTTTAATGAAACTTAAATAAAGAAGGGATTGCTGCCCAAATACTCAATTATATGTGTGTGTGCGCGAGTGCGTCGTATGTTATTTTATGAATCATTTTATGCCCATTTTCCACAATATAAACGACAATATTTTTTCAATTTTCGCTATTGTATTCCAAGTTTTCCGTTAGTTTTTTTTTTTTTTCATCACCACTTGTTCATTTTTTTTTTTTTTTTGTCTCTTATTTGCTAAGCATTCTATGAATTTTAATGAATGGTAATGTAATTATTTCTGTTTATACGTTATTTTTATGGATAAAACTAATTTGTGTAAATGAATTTTTTTTTTTTTTTTTATTAATCAGTATTAATTACATTTACCGGCCTGAATGTTGGAGAAATTAATAAAATCCCAAATCACCTCATATGGGGAATAGCCTATTTCAGCAGATGAAGGTATAGGTAGTCTGTCTTATCGACCCTGGCGTGGATTGAGTTCGTATCAGAAATAGAAATTTAACTGCGAAAGCTAAAAAAAGTCAAAAAAAAAAAAAAAAAAAAAAAAAAAAAAAAAGAAAAAATAAATAAATAATACAGAATTTATTCATTTCAACGTTTCAATCAGACGAACGACACGAGACAGATTCAGGGGATGGTGAAAGGTGTTTGTCTTAAAGGGAAGAAGTTTTATAAAATTAAATTTTTATCGCGGTCGCCATCGCTTCTCGGCCTTTCCAGGGGTCGGGATGTTTCAAAGATTTTAAGCTCAGACCCCAGTGTGTCTCCCCACCAAGTATTACCTCAATTTTTTCTACGGTACTGCCGGTAATCCCATTCGAAACCCCGACCTTCTGGCGCATTCGGTAGCGACGTGAGCATGCTGAAAAATACCATCGCTTCTTGCCATTTTGTCTGGGATGAAAGTGTAGTATCTGTCCTCTAGCGGATGAACTACATTTCATTTTTGCTGTGTCTTCTTCGTCCGCGGACAGAGCGCAAATGAAACTATTATTGAGATGCAGGCCGTCTCGGGACCTCACCCTCCCTTTGCCCTAAGGAGGAAGGGTGGACGGTTGCGGTGTTTGGGCTATTTTGGGATCTTGTCCGAGTGTACACGCGCTCAGGCTCCCCTCATAAATCTGACCTTGTGTCACATTCTGCCAGCGTGGGGCAGCAAGTAAATGCAATTGCTTTTCGACTGACATCAAAGTGTAATATCTGTTCTCATTAGCTTAATCTGATTCTAGATCTTTTTTTTTTTTTTCATTTTCTCATTGAAACTAAGTATTGTCTTCTCCCTTCTCTTTTAACGCGATCAAAACGGAATAGTGCATTATTTATATGGCAGGGCGTAACGGTCGTGCGAACTAATTTACTGGAAATATATTTACCTTTAACATAAAAGTAGGATGCACATATCTGAGAAAAATAAGCTCAGGAAACTGTAAGTTTAGAATCAGCACAATTTAGTTAAGTACTGCATCATTTCAGTGGGTAGCAGACAAAGTTTTTTTTTTTATTTTTATTGTTACTTACTGTAATATTTAATCAAAAGAGGTGTGACCAGTCAGAGTTAACAAGCAATTTTAAGTGAAATGTCTTTAAGAACTTTATGGACCTAATGACCATATTTTCTCTGTATCTCAGCAAATCCTTGAGAATAAGGACAAATTAGATATGAAGTTTGACCCAGATAATACACATAAGAAAATATTTATTCTCTGGGGCTACAAATTTGTTTCGGGTTTGTCAGTGGGTGAGGAAAAGAGGAGATTCCTGCGGTTAATTTCCTCTCAGCAGTAAAACCGAGTGGAAAGATATTCGTCGAGATAGTTGACCCAGTTCCAGGTCTCATTAAAAATCATTACAGACACTTTGCTCACCGAGTTCAAAATCATTCTCGTATATTTAAAAGAGGTTCATATGACAATTACTTTTTTTTTCATCAATCCTATCAATTGGTTTCAAAAAGTAAGCTGAAATGGCTACATGTAACCGTAAGTTCTATGTCAACAGTTTCTTCCTTCCCATTTGTGGAACTCTCTTCCGAACCCTTTGCTTGCCAGTCAACTTTGATCGTCAAAAATTTAAAAGTAATGTCAATCGTTACTTTAATTCTTGTTCTTTTATTGATCGATTCGTTTTTTTACGGTTTATCAACCTCTTGCATGTTATTTAAAGCCAAAACATATTTTTAGATTGTATGAATTTTTTTGGGGAAGATAACGATTTAGTCTTATTACAAGTCTCATTACAAGTCTTATTAATTAACCCATAGCTTGGTGGGAAGAGAGGTAAATTCAACCCTTTCCCAAGGATGTTTACGCGTAAGTGAATATAACGAACCCAACTGGAATTGGAACTCTGCTCTCCGATTAACTGTTCCGAGCTATTATCCTGGACATCACACGCAAATCCAAGTACCTGGTATTCCCAAGCGGTCGCTCATCTAGGTACTGACCAGGCTTGACATTGCTTAACTTTGATGAGTTTACGGAACGGGTGTTTCAATGTGATATAGCCGTAAGTCTTGTTCTTTTATTGTTCTCTGGCTTTAATAATGTTTATTTCCTGTTCTTTCACACGCAGTGACCCTTTGTATCATCAAAAGAATAAGATTAATTTGAGTATTTTTTGAGCCTTTAAGTGGGTATCTAGGTTTTGCAGTCATGTATGTATTATATTGAGTAAAAAGTGGGAATTATTTTTAACTAATGTTTATTGGCATCAATATGGTTACTTCAGGCTCTCTCAGTACTTTCGACGTAAAAAAATTAATATTTTTTTTTTAAATTAGAGTGGCATTTGTAAAAATCAAAGTTATGGTTAGTTTTGTTCCTGTGTATTACGAAAGACTTTGAATGATTGTCTAAACGTAAATCTTTTTTATTCGTAGATACCAGCTTTGAGATTTCGTAATTTCACTCCAACACACACATATATATTATAAAAGTGGACAGTGAGGTCAACACCTAATGGTGACAGTGTCTCATGCTTGAAATCGGCTAGATTATATACCCAAAACACATGTAAAAAACAAAAAAAACAAAAAAAAAACGTGCCTTTAAATTAAAAATGCCCAGAGTCTTTCGTTCGGGCGCATGCGTAGTTGCATCAACTAAAATATAATCTCGAAGTTCTAAAGCACACGTCACACGAAAATTTTTTCTGTTTTGTCATACTTTGTCCTAAATTGTTTTTGGTATATTAAAAAAAATTGTATATCCATATCATATATATATATATATATATATATATATATATATTACACACACAAGTTTGATTTAAAAAAAAAAAAAAAAACCCAACAAGATCTGTCTGCATAATTTTTTTTTTTTTTTTTTATAGTATTTTTCCAATTTTCGAATAAGGTACTGAGTATTTTGCTCGATATTGTGGATTAACTGTCCGAAGTTCATATTTTGTTATTTTTCTTCAAGTACTTTCGACTGTCATTATTATGAATCGATGTGGTGTCTGTGTGATAGAATTCCTTTGTCTGCATCCTAGACGTTTGAAATGATCTACCGTCACTTCATGTGTAACGGCAATTCGGTACGTTACACATGACGTCACAATTGCCAAAAACCTAAAACCTTTGACAAGAAAAAAAATTCTCGAACATGAAAAAGAAAAAAAATTCTCGAACATGAAAAAGAAAAAAAATTCTCGAACATGAAAAAGAACCCCCCCCCAAAAAAAAACAAAAAAAAACTCAAAGCCTAGACGATCCAGGCAGAGCAAAAAACGCTTCACAACGTCAACACGACACAGCTCGAGTTGCTACTAAAGTTTCATGCTCTCGTGATCTTCAGGCAACTAAAACACAAAGAAGGGGCCTAGCAAGGATATACAATTTACATAATATCTTAAACTATTGAACTAAAGAAAAAAACGGCTATATCAGACACCATCACGGAGGTGGACGGGGAGAAAAGCCCCTGTAGATTTATTTAACGCTAGTATCACTACTCAAATTTAATATTCAAAACATTAGAAAGCACATTTGAATAACAATTTATTATTCATGCTAGCATGGTTAAAATACATCAGAAGTTCCTTGTTTATGACTCTTTTTATTCATCCTGCAATTACAGTTATTCTAAAATTTGAACAGGAATTTATAAATTTCTTATCTATAAAACAAAATTATATTATATAAATTGTAAAAAACGACTACAAATATTAGAAACCATAATCATAAAATATGTACAACCTGTTAATAAAATTTTATTCAATTCCGAGATAAATATTAATTATATTTAATAACTAAAAAAGAAAACAAAAGACAAAAAATACGATGCAAAAAACAGAACACGAATTTTGGAAATTATTCTGAAATATCACGTAAAAATGTCGAGAAGATTTTTAATACTATAAATACATACACAAGTTCTTTGATAATGGCTAAAGAAAGCTAAAAATACTGAGACGATTAGACAAGTCATGTTCAACCTTTTGCCAAATGGATGAAAATCAATAAAAATTATAAGCAAGGAGCCGCCAAATCTGGAGGAATATACAATTCTTTACATACGCGTGGAAAGTACGTGCGATACCCAGCACTTTTCAGCCGCCAAGCAGAGGAAGTAACACAGTTTCAGTGGCTAAGGCGGTTCAGCCACCTCTGGTGCCACCAGCAACTTTTGCCACCGGACTGGGTATTGTTTTTGCATACATGTATATATATCTATGTATGTCTGTATCGTCGGCTCTCATTATGTCAGCAGGAATTGACAATGGAAGCTGGGGTTGAAAATTAGGAAATAGTATCAAAATCATTTACATTGAAATGCAGATTGGCGGGATATACAATGAGTAAATCAGTTCGATGACCCGGAGTGTGAAAATATAGTGACAGATATGTCATTTATATATATTTTTTTAAATATTTTTATTCGTATTTCTCTACAGTTTGTGCAGTTTTTTTTAGATCTGCAAGAACTTATTTATTTCGGAGTGATGTAAGGGATTGAAAATTATATATGTGCGTGTGTGTAATCAGATATATACACAATTTATTTTGTCTTATACATATGCAGTTTGTTTGCAAGCTTCCCGACGTTAACATAAATTGAGCGAATATTTACAACTTCGACTGCACATTTTATATACCAGTCAAACTGAATGAAGCCAAACGAATAGACTTTTAGTTGTTATGTTTATTTAGTAACTGAATAGAAGTATTTGCTCAGTTTTCATGAAAATATATTATTCTTCCCAAATGGCTAAGTCATAGATACACTGACATGACAGAAGTCCTTGGATTGCAGTATGCAAAAGGTGGTGATGTTATACATCAGTTGTGTTACAACACCTGGCTCAAAATCCACATTGAATACAAGAGTTACCAGACGCATGTCCAGTATCTCAGTTGATATTATGTCTTTTAAATTCTTTGAGGAATATAGGACTGTAAGATATCATCGTGGTTTCTATAACAACACACTTTTTAAGCGAGTAGGTTGTTAGCCTACTGCACAACCCCCAATCTGGAGGGGTCAGGTTTTGAATTCAGAGTTGTCCTCCTAGACCAGCTGCCACCCAAGGCTATAGAACCCGGTCTACTCTGCTATCAGGTTGGTGCAAAAATAATGACGTAATAATGTCGTTTTTTGACGTATTTTTTAACGTCAAAAAACGACATTATTACGTCATTATTTTTTTGCACCAACCTAATATTTATCCATATATGGGGTGGGGTGGGGGGTTTGAGAAGAGAATTCATACCTTTCCCAAAGGTATTAGAATGTCAGTGAATGCAATGGATTCGATTGAAATTCGAACTCGCCTCTCATTCCTCTATCCATTACTCCACCATGCCCCCCCTCTTGCATCTCGGTTTAATGTTCCATAATTTTTATCGGATCAGGTGCTCCTGTTAATACCACGACGCAGAACAGTGTCTCACCTGGGGCTCATTATTGTTCAGCCAATACATGACTCAACACTTATTATTTTAGGATATTACACCGAAAACGTAAAAATCGTTACACTATTGCAGTTGTGTTTCAATGCGTATCAATGCATCTCATCGGGCGATTATAAATTACTGGTGAGTGAACGATTTTTTTCAGACTTAAAAGCAAAATAAGACCTCATTTTACGAAAAAAAAAAAAAAAAAAAAAAAAAAAAAATTATATATATATATATATATATATATATATATAAAATAATGGTTTATACGGCTTGTGAGCTTTACTCCGATCAACAAATCAAATATGACCTACGTTAAATTTAAACTAAGCGAAGGAGTAGAAATTAAAAGAATTATTTTTTTACATAAATGAGTCATGACCCATAGATTGGCATCTAACAGCAGCCATACATAAACTAAAGCTGATACAAATGGTTACATAAATTATACAAAGCAGACAACGCAGTTTCCTAAGAAATAAAAATGGGTGGAGAGATAATTTAACGAAAGGTTAAGCAAGTTATATTCTTTGTGAATTTCCGACATAAATTTTTTTTTAGCTGATAAATAAATAGCTTCTTTAAGAAACTAGTAAATAATTTAAGTATATAGAATTATTTGGTAAATTTATATAAAATTATATTAAATCCAAATTAATCTTACAAATAGAAAGATAAGCCATATATAGTGCAACGCAGTACAAAGTGTATATATCTCCACGGAAACATGGTTAAAAGTTCCTTGTTCAGGATGTTTTTTATTGTTACTTTCTTACATTTTGACAAAAGGTTGAACGTGAATTGGCCAATCTTCTAAGCACTTTTGGCTTTTGTAAGCCACCATGAAAGAATTTATTTCTCTATTAATAGAACAATAAAAAATATATTTGTAGTTTTTCCGTGATGTTAGTAATTTTAAAAATCTCGTATTATCACCTGTCATCTTGTGGTTCTCGTTTTTGTTTGTTCTGGTTTTACTTTCTTTCCATTCATTAAATATATTTAACTTTTGTCCTTAAATTGAAAGAAATTTTTATTAATACTAAGGCGGCTTATTTTATGATTAAGCACTTGAAGTCGTCCTTTTATAATTTATATAATAGTTTTGCATGAAAACGTCAAATGTCAAAAAACGTTTTTTTTTTCCATACCAAACTGAAGGACATATTGCGACAACAAAAGGTTTTAATCGACTATCAGAATGAACCTTTAATCATTTTGATCTTTATTGTATTTGAATTTATAATCAGTTCAACTGATAAGATATTGAAATTCAGTCACAAGTTCAACCTGAATTATTGTTCGTATCTATGAATTATTTAAATCTGAATGCCATTTGTCGGCCATAAAATGAAAAATCTTCTTGAAAGGTCCTTCAAGATTTCAAGGAGTCACACATACTGGGTGAAGGACAAGTTAAAATGTTATCAGTGAAATTACAAAAGGGAGAATACCGAGCTGAATTAATATTTGGAAATGGTGGCAATGCTTCGTCATAGAAAATGAGGCAACCTTAGGATGATCAGAAAGTACAAGAGTGATCAATACCAAAAAAGATAATGATATAAGATAATATTTTAATTTTGAGAATAATTATTCATTCGTCACAGAATGTTTGAGGACTGATAAAACATGATTATAATAAATAAATATCTAATAAACAAAGACATTTGTGAGATTTTCTGGAATATATACACTAGAGTTCAAAAGTTTGAAGCCACCTCCAGAATTAGCATGGAATGAACTAGACAGAGGGAAAAAAATGAAAAAGAGCTCTTAGAGTTAATGAAAAAAAAAATGGAATCAATTATCAAACTTGTACTTTGAGAAACTTTTGCAACGAATGCCAAAAAATTTGTTCTGAAGTAAGCAAGGCTAAAGAAGGATATTTTGACAGGAGCCAAATTTAATCATAAAATGTTTTTTTTTCTTTTTGCCATAATAAAATTTCTAATAAAAAAAAAAAAAAAAAAAAAAATCATGTTTCACCTTGTATAATAATTTTCTCTTATTTAAATTATAAAACACTACTTTTGATGCCAATTTAAAAAATTACTAGGGGTGACCTCAAACTTTTGAACTGAAGTATATAATACAATAAAAAAAATCCACTACTGAGAGTTTTATGCCATAACAATCATATCAAATTGATATTATTAGGTTGGTGCAAAAATAATGACATAATAATGTCGTTTTTTGACGTATTTTTAACGTCACGAAACGACACTATTACGCGATTATTTTTGCACCAACCTAATATATATAAAGTTATTACATAAATGTCTGAATAACAGAATTAATAATGTTATATATTATTTTTAGGATCTGTCGGCTTTTGCATTGAACCCTCGGTTAAATTTTAGATTTTAAGCTTTAGGATATATTCTTATTTGTATAAATACATGCATATATTTTTTTTAATCCCGTGACCCATGTACTGTACTGCAGCTACAGTAGAAATGGTGTTTCTTGGGCAAGATAGCCTGACGTAGCCCAACTCTCTCCAAACTGGTTTTGAATTCAGTTTTTCCTTCCCCTTATTCCAGTCTGTCTTGCTATTTGCCCATAGCTGAAGGGATTCATACCTTTTCCAAGGGTATTAACACGTAAGTGAATGTAATGAATCTGTAAAGGCTCTCCGATTCCTCAATCCGAGTCGCTGTCCATTACTCCACCATGCCTCTTACATATATGTTGAAGAAAATGATATAACTTTATAAGAAAGGCGAAACGCAATAATAACCATCCACAGGAAATTTGCGTTAAAGTACTTTCAATATTTCAACTTTTTGTCAGATTTTCTATCATCACAAATACGGGAGGCTTAATATGAACAATAACAAAAAAAAAAAAAAAAAAAAAAAAAAAAACAAAGTAAAAAGAAACTAAGTGAAACTGGTTAGACTGTATATAGAAAGACATATTTTAAGAAGCCCTCGCCTGTGAGTGCATGTGTAGTTGTAATAGAAACATCACTTTAGTCCTAAAAGACAAAATGTGTCACACGAGAAATTTTTTACCTTGTCATTCATTTTCCTAATGTATTTATCAGGAGATGAAACATGTTTTTTTTTAATATACAAACATTGCAGTGTATATATATATATATATATATATATATATATATATATATAACGTCATCCACAGACAGACTGTTTCGCTGTTTCACAGCTCATCAGTGTGGCTAGACATCCGGTTGCCTCTAGCTCGGATCGAAACCCGACTGAATTGGTATCAGGCGGAGATTCTACCACTGTCGGCGTACGGCAGGGAAGCAGGTGGATTTTTAGCGTATTTATTTTTAGAAACACTGACAGTGACTCGATTCGCTATGCGAAGAGTCTCGCTATATATAAGCTATAATAGTCACTGTTTATATATATATATATATATATATATATATATATATATATATATATATATATAAAAACTAGCTGAAAAGTTTCTCTATCGGGTGGCATTTAAGCTAGATCGTGTGGAGGGTTCTTTATTGGACTTTCGGTTTGTTCCGGAGTTTGAGAGTCCCTAAGTCTTTGCCTATTCTCAGCATTGGAATCTATCCTGGTTGCCGTTTGATCTGAGTTTTCATATACACGAGATTTTCTTTTCCTCGCTGCAGCCTTGGCTCTTTTGATTGCAATCTGGTCACCTGTTAGCGGAGATTTCTCTTTGTGACGCATATGCGATAGGCAACAATAAACTACAGAAGAACTCAAAATTGATCGCTGCATTTAAATATTACATTAATATTTCATTTCTTTTAAAAGTTCAGCGATAATTCTTCTACCGTCACTTAATTTAAAGAGAGTTTGATGTGCGTAGGTCTTTACTTTATGTACAAACAATTATTTTTATTTCATGGGTGACTTTCGCAATTAATTTCAATTAATTCTCAAATTTATTTGATGCTTGTTGATGCTTGGCCATTTCAGCAAATCGTCATGGACATCTTCCATGTTGGGAACCATGGTTACTTAGCATGCGCTGACAGGTTAACAGGCTGGCTGAATCTATACCACTTGAGCCACGGAGAAGCAACTGCCTCAAGAATTATTTCGATTTGCCGGGACATATTTCAAACCTACGGCGCTCCTGAGGAACTCAGCAGTGATGGTGGGCCACCCTTCACATCACTTCCATTCAAGCAATTTTTAAAAGACTGGGCTGTTAAACACAGGTTATCATCTGCTGGTTACCCACAATCCAATGGTCGTGCAGAGCTCGCTGTCAAAACGGCCAAGAGAATCGTAAATGGCAACACAGGAGCACAAGGATCATTGGACAATAACCGTGCAGCAAGAGCCATCCTCCAATACAGGAATACGCCCATTCAAAACATTGGGCTATCCCCTGCTCAACTACTACTCCACCGCCGACTACGTGACTACATACCATCCCACCCCACACTCTATAAGCCACACGCGAATTGGATAACCGCAGCCCAAAATCGCGAGTTAAGTCTGTCCCGGCGGAACGCTCGTCTCATAGAGCAATACAACAGAACAGCACACACCTTAAATCCCCTTCAAAAAGGACAAATAGTGGCACTACAACGACCAACAACCCGCCGATGGGACACAACAGGTCAGGTCATTGAAACCCTCCCCAACCACCAATACCGTATCAGAATTGACGGATCAGGTAGAATTACCTTACGAAATCGCCGATTTCTCAGGAAACTGGATACACCAACAATCCCAGTTCCAAGACCTAGTGCCTTACCCGATACCCCTACACCAGTGCCACAAACATTCGACGCTGGAATAACATCAAACACTGCACAGCCGTCTACAATAACACGGACAAAACCCCCTCGAGCATTGTCCAGACTACTTCCACACAACCAGCCAGGTTTAAAGGAACTCATCCCTCCCCAAAGGCCACTACCGACACGCGATGGGGGGGAAGGAGATGTAGAATAACAAGACAATAAACAGCACTTACCGGTGTAAGAGTCCCAGCTAGCGTCCAGCTGGCAGACAAAAATAAAGGAGGTTGTAACTTAATACAAACCCTGCAAACTAACTGAATCAAGCTGGTATTTATATAGAAATACCTCCACTCAGGTACCAGCAGCCAATCACAGCCCAAGCAATGGACTGTCCCACTTTAGCACAATGAGATGCTCCATTGCACCATAAATAGCTCTCTTCCTCAAGGTTGGATTACTCTTTACCTCAGCTTGCTCCACAACTGAGTGTTTATCTTGATCACGTGATTGTTCGACAACCATGTAGAGGAATGGAAATATTAACGCCCATTGATGTTAATAATCAGAATTTCGAGTTTTTTTTTTATTTTTTTTTTTTTATTTACGTATTTTTTATTGTAGTAAAAGCAGGTATTATCGTTCAGTGATCAAATCATTTTCACTCTTGACCGAATAGAGTAGACTGCTTTAAATACTGTTAATAATTATTTTACTGCTGGCTAGCTGTGATTGTGTGGGGGTGAACCCCAGGACTTTTAGCGAACTTCTGTTCATCCTTTTTATGTTTTTCGAAGAGTCTTGGCCAATTTTGGAAACGAAATAAAAACTCGGTTCACCGTTACGATAAGTTAAATCCAGAATGACTTAATTGTACCAAAAGCTTACAGCCAAAACTCAATTTTTATTCCTTTTTGAAATAAGCAAGGATTTGAGAAAGCGAAAATCGATGTTTATGTAAATCCAACGCCAAATTATTTCATATTACTATAAACGTTATTTTTATAAACGTGTATCTATAAATCTTTATTTGTTGCCACATATGCTCTGGTATGCCTGCTATTTACCTTGAGATCCTTGATAAAAATCTAAAGAATCAGCAATATTATAAGTACTGATCTGGCGGCTTGGCTTCATTCGCTTTCGTAAGGTTGCCTCTCTGTGTCTTTTTATGGTAATCGTTTGGATGAGCTCGTCGCTATGGTATTAGTAATACCCACCAACCCAATTAATGATCGTTGGGGGGGGGTTTATTACTAATATTATTTTAGTTTAGTTTCTTGTAAATATTCATTGGGGGTGGGGGTTAAATTTTTTAAATGTGCCGTTTTATTCCCCTGCCCTACCCCCAGACAATGAGTTGTACATATGGGGAATAGTTAGGGGCTTTCATAGAGACATTGTGTTATTATGGTGGATGTTGTAAGAATGGTAAATAAGAATGCGTTGTTTTGGTGTAAGGAATATTGTATGTTTAGATCAGTGTTTGTGGCTAGTTAAGTTGAACGTTAAGACAGAAGAAGACTGTCCTTTTCCCCCCATTTTGGCCTTTGCCACAAATTTTGCATCATTTTACAAATACAGTGTAACCCGGATATAAGAGAGATTTTCTCTCGTCTCAAGTTAGAGCCTGTGTTAATGTATATATAATAGACCAAACCCGGATATAAGAGACTTCTTCTCTGGTCCCGACAACTCTCTTATATCCGGGTTACACTGTAAATATCGCTCTTCGCTATGATACCTTGACTTTTTCAATACAAGAACAATACTAGACTGGTGCGGAGATCTCATCAATTTCCAGTAGAGTTGGCTAGATGTAACTGTAAATTCCATGCTAATAGTTTCTTTTCTTCCTTCCGGCTCTATTTTTTTCCAGCCAACTTTAAATTGCAAAAACTGAAATGCAAGGTTATTATTTTCTCAAACAATTAAATTAATGTCAACCGGGCTAGATCGATAAATCCTACTGTGACTCAAATATCTGATAGCTTGTAAAAATCACTTAGACTAATTCATCATCGCAAAAGATCGATTTGGGAGTATAGCATCATGAAGCGACTTCAAAAATGGCGAAATTTACTACCAGAAAATCGAACATATATAGTTGAATAAATCTATGTACAAATATATAAATATTGTGCTTAAAATTCATTTAAAAACGCTATGGACTTTTGTTTTGACCCAACATTAACAGTGCAAGAGAATTATTTATAGAAATCGTGACATAGATGATGGTACTGTCCGTAAGTGGTTTGCTCAGTCATTCGTGATGATTAATTTGAAACGCTTTCTGTTCGTCTTGTCTGGTTTGCGCACGTTCAGTGCTACTCTCTCGACTGAGAAAAAAAACACTAGTACTATAGACATCTTCTGGTCCCCGACCCACGCTGATTATTGGCTAATACCTGCCCAATAGCGTTCATATGCAAATAGACAGCGCCACCTACTCTAAGTAGAAGGTCTTCTCTCAACCACCCATTGTGAAAGGGGACGCAACTCAAAAGTAATTCATGTTACTCAACATGGGGCATTGCTGAGATACTCTACATATGAATTGCTATGATGTCCTGATGCCTCATGATTTAATGAAAACAAATTTAATAGACTACGTTTTCACCTATGATTCTTTTATTAAACACAGCAAAAACAAAACATTTTTGAAAAGAACAACCACAGATAAGGAAAAATGATAATGTGGAGTTAAAAACGTCCCGGGGAAAATGAAAAGCCAGCCTACAGGAGGATGCTGTGCATTTGATGAGTTTGGAAGGGGGATGTTGCATTACGAGCTCCTTCAGTAAAATTAGATCGTCCTGGTTATGACGATAAACTACATCCAGCAGCAAGACCTCTGATTGGGAGGTTTTGAGAACCGTGGAACCACCTCTTAATTGCTGTTGTTCCCAGGTTCAACCTAACCGGAGGTAGTAGCACCTGTTAGGGACATAGCTATGGGCAAATAGTAAACCCCCAAACTGGGGTTAAAACATCAAATTATAAAAATACATTTTTGTAACAAGAATACTAGCAATGCATTTTTATAGTAAATTAAAATTATCAGCAATACATTATTGGAAAAGAAAGAGAAAAATTACAAGTAATAGATATTGAAAAAGGAAATACCAAAGCTTCCAAGAAAATTGAATTTCGGCATTAAATGGTCAATAAGCTGTTGACATATCCTTGGACAAACCAAGCAAAATCAAACAAGTACTCGCATGACTTTGCACTTTTGGATTACCACTTATTCGGATTTCTTCAAAATGGAAAGAACTTTAATTCGCTGGAAGCCTGTAAAAACCGTTTAGAGCAGTTTGTCACCGAGAAAGATGCCAGATTCTGGCAGAATGAAATCATGATTGTCCATCAGAGATGGTGAAAAGTATTCAAATGAAATCGTACATATGTGGTTGAATAAATCTATGTACTAATATCTAAATATTGGGCTTAAAATTCATTTAAAAACGCTACGAACTTTTTGTTCTGCTCTAATAAATCAGCACTAAATGGAATCTTGTAAAAATCACTTAGACTAGTTCATTATCACAAAAGATACATCGTTTTGGGAGGATGGAATCATGAAGTGATACATTCGTCTCCGTTTATCCAAATCTCAATTTGCGCAAAATTTTAATCTGAACAACCAGGAAAACATCAATTTTGATATGACCTTTTCCATCATTTGTACTTTGTAACTATAATTTTTTTTTTTTTTTTTACATATTTTTACTCAAGTACCTCAAATGGCACAATCTTCTTTCCGTTAATAGCGCCCTTAAAAAAAAAAAAAAAAAAGGAATTAATTGGTAAATCTATAAGTACGGCTAAGTCAGAATCCTACCACCATCGTGAGGATCTGGCCTCAATCCAGTTCGCCAAGCCAATAGAAACACCTACTCAACCACAAACTAATTCATGCCCCCAGGGTTAGGGTCTGTCTTTCTTCAGTGAGTAGAGTACCTTCCCCAGTCCCGCCAAAGGATGGCAAACCTCTTCATCAACTGATGCTAATGTTAGGTGACAAGTGGGGAAACCAAAAAAGTTTACTGAAGGTGAGATGTTAAATATCAGAGGTTTACTGATGGCAGGCAGTTGGGTGTTCTTAATTGGTCTCTGATATTACTGTGGCACATTCAATTAGCCGTCCCTGACATGGAAACATTTAACACCTAAGACCTACATGATGAAAATAATAATAATAATACTTTTTACCATCTGCACAAATCGTTACATTTTATCAGTTAATTCATCCGTGTGAATTCGTCTTGGTGATGCTAATTTTCTTTCAACAATTTTTCCAGGATATATGGCTTTCAGTTCTTTCCTTTTATGTGCCGTGTCCCTTCAGGACGTAGGCGATCACGGCCCTCCACTTCCCTCTATCTCTTGCAGCTCTCAATACGTTTTGTCCCTTTGCTACTTCCCCCAGGCCATGTTCTGTCATCCACTTGCTTAAGCCCGTTAGGTATGTCATAGGTTGCTTTCTATTGTTTCTCATTCCCTCTATTCGACCTGTGAGTATCAGATTCTCTAAGCTCTCCTTTCTCATTACGTTTCCCAGAAATTTCAGCTGCCTCTTCCTGATGTTAAGTATAAGATTCCTCCTTGTTTACTTCCTCATCAAAACCTCATCGTTGCCCACAAGCTCGTTCCATGATATCCCTAGCATCCTTCTGTAGAACTATACTTCCGTTGCCTAGAGTTTCTTCTTCATCTTTGAGGATTTCGTCCACTATTCGCTGCTGTAAAGTAGAACAGATGTCACGTAGCAGCTCAGTACTCTTTTCTTTGTTACCAAAGAAATCCTCCCGTCTCGTAATACTCTGCCTTGCTTTTGGAATGCATCTCTGTCCATCCCAATACGTCTTCGGATCTCAGACTACTTGGCATTTAAGATTAAACTCTCGAGTACCCTGCGGCTAAATCGAATTAATTAATGCTTCTACGTACGAGTCCGTTGTCCCTAGATAGCGAGATTTTTGCATTCATAACTCCCAGTTTTAATTATTGCATTCCCATTGCATTAACGCCCGTAGGAAAGGCATGAATCCATGTTTACCATGGATGAAATGTCAGGGTAGACTAAGAAAAGGACAATTCTAAATTCAAAACTGTAGAGAAGGCAAAAATACTCCATTTCCCCAAAAGATCATGGCAATTTAGAAACGGAATCGGTGCAGAGCCATGCTCGCCTATGTCGTAAAAGGCCACCGAATTTAAAGATTCCTAATTTATGACCCTAGATGTTTTCCATGCCGCTTTAGACTGTTGTGACATCCCACATAATTATCCATTTTTATTGCATTCATCAGAGCAATATTATAAACTTGGAGGGTTGGGTGGGTGCAGCTTCTTTCCAAGTAATATGCGACATGTTGTGTTGGGTTACATGTCACCAGCTAAAAAAAAACAAAAAAAACAAAACAAAAAAAACAACAAAAAACTATCGTTGGCCTATTATCAAATGTACAAGATCTAAAGAACACCAACATCCCTGTTATTTATCTAAAACTAGTACGGTGGGGGGGATGGACTCATGACTGTCCGAAATGTATTTGTGCGGAATGAAAACTGTCCCAGCCAATATTTGAAAAAAATGATTCGTCGAGATATATAAGAAGAAAGAGTTGAATGATCGTTCGGTTTTAACAGCATATCAAATATGTCGGTTATTTAATACCGAATAGATATTTAAACATATAGAACTTGTAAAGAATCCATTGTGTTGTTAGCTCTTTTACTCTCCATTTATGCCTCTTGAACAGAGTTATTGAGTGATAGAATTTGTGGTATAGATCAACCAACTTCTAGTAGGCTAGGATAGTCTCGACTTTTATCTTGATATAGGGTCATGGTTACTACATCGGTTAGAATATATATTCCGTAGATGCCTACTGACATACTGTGCATTCAGGACAATGTTCAAGAATAAGATGAAATGTCCAATGCTGATTCTTGATAGGACGAATTCTTTCCGAGTAATTTCGAAACCATGATGCCATTCTCAAAGAATGAGTTTTATTTTGTAAAGTTTGTTGGGGTGATAGTTCCATAACTCTTACCACTTGTTTAGAATATATTAATTTATAGCTCCTTTGAAAAGTTCATTTTTTTTTTTAGAGATTCCTTTGCTGCCATGTCAGCTTTTCCATTTCCACGGATGCGAATATGACTAGGTATCGAACAGAAGACACTTTTTTCTTGCAGATGAGTTTGATTGTGTTTAGTGATTTAACTATTAAGCGCTCGTGTTTTGTTTCTCAGTGATGTAAATACGGATAATGAATCTTTGGAACAATATAAATTTGTCTGGCCCATTCTCTGTTATGATTTCTATAGCTAAGACAATGGTTATAGTTTCAGAACTGAAAATAGAGGATTTGCCAAAGAAGGCCTTCATTGATTATTATATCAAGAACTACTGAACACCCGATTTTATTAATGGTTTTTTAACCTTCAATATACACCCCTGTGCAAATTAATTGAAACAAAATGAATAATTCCGTTTATTTTTCGTATTTTTTCAGTGAAACATGACCCAATGCACACGTTAGTACTTCGTATTTCTATTCCACAAAATCTTTCTTTGCAGATTGACCACAGATTCTTGATTGGATTTAAATTAGGAGAGTTTCAGAGTTTTGATTTGCTCACTGGTAAGGCTTGCCATTGTGTTCGTGCAGCGTTAGAATTTTCGTACGCTTCCTTGGAGTGACGTCCATCACAGACAATGAGAGTAGGACAACTAATCGTCAGTAGAGACAATATGTGTCTGGGCGTGATGAAAATCTGATGCAATCAAGAATGACGCAATATGTTTCAAGACCAAATAAATTTCATGATAACTCCGAATAATAGATTCATATTACTGTACACCACTACAAATGACCTAATCTGAGGAAAAAAAATGGAAATCGATTACACCTGTCACTCCAGTGGGTCTAAAAATGAAGCGATTGTCTCATATCATATACACCCTTGTGCAAATTAATTATGTCTATATTTCTGAGTTGTGGTATTATGTACACTATTTACATTATTCGGACTATTGTCCTCATCTTTGTCGCCATATTTATTACGTTTTCGGCAGTTGTACGCTCTGGCCTTCTTCTCAAGGACACATGGCACAGTTGATAAAGGCGTTCGTTAGATCCAGTGACAGGACCCAAAGAGTGTGATTCAATACCCGGTTAAGGCAGTGGAGAACTTGCAGAGGGGAATTAACAGGAGATAACTGATAACCGACATCCATTAAACATGGCACGTAGAACAATCTACCTCAGTGAGCGAAAAAAAGGATTCAGTTCGACATTCCAACCACCTGAAGAAGGCCGGAGCGTACAACGACGGAAATGCTGTAATAAATATGGCGACCAAAAGTTTCAACAAGGAAGAAAGACGAAAATTAAAAAAAAAATAAATAAGGAAAGAAGACTCTTTCAGAGATTATTTACGGCATTAGAGATCGGTGTTTCATTCAGGATAAAAAAATAGGATGCTGATTTTCAAAGCAAATAGACTGTTGTAGCACTGTTCCCATCGCAGTTTTCATTATGCTGTATTCAACTAAGTAAAGAGAGCAGAGAAAAAGAAAGAGCCCGTGTGAGAGAGAGAGAGTGAGAGAGAAAGAAAGAGCCCGTGTGAGAGAGAGAGAGTGAGAGAGAAAGAAAGAGCCCGTGTGAGAGAGAGAGAGTGAGAGAGAAAGAAAGAGCCCGTGTGAGAGAGAGAGAGTGAGAGAGAAAGAAAGAGCCCGTGTGAGAGAGAGAGAGTGAGAGAGAAAGAAAGAGCCCGTGTGAGAGAGAGAGCAGAGAAAAAGAAAGAGCCCGTGTGAGAGAGAGAGAGCAGAGAAAAAGAAAGAGCCCGTGTGAGAGAGAGAGAGCAGAGAAAAAGAAAGAGCCCGTGTGAGAGAGAGAGAGCAGAGAAAAAGAAAGAGCCCGTGTGAGAGAGAGAGCAGAGAAAAAGAAAGAGCCCGTGTGAGAGAGAGAGCAGAGAAAAAGAAAGAGCCCGTGTGAGAGAGAGAGCAGAGAAAAAGAAAGAGCCCGTGTGAGAGAGAGAGCAGAGAAAAAGAAAGAGCCCGTGTGAGAGAGAGAGCAGAGAAAAAGAAAGAGCCCGTGTGAGAGAGAGAGCAGAGAAAAAGAAAGAGCCCGTGTGAGAGAGAGAGCAGAGAAAAAGAAAGAGCCCGTGTGAGAGAGAGAGCAGAGAAAAAGAAAGAGCCCGTGTGAGAGAGAGAGCAGAGAAAAAGAAAGAGCCCGTGTGAGAGAGAGAGCAGAGAAAAAGAAAGAGCCCGTGTGAGAGAGAGAGCAGAGAAAAAGAAAGAGCCCGTGTGAGAGAGAGAGCAGAGAAAAAGAAAGAGCCCGTGTGAGAGAGAGAGCAGAGAAAAAGAAAGAGCCCGTGTGAGAGAGAGAGCAGAGAAAAAGAAAGAGCCCGTGTGAGAGAGAGAGCAGAGAAAAAGAAAGAGCCCGTGTGAGAGAGAGAGCAGAGAAAAAGAAAGAGCCCGTGTGAGAGAGAGAGCAGAGAAAAAGAAAGAGCCCGTGTGAGAGAGAGAGCAGAGAAAAAGAAAGAGCCCGTGTGAGAGAGAGAGCAGAGAAAAAGAAAGAGCCCGTGTGAGAGAGAGAGCAGAGAAAAAGAAAGAGCCCGTGTGAGAGAGAGAGCAGAGAAAAAGAAAGAGCCCGTGTGAGAGAGAGAGCAGAGAAAAAGAAAGAGCCCGTGTGAGAGAGAGAGCAGAGAAAAAGAAAGAGCCCGTGTGAGAGAGAGAGCAGAGAAAAAGAAAGAGCCCGTGTGAGAGAGAGAGCAGAGAAAAAGAAAGAGCCCGTGTGAGAGAGAGAGCAGAGAAAAAGAAAGAGCCCGTGTGAGAGAGAGAGCAGAGAAAAAGAAAGAGCCCGTGTGAGAGAGAGAGCAGAGAAAAAGAAAGAGCCCGTGTGAGAGAGAGAGCAGAGAAAAAGAAAGAGCCCGTGTGAGAGAGAGAGCAGAGAAAAAGAAAGAGCCCGTGTGAGAGAGAGAGCAGAGAAAAAGAAAGAGCCCGTGTGAGAGAGAGAGCAGAGAAAAAGAAAGAGCCCGTGTGAGAGAGAGAGCAGAGAAAAAGAAAGAGCCCGTGTGAGAGAGAGAGCAGAGAAAAAGAAAGAGCCCGTGTGAGAGAGAGAGCAGAGAAAAAGAAAGAGCCCGTGTGAGAGAGAGAGCAGAGAAAAAGAAAGAGCCCGTGTGAGAGAGAGAGCAGAGAAAAAGAAAGAGCCCGTGTGAGAGAGAGAGCAGAGAAAAAGAAAGAGCCCGTGTGAGAGAGAGAGCAGAGAAAAAGAAAGAGCCCGTGTGAGAGAGAGAGCAGAGAAAAAGAAAGAGCCCGTGTGAGAGAGAGAGCAGAGAAAAAGAAAGAGCCCGTGTGAGAGAGAGAGCAGAGAAAAAGAAAGAGCCCGTGTGAGAGAGAGAGCAGAGAAAAAGAAAGAGCCCGTGTGAGAGAGAGAGCAGAGAAAAAGAAAGAGCCCGTGTGAGAGAGAGAGCAGAGAAAAAGAAAGAGCCCGTGTGAGAGAGAGAGCAGAGAAAAAGAAAGAGCCCGTGTGAGAGAGAGAGCAGAGAAAAAGAAAGAGCCCGTGTGAGAGAGAGAGCAGAGAAAAAGAAAGAGCCCGTGTGAGAGAGAGAGCAGAGAAAAAGAAAGAGCCCGTGTGAGAGAGAGAGCAGAGAAAAAGAAAGAGCCCGTGTGAGAGAGAGAGCAGAGAAAAAGAAAGAGCCCGTGTGAGAGAGAGAGCAGAGAAAAAGAAAGAGCCCGTGTGAGAGAGAGAGCAGAGAAAAAGAAAGAGCCCGTGTGAGAGAGAGAGCAGAGAAAAAGAAAGAGCCCGTGTGAGAGAGAGAGCAGAGAAAAAGAAAGAGCCCGTGTGAGAGAGCAGAGAAAAAGAAAGAGCGGGTGTGAGAGAGCAGAGAAAAAGAAAGAGCGGGTGTGAGAGAGCAGAGAAAAAGAAAGAGCGGGTGTGAGAGAGCAGAGAAAAAGAAAGAGCGGGTGTGAGAGAGCAGAGAAAAAGAAAGAGCGGGTGTGAGAGAGCAGAGAAAAAGAAAGAGCGGGTGTGAGAGAGCAGAGAAAAAGAAAGAGCGGGTGTGAGTGAGAAGAGGAAACGAAAGAGGGTGTGAGAGAGAAGAGGAAACGAAAGAGGGTGGGTGAAAGAAGAGAAAACGAAAGAGGGTGAAAAAAAAAATTAATAAAGAGAGAGAGAGAGAGGGAGAGAGAAAATGCGCGTGCGCGCGAGAGACTCAGAGAGCGAAAAAAGAAAAGAGAGGAAAAGTGAGTAAACTGTACAGAAAAGTAGACATCTCTAAAATCACAAAAATACGACTCGAAAGAATTCAGAGGAAAAGTAATAAAAAATAAAGTTAAAAGCATGAAACCCCGTCCCGCCAAATGATATAATCTCCTTTAACTTAGCAACCAAAATATTTACTGCATTTGTGGTCCCCATAAAATTGCATGCATTACACTCATGTATAGAAAGACCAAGAAAAAAAAAATAATAATCAAACTATTTTCCAATACACTTTCCTTCCAAATTTGCCTCTTGTTTGTCTACAAAGATTACGACCCACATTAAAGAGCTTACAATGTCACAACAGAAACCAGTTACATATTAAATAAATAAAAATTCAATAACGACTCGGCGGCTCACCAAGAATTCAATGAATTTATATCTTATGGGATTTCTATTTTCTCGTAGGCTTTATTGTCAAATCAACTTCAAAGACTGAACCAGACGACTTCATAGCAAAAACGTCTCGTAAGCTGCAAATATATCGGCAAAATCTCCGAGAAAGATCTATTTTTAATTAAGATAAACTTGTTTTAGATGATCGCTTTGATAAACAGTGAAAGAATGAATGACATTGTCTCGGATTGAAATGACGCAAGACCTTTCAAGGCAGGAAAATGACTGAGATCAAATGAAAACTAAGAGTTTTGTGACTATTTTGATATTTCGAGCGGTTGGGGACGTTATGGAATAGTGAAAAACGATTGAAAATTTCTAATCTGGAAATGATTTAAAAAATATTCAATATTTAAAACCTGTAATTTAATCTAAATAATATTGGGTTGGTGCATAATTATCAGGCGTTTTTAAACAATATTTATTATGAAAACTGAAACATAATAATTCAAAAACATTTTAAAATGCTTATTCTTGAGCGTATGATTATCGACACGCATCTTTATAATCTGAAAATAGAATAATATTTTTATTAACAAAAAGTAAACAGAACAGCAGTTTTTATTAACAAATAACTCGTCTACAAAAACGACCGATAATTATGCACCAACCTTATGAGTACCATCACGTGTGTAAAAATAAGAATTGAGCATTTTTACGTATCTGTTTAATAAATACAGTGTAACCCGGATATAAGAGATTTTCTCTGGTCCCAAATTAGAGCCATACTTACCAAAACAAAATAGACCAAACCCGGATATAAGAGAAACCCGGATATAAGAGACTTCTCCGGTCCCGACAACTCTTTTATATCCGGGTTACATGTGTACTACCAAAAATTATATGAAAAACTGATATATATATATATATATATATATATATATATATATGTGTATGTATGTGTGTGTCTGTCTTTTTAACATTTGTAAAATAATTGAACTTCCTTATAATAATTTGATGAACTTTTGTTAAAAAGAAATAATGTTAAAAAAAATGATAAAGTTTATTTTTTTTTTTTTTTTTAAATGTTACCCCCATACAAAATTTCTATAATCGTATATAAGTATAGTAATACTGTAACTTTCTGGAATTTTGTAGGACTTTGTTCATTTTCAAATTTGTATGCTATGCTATAAACTGTGAAATGCATTAAAAATACTATACAATGACATTATTAGCAAATTGAAAGAATAAATTTTCTTTAAAATTTTGATTTTTTACCCTTATTGCGAAAATGGTAAAATCAAATTGTTGGTTTGGGGTGGGGGTGAACTTTTTCAATAAGTAAAACAAATTAATACCTTTTTCATTACTTTTGAAAAAAAAATGTTCATCGATTCATGACACAGAAACGTAAGGATAAAGATAGTCACAACACACACACACACACACATATATATATATATATATATATATATATATATATATATGTGTGTGTGTGTGTCGGAATGTTAGGGTGGTTTGAAGACACCCTAAAAAGTGCTATATAGTAAAGCTTAGAATTACTACCACTTCTTTACCATAGAGTTCAAAATATAAGCACAGAAAATATACTAGAAAAAAAACTTTTTTCGATCTATAACTTTATGGTGAGTTATTATTATTATTATTTTTTTTTTTTTTTTTACTTATCGTTGGTATTCTTCCTTTGATATATTTTGTACTTATTTATATACATTTTTGAAATGTCCGTTTTAAAAGCAGAAATAAATATTCAAATTTTATTATTGGACGTTGTTAGCAGTATGTTTTATACGTGTCACGAATTGATACAATTTATTTGATTTGATTGGAGGACAATTGTTTCATTAGGTGCAGTTAACTGATTAACTAAATAAGTCAACGTGGGCGGAATCTAGTAAATGTCAATTGCTGTTCTGCTAAAAACTTAAAAATAAAGGCGGTTCTTAATTACAAGTTTTAAGTATTTCACCACAGCCGATGGGGAAGGATTCAACAAAGAACTGAAATCGTATTGAATCGCGATGCTTATAATTAAAAATAAATAAGCCAATCTAATTTGCAATTCATCTGTCTAAAGCTAATTAGATAAATACTAACAAGTGAGAGAGAAAGAGAGATGACTCGGCCACGCGAACACACACACACACACATATATATATATATATATATATATTATACTTAAACATGAAAACAATAAACAAAAACTAAAAATTCTTGAAGCGATATACATAAAACAGTTGAAACCTAACCTGAACAAAATAAACTATGAAATCTCCACAAATATTAAATGTCTATAATTGGTAACAGAAGCCATTGCTTTATGCTAACAGATTCCCATACTTAATACTTCTCATTTTCACTCTTGTGTGGTCATGAGCTGCGGTGCGATTTTCGCTTCCAGCGCTTTATATGCACGTGTTTATCGTTGCTTGGAAATCATCCATGTAAACAGAAACAGACTATCATCACATTCTTGTCCGTGTATTGCTTAAAATATTGTACTGTAAGTGTCATCTTTGATAATGGCTCATGTAAGCCGAAAGCTTAGATTGGATTAAAAAATATGTATTAATATTGTGATTTTCTTTCTTCGTTTAATGTTAATATTATTAACGTTATGAAAAGAATTTACATTAAATAAATAGACAACACTTGTCTATATTATTTAATAGAACATGTATGAATGAAAAAATGCTGCCTAAATACAATGTGTGTGTGTGTGTGTATATATATAAAATGGGCGTGTGGAATGAGTGGTTAAAACGTTCGCTTTCTAACCATGGCCGATTTGTTAAGAAAGAGACTTCCTGAAGTGCGGCACCTTTGGAAAGTGTTGGCCAAAGCCTTGCGAGTGTAATTGGGTAGACGGGAACTATTGGGAGCCGTCGATAGCTGTGCTAGCACGAAGTCACAAGTCATCGTGAACGAGTGTGTTTAGACTGTTCATCACGCTAGATAACACGCTCTCTCACAGAAACTGGAACTAAGGTCCGCTCAGAATAGTTTGCAATGTAAACCACAGGTTGGCTCTGTGGGTGTTGAACAAACACAAAATGTGCCTGACCGAGCGTCTGCAATAAGGATTGCCCAGCCACCCTAGTAGACGGGTATCGTCGAATACGAGTGGCCAACTATTATGTAAGATAAATACTATCCAGAGACAGAGAGACAGAGAGAGAGAGAGACAGAGAGAGAGACAGAGACAGAGAAATGACAGAAGGTAAAATGTTGGCCTAAAACAAATCGCTTTGAAAAGCTCGCGACTAATAACATATTTGCTCTTTGATGAAATCTCATTTAAAATTACTTCCCAAATGACTTCCAAGGAACGTAAGATGTCATAGAATTATTCTTGATATCCGTAGATCTACAAAGAAAGACTGTATTCCTCGATTTTCTACAGATGCAAAGAGTGACGTGGTAATTTTGAGTTCAATCCCTGGGCCTGGTAGTGAAGACGTAGGCTCAGTGTAAACAGGGCGAACGATAACGGAGCGGTAGCAAATGACAACATATCCATAGATATGGATAGCGGAAAGGGAACAACCTAACCCGGTAAATTAAATAAAGGGTTCAGTACGAAATCTGAAGGTTCTCGAGCTGATGAAGGCCAGAGACCACAACACCGGAAATATTCTGATAATAACAACAAAGATGAGGACAATAAGTAATGCAAACAAAAATACAATATTTCAGGAAAATTTTGTTTTCTGATAAAAAAAAAAAAAAAAAAAAAAAAAAAAAACTACAGAGATTCTTACTCTGACGGGAATTCAAATGCTTGTAAAATTCGTCAGTTTTTTTGTTTTTATTTACTAAGAATTATTTCATGTCAACGGCGTTTGGCCATAAAATTAAAGTTAAAACCAAACTGTAACTCTCGCATCTAACAAATCTGTTGAACGCCTCACAAGAAGATATGAACAGGAACTGTCCAGGCTTCACTTTCCACAGAGTCCAAAAGCGTCACCGCGTCCTTGTAGGCGACAAATTATTTTCCACCCTGCAGTCTCTTTCTCACAGACGAAACGTCTCAAGCCTTCTACTGCTCTATCGCTATTTCCATGAAAAGTGCTCAGACGAACTACATTCCTTTCTTTCCCCAGTTCTAATTTTTATGGCCAAGACCCACCATGCTATGCGCATTTCCCTTACAATGTAGAAGAGCCAAAAATCCTCAACCAAATATAGAAATAAATAGTGATTATTTTTGTTGTCATTTCTCACGAACAAAGAAAATATATAAATTCACTTTCATATGTTTAGGTTTCGTTAAAATTCTAATAATCGCTTTTTAAAAGAATAAACATTGCCAAGGAGTGAAGGAAAAAAATAATAGCAGTGTTAAGTGAAAAAAAATCCTTTTAATTCACAGTTTTCGGTGGGCACAAAGGTTAAACATTGCCAAACTTCTTTAATTTACTATTAGGTTGGTGCAAAAACAATGTCGTGATGTGAGAAAACGACATTATTTTTGCACCAACCTGATATATCAAATTACAAATAAAGAGATTGAAAATTGAATGATCGTTTTTATAAACTTTATAAATATATTACCTTTAGTGAAGACATTTTATAAGATGCTTTTTTATTAAAGTTTATTCTATATTAAAATATATATAATGGTATAATATATATATATATATATATATATATAAACAATTTTTATTAAAAAGAACAGACAAGGTCTGTTTAATTTAATTTTCTTTTATATTTTTGCAATTTTCGGATAAGGGGTTTAGTATTGTGCTCGAAGTTGTGGATAAACTATCTGAAGTTCATATTTTGTTATTTTTGTTCAAATATTTTCAACTTTGGCAGTCATTATCAAGAAGCGAAGTGATGTTTGTGACAGGATTCCTTTGTCTGCATCCTGGTATTCTTTGGGAAGCTGGACGTTTGAAATGATCTAGCGTGACGTTATGTGTAACGGCTATTGGGAACAAAGCCGCAAAAAAAAAAAAAAAAAAAAAAAAAAGATTGCGATGTTTTTATTTAATAATTTAAATTTTTATAATAAAATATGTGGGCAAATAAATTACATGACAAACTAAGATACTTTCTGTGACGAATGATATTTTATTTAATGTGGGATGTTTATTTTGTATAATAATAGCTTCCTGTCTTTTGAGTCTTTCCTTGCATTGGATACTATATAGTATTATGGTGTCGTCTACTAGTATTTGTCTTATGTTGATAGTTATACTTTAGTCATTCATGATGGGCTAATCGATGTGTGTACGGATTACACTAAGTCTCGACAGGTAACAGTTTGGTGCATGTGTGCCCAATGTAAGTTTTTAATGTTTTTTTTTTTTTATTGTTAGTGTTGGAGATGCAAACTCCCTGTGGGCATGAGAATACATAGGCAACATTATTTTTACATTGAGGAGGGGGATTTATGAGGCCCGATGTTGTTGGCAATAATTAAGTTAGATGTTTTCAACTTTAATAGTAGATAATAAATCTTAGGTGTTTGTTGGAATCAGTGAGTCATACGTACAGATGAATTATGTTTTTAATTTCTTTTTCATCCTGTTTATAAATAGGGTGCATTTTGATTACGATAAAATAAGTTAATGGCGTGTTGATTTTTGTTTGCGCCAAGTACGGCTATTGAGTTATTTTTTCTAAATTTCGTTAAGCCCAATTTTATTTGTTAGCCGACGAAATGTTAGGGAAATTGTTGCTTTGGGTTTATTTAATGTTGCCGAGTTCCTTATCTTATATCTATAATTCTCAAAATGTGTATGTGTGTATGATTGGATGTTGTTTATGCATTTCCACAGTTTTCATCCGATTTCGACGAATTTTTTTTTGTTTCATAGATAATTCTTCAGTGCCAAACTGAGTCCAATTTGTTTCAGACAATGGTTCTCCACTACTTCCTGCCCATTATAACTCGCTACAACGTTTTACTATTTACTATCTGTTCTTGGACATATATTTCATTAAAACTTTAATAAAAATAAATAGTTTAAATTATTACAATAATATTATTATTATACAGATAGTCATTATTGAACCTTGCACGAAAACACAGAGGTTTCTTAAAAATGAATCAAAAGAAATAAAATTAATACATAAAGTGAAAAATAAACAAAACATTTACTGTACAGTATTTGCAGAATGCATACATTTTTATTTCCAGTTAATGTTTAAATATGTTGGACATATAAGCGGACCAACTTAATTGCAATAGAATATATCCCACAGTTTCATATATTATAAGTTTCTTATAATATACGGACAGTCCTCACTTAACCCCAAACTAACGATCACCTATAAAATCTCAAACAAAAACAAATCCAAGTCAGTATCGTACGTTATATAAAAATGAGCCAAATCGTTATATATATATATATATGTGTGTGTGTGTGTTTGTTTTGAACAATAAAAAATATTAAAAAATTAAAATCTTCAGACACATTGGTTTGTATATTAATATCCTTTCGTTATTATTATTTCAGTTAGATTCCTTGACTAGTTTCGGCCAACATGGCCATCATCAGGAGAAAAAAAAATCTGCTTGTTAGTAGCAGTGAACTACAGAAATGAATGACTTTATGGAGAAAATGAATTTTATCTGTAGTTTTCCTTTGTTTCTTTTCTTTTTTTTTTACATTAATTTTGATCATTACTTGTGTCGGTCAAACAGTCTCTTTTAAGTTGTTATTTAAGAGCTGGATGGATTAATGCTGCTCTGAATTCCCTTGGTCATTTTGACAGTTTTATTGGATCCTGGGAAGGGGATGTGTGTGTGCGTGTTATTTTGTTCTTAGGAAGGAGTGAATATACATGTATGTGTGTGTGTGTCATCCACAGACCGACTTTCGCTGTATCACAACTCATCAGTGGCTAGACACCCGGTTGCCTCTAGCTACGATCAAAACCCGGCTGAAACGCAACAGTAAATTGATGAGATTTTGACGTCAGTTTCGTACTATATATCCTTTAGGCTTTCCCAAGTGCGATCAAACCCCATGGACAAGGTATTCCTGGATGTAACCTACACCTGAGAAAACAGCCATTATTATTTCATGACAGCAATCAGGTAATTTTTTCCACTAAGATCAACAGTGTTCTTATAATTCCTTAAACCCTTTTTACTCAAAGAATAAAACCGCTTGACGCTTTTCATACTGATTATAATAACTAAGATGGGGATAATATTCCGAAAACTTTATTTAATAACGAACATAACTCATTTTGCCGTCAGCAAGAAACCCTGCTCCATCGTTTAGAACGAAGCCATTTTCAAATTATAATCTTGACACGTAGACGTACGCATTTTTTAAATAGTGATGTTACAAGTTCTAAATACCTCTTGACCTTTTATTTTTTTTTATAATCAATGCGATAAAAACACCGAAGACAATGATAAACACTGTTTTTCAGGTATTAAATGTCGCTAATGTTAGATTTATCCCTTGCTAAAGGTGGGCATTTTTTTTTTTTATTCCTGGAGGCTATACATTAGATACTAGATAAAAGCCAAAAATCTTTTTCAACTTGACCTTTAAACCAAGAATTACTACATAAAGTAAACATGAAAAAGGCTGACACGATCACAATTAGGGCGGCTTCATTATTATTTCATTCTTTATTTTAATAGTCGTTATTGTCGTCGAAAAAAAAAAAAAAAAAAAAAGTTTGACGTAGAAATAAGTTAAGGAAACTCATCAACCCCAAGGAAATTTGTTTAGCGTAATTCGAAATGTGGGTGGCTTAACGGTTAACAGCATAGAGAATAGAATTGATTCGGACAATTTACGTCCATTTCCCACTAATAGTAAAGATGAGAATAGCCGTTTCCATACAGGAAATGTTTGGTTTATTATACGTCATACCAACCTCAATGGATTATTTAATACCGACATCCTAATTCTTCCACACCATATGACCCCCTTGTGTCTTAGTGGCTTTACCGTCTTGCATAGAGTGATACCGTTTAAAAAAAAAAGCGCACCCATTTTTCTGATCAAACACAAAAAATAAGTGTTTTAGGGCGAAAGGAGTGGCTATTAGTTTTTAGCAAATTTCATCCTCATTGTTTTCTGTCCTATGACTGGAGTTTCCCCACTTCTTCCATCATATTTCAGATACTGTTTATCGCAACTTCAATCAAAATCTATATAATACCAAAACTCGAATCTTGTATATATCTGTGCGTGTTCCAAGGATAAAGCTTAAACGATAAAGAATAACCAATTAAAGAGCATATTGTACACTGAACCCCTGCTTAGTGCAGTGCCTAATTTTATTAAAATTTGACTAAGGTGTTCTTTAGCTAAGGCCGTGTTTTGTTTTTTTACGGGATTTTAAATATGAAAATCAGTATTTCTTTTTCGTATTCATTCTTAATCAGTCCACATATATAAACATACACTTGCATATTACATTCCAATTATTATGTATGTGAAAAATAATAAACATTCATAATACATTATAACAACATTATTAAATAAATTTAAATATGCATAACATATATACTTAATAATTAATGGCCAAAGTACGTCATAAAAGTATAAATAGTTAACAGATTTTAATGTTAAAAACAGTATTTAATTACAACCACAGTTAAATACTTAAGTAAAAGCCAACCAAAGATAATTAGTCATTTCAGTCAATGCCTTGTTAGTAGCGCGGCTCGGCTTAACGTTCTGCCAATCCTAAATCAAAACCCAAATCATCGACGCACGATAATTCACACTAATTCGACTGGATATTTCTACTCAATAATCACTGCAGTCAGTAGCCTGACACCGCTGTTTATACACGTGACGGAAAACACATTCCTAAGTCCAGAGTGTCACGCTCGAACCACGGTGTCGGTAGTGACTCATTTTCTTCTTATATATGACATACAATTCACTACACTTGAGCACCTCGGCGTGGTGTTATGGTTAGCAAGCTTGTCTCGCTAGAACATATTACGACTAAGTAGTGAGTTCAGTCCTCACTGGGTGCTCCATACTTCCGGCCTTGTGCTACATCTAAGTAGCCCTTTTTTTATAAACAACTATTTGATCGGTGAAGAGGCTTTATGTGTCATGATTTGATGGTAAATAAACAGATGCCCGTTGATTTGCTGCCGTTACGTATTTTGAACTAAATGCGAGGAAGAAACACGTTTGTATAATGAAAAACATGCTTATTACAGTGTAACCCGGATATAAGAGATTTTCTCTTGTCCCAAATTAGAGCCTGTGTTAATGTATATAAATTAGACCAAACCCGGATATAAGAGACTTCGTCTCCGGTCCCGACAACTCTCTTATATCCGGGTTACACTGTATTTTGAAACCGATTACATCGGTTTTAAGATATTACTCTGAATTTTCATGTAATGTGTTAACTATGAATCCCACTGGAACAATAAACCTTCTACCGCTTTTCTTTACAAAATGAACTGGTTTAATAGAAAGACACCTGGTTTATAGTTAGTCTAGTACCTATAAATTTAGATTATAAAATTTAAAAAATCAAATTAATTTAAATTTTATAATTTAAATTATAAAATTAAATTTGTAGCAGTATTCTATGATTAAATTAGTTTTCTTAAAAGAAAAAAAAAAGGAAAATATTTAAAAGTAGCATAATCATCAGAGATGTTTCGACTTTTAGTTCTCATCTTCAGCACGGCTTTTTCTGATCATGCCGAAAACATCAACGTGGAAACCCTATCCATGTTCTTTCATATGAATGCCACGCATAGCGTCAAACTCGTTCGGAAATATGTAAACTATCAGCTGTACGCAACCGATTTCTCAGGTCAATGGTTAAAAAGGGCTTTGAGCGAGTGAAGCCTGAAGATCTTGGCGAGGACCATCCTTCCCCGAAGCTTGTGGCGCTACAGAATCACAATGAACTGTACCAAATAACAGAAACGACCTAACTCGAGGACTTCCAACAGCAGCAACAACTAAAATAGATATCACATGTAACTCAGAAGAGAAAAATAATGACATAATGAAGACGTTGACGTTCCTCCCAATTTCAAATAAAAGCTTAGGAAGGAAAACCCATTGATGCTGGTTAAAGCAAAAGCAATTAGACGACTTGAGAAACATTTTATATATTAGGTTGGTGCAAAAAAAAAAAAAAAAAAAAAAAAAAATGACGTAATAATGTCGTTTTTTGACGTTAAAAATACGTCAAAAAACGACATTATTACGTCATTATTTTTGCACCAACCTAATATTTCAATCGACAGTAGTACTAACTTCTCGGACAATGAATACCGGATGCTTCCTTATAAAGAATTGACTAATATTATCTTTACCATCTGCTCAGGCCTATTTGGCTCCTCAACGCACCAAGAGCCAAATTGTGGTGTAAAGTGCAATTATGCGTTATTTACAATTCAAATGTGTCTGAACGATTTTGAATTTTGGGTTGCACATCTGTGATACTGGCTGCCAGTCACGGCTATGGAGTTATGTCTATTCTGCAATTTAACCCATAATTGGAGTGGGGAAAGAAGAAATATATTCATGTATTTCCTTGGGTATTTATACGGAAATGACCAGAATTCGAAATCGGCTCGCTGATTTTTTTCGGGACTTCCAACAATTACACCACCTGTACATTTATGTTTCCAAAACAAAAAAAATTATTTCCTCGTCCTCTTTTCAAACCTTGTAAAAAAAAAAAAAAAAAAAAAAAAAAAAAGTCAATGTCTCTTGCCATCCCTTCCCAAAAGAACAACGATTTGTATTAAGATTGTTTATTGAAAGCTGCAGTGATTTTCACTGTTCAGAACGAACACAAAAGCAAAGAAAAAAAAAATGGTTGAAATGAAAATAAGATGGCCGCCAATCATGACTTTGATTAATGGTAATTGCCATAAACTTCTTGTCATGGTAAATATACAGTAACCTCCATTACTTTGCGTGATCAGTTGAACCGTTGACAGCTGTTTAAGATCTCTCACCCTAGCCAACCGGGAATAGAAGGCAAAATTCAAGGCGTCGTTCAATATTTGATATCTGCAGTCGTCTCCGTTTGTTGCATAAAGATTATAAGTTGGCACATTTTATTACATGCTACAACCAAAAGATCTATGATAAACTGAGTCACTTTCCATCAAGAGTGGGACTATTGTTTAACATGCTGGCAAGAGTACTAGCAAAAAATCAACAAAACCCTGGCCATTAAGTTAATCAACTATCAAAGTAGTCAGGCATAAGGCATACAGGCAATAAAATTATATTGCGTTCGGCTTCCAACTTGGAAATGCCTGTCTAGTCAGAACTGACTGAATAGACTGTCAGTCCAAACGTTGGCTCGTCCAATAGCGCCAATTAGACATTTGGTTTTCAATTTAATTATGGAACTATATTAATGTTTGTATTTGAAGAGAAAGATTTAAGCAAGACATTCACATTTATAATAAAAGGACAGCATTTAGCTCTTGTAAACATGGTCTGCAGTGATGTGTCAACATTTCTGAAAAGAGCTTGAATTTTGTATTTAACCAATTTAGACTTCTTTTTGGGAGATATTTCAGTACTAAGAATAGATTCAGTACCCCCAGAAACATACGAACAGAGGTCTAGATCATGATTTTCGGATAAATACGAGGGAAGTTATGTCGAAAACTGACACAGAATAATGATACCAAATGCAGGTAATGATCAGTTTAACCTATGTAAAGAATCGAG